>CM064579.1:54387611-54440111 GCA_032716605.1 Paralithodes platypus | reverse complement strand
TGAGAACAAAAAGGGGTGAAAGGTGTTAAAATCGCCAAACTAATGGGTAAACTAATGGCCTTATAATCTCAAAACAAATGGGGCTTAACACGAGGAAGAAAACGGCCCATCTCCCCTTAAGAAGACAGCTGTATATACATTAAAAGACTGCTGACTGTCTCAATTAATCCCTCTATCTACCACATATCCTTCCTGAGCTTCATAAAATCGTCTAAATGTAGCTGAAATCATATAACAAAGCACGTCGCTGGTACAGAAGGGGTTAAGTGGGAGGGGGGGGGAGGAGATTATTTTTTCTGGACTCCCTTCTCCCTCCTGTTTATTCCTATTAGTTTTGAGATTTTAAGACGTTCGTTCCAATATTTTGGCGTTTTATAAGACCTTTCTCCACATTTATTTGTCAATATTAAGACCTTTCGTACCATCAGGTGTCACCTTTTCCTGGCGAGCGATAGTGAGCCTGTAATTTAATAGGAACAGGCCTTCAGCCGGGACATTCTTCTACCGAAAAGTATACCATTTCATCTTGAAGGGGGTCTTGGGGGTGTTTTTGTAATGCTTGATGGAAATCTAGCGAGGAAACTAAATAACAAATAGATAAATATATCAATTGACCAATACATAAATCCTCCCCCCTTACCTTGTTCAAACTATATTCTGACTGTTTCAGAAATACGCCTTCACAAGAATCCCGTCACCTATTGCAGTCTACCTTCCTCTTAAATGGTGATGGGCTGGTCTATCAGAGTGAGAACTGAGCGATCTCCGCCATACCCATAGCTTACTCTGACTGTTCCTTTTACTTATATATGTTCTAGATCTCAAGTGACGGCGTCTCTTCCGTGGATTGACCTCCCAATCTACCAAGATTGGAAGCCAAACCGTCACATTTTTCTTTTGCCCCTCAGCTTTCTCTTCATAATTGCTGAGGGGCACAGGGCCCTGGGTGGGGCTTTGGTTTCCCGGGCGTTTCCGCACCCTCCACAGCTCCCCGCCATGGAGTGGCTTCGGTCACCCAGGCTTTATTGTGGTCGGCAGGGAGGGTTCTGTGGGGGCATTCGGTTATGGCCTTGGCCTTGCTCGGGGCCTTGGGGCTGTTCGGCCAGGCAGCTTGGGGAACAACAACAACAACAACAACAACAACAACAACAACAAGAACCTTCCACTTAAGGGGGGAGGGGCGTATTTATTTGCTTATTTAGTTATATTTTTACCATTGTTTTAGCTTCTCCCTAGAACCTCCATTAAGCTTAAAACAAACACAAAACTTCCAAGATCCCCTTCCAATATGCATTTTTACATTTTTAGGTAGAAAAATGGCCGACCGATGACCGATTCCTCTTATATTACAGACTCGCTATCGCTCACCAGGACAAAAATTACACCTAAATGGTACGAACGGTCTAAATATTGACAAAGAAATGGGGCGAAATTTCTTAAAATTGCTAAACTAATGGTCCAAACGCCATAAAATCTGAAAACTAATGGTGCTAAACATGAGGAGGAAGTGTAGCCAGGAAAACATTTTATAGCAGTTACAATATCGGGGTGCTAGTTTCGCTAATCTTGTCTTTTTGTTTAATATAATACTCCCGCAATCTTGTTTTAATCCTAATCTGCTTATATATATATATATATACCGGTATATATATATTGTATATATATATATTTTTTTTTTGTTTTTTTTTTGTTTTTTTTTATCAACAACGTCTCCTGCATTTCAGATTCTATTATATCTTCGCTTCTGTGTTAGTTTAATCATTCTAAAAAAAAATAATTGACGTATTTTTATTTTGCTAAATACTAGACAACATTTCTGGTAATTTCTGTTAAATCTCAGCTGTACAGTTGTGTTAATCTCCACCTCGCTCTATTCAACTTCAGGTATTTTTACGGCTTGATTGCTTAGTTCGTTTTTTAGCATATAATTTAGATAAAAAAAAATCTGCAGCTATAATATTTGCATGTGTACGTGGAACGTTATATATAGATATAATTGTACTAATTTTCTAGGCTTATGAAATTGTTTGATCATAATGTTTTTGTTACACGATTCTTTTCATTTTATGTATAGGATCCATTGGTTTTGAAATATAAAGACGTTCGTTCCATTAGTTTGGCGATTTTACGACTTTTCGTCCGTATTCTTTGTCAATATTAAAACATTTCGTGTGATTTAGGTTTCGATGTTTTCCTGGTGAGCGATAGCGTTCCTGTAGTTGAAGAGTACTGAATAATGTACACATTTATCTCGAAGGAAGTGTTTTTCTAAGTTTGATGGAGGTCTAGGGAGGAAACTAACAAATACTGTGTACATACTGTATATATATATATATATATATATATATATATATATATATATATATACTGTATATTCGTTATATATGACACGTATATATAATGTGTTTCTCTACCTACGGTCCATTTTGAGTTAATTTCTCAGCCCCCCACCGCCCCCCAATAAAAGGGCCTTAACCCCTTCTGTACCGGTGACGTCTTATTGATTATATAGTGACAACTACTAGATGATTTTATTCAGCTTAAGAAGAACGTCGACGCATTTAAAGGCTACAGACTATCTCAATCAATCCTCTTAGCTAACCTTCCTAAGCTTCATATAATCGTCTAAATGTAGCCGACATCAAATAAAAAGACGTCGCCGGTACATAGAGGGTTAAGGGGGGTGACCTGCTTTTTTTCTCTGTCTTGGTTGTATCCATTCATCCTCATTCAGCCCACTGTTTTAAGACATATATCCCCATCCAGGTGTCAATTATTTCCTGGCGACCGATAGCAAGCCAGCATTTTATTTTATGGAGACATCTGGCTTCGCCGGAGGCATTTTTCTATCGAAAAATGTACAAATTTATCAAGCTGTCTAACTCATTATCCAAAATATGGTGGCTTGCTATCTCGCCAGGTATAAATCGACATCTGGATGAGGATAAACGTCTTAAAACAGTAGGCTGCATGGGGCCGAATGTACACTACCCAGAGAGAGAAAACAAAAAAGCAGGTCACCCCCCTAATAAATCGGTGGAAGGCGGAGGGTCTAAATATGAGGCGGGCGAGATTGTGATACATTCGTGGCCCGTGTCGATAGTGCCGATAATGGGGGCAGTGTAGGGAAAGAGAGAGAGAGAGAGAGAGAGAGAGAGAGAGAGAGAGAGAGAGAGAGAGAGAGAGAGAGAGAGAGAGAGAGAGAGAGAGAGAGAGAGAGAGAGAGAGAGAGAGAGAGAGAGAGAGAGAGAGAGAGAGAGAGAGAGAGAGAGAGAGAGAGAAAGTGAGTACAAATAAAAGGAGTACAAAGGAAAGCGAACAACAACATAATCCCTAATCCTTAAACTGCTGCCTGTAACCAGCCTACCTTACTGATTTATTTACAAATGTTCTGCTGGCCATATGTGAAGTAAAAAAATGGGTTAGATTTCATAAATGCCAATTAATATAGATTTAATCATATATTATTGAAGATGGGAACCTCATCATATATTATTGAAGATGGGAACCTCATCATATATTATTGAAGATGGGAACCTCATCATATATTATTGAAGATGGGAACCTCATCATATATTATTGAAGATGGGAACCTCATCATATATTATTGAAGATGGGAACCTCATCATATATTATTGAAGATGGGAACCTCATCATATATTATTGAAGATGGGAACCTCATCATATATTATTGAAGATGGGAACCTCATCATATATTATTGAAGATGGGAACCTCATCATATATTATTGAAGATGGGAACCTCATCATATATTATTGAAGATGGGAACCTCATCATATATTATTGAAGATGGGAACCTCATCATATTATTGAAGATGGGAACCTCATCATATATTATTGAAGATGGGAACCTCATCATATATTATTGAAGATGGGAACCTCATCATATATTATTGAAGATGGGAACCTCATCATATATTATTGAAGATGGGAACCTCATCATATATTATTGAAGATGGGAACCTCATCATATATTATTGAAGATGGGAACCTCATCATATATTATTGAAGATGGGAACCTCATCATATATTATTGAAGATGGGAACCTCATCATATATTATTGAAGATGGGAACCTCATCATATATTATTGAAGATGGGAACCTCATCATATATTATTGAAGATGGGAACCTCATCATATATTTATTATACTGCAAACCTATCTTTCCTTTCTTCCTTTACCCTCATGCTTAGGCCTATTCATTTTGAGATTTTATGAATATTACCCCATTAGTTTGGCGATTTAAAGACCTTTTGTGCCATTTAGGTGGCGAGCAGGAGCAAGCCTGCAATTTCGGAGGAAGCGGCCTTTGGCCGAGGAATGTTTCTTCCTAAAAATTAACAAATTCATCTCAAAGGGAGGTCATGGGGGTATTTTCTAAGATTGATGGAGTTTTAGGAAGGAAACTACAGGAAAAAATAAGTATACACATAAATAAAAGTTTTCCCTTGAGCTTATGACATAATATGAAAATGTAGTATGCAGCTTCCAACAATATACTTAACTGAATTAAAGGAAAATATATGTGGAGAGTGTGATGAACACATGTAATATACTATTCAATAATTAATACATGTATGTACGTACATGAAAGACAAAAACAAAATTCCAATATCCCCCCTCTCTCTCTCTATATATATATATATATATATATATATATATATATATATATATATATATATATATAAATACTTCTCTCAGTGTAGCTATTTACCTATGCATTTACCTTCTGTATGCACCTAAATGTACTGTACATTCCATTATGACATGTGGACGTACTGTATATTACATGAAACCAAGACTTAAAACTAAGCATGTCTGCAAAAGAGTTGAGTTAACTTACTTGCTCATGACCCATAACTGCAGAGTTAATGACCGTGGCTAATAAATGGACTTATTCTTAAAGAGAATTATGTCAATGACCTAAAATATTCCAAAATATATCTACACTAGAGGGGGTCGTAAAAATAATAGACTGAGCACACCCCCTCTACCCCCCCCCCCCCCCCTCCACCTCCTTGTAGCACTTCCCACAGGAGATTTTGTAGTAAGAGAGATCGGACTTTTATTTCTGTGGTCGTTGTTGTTTTTGTTTTTTGTTCTATGTGGATGAGGGAGACATAAAGCAAAGCTGCATATGACGAGTGCCTCCCCCAGAGTTGAAAGAGTGACAGGGCCAACATCAAGGAATGTTCGAGCCAAAATGTCTGGACACACGGAGTTTGAAGCAGTTTAAGTCATAGAATGAGGGAAAGATGTATTTGGTGCCGCATCTATAAAACAATTTGAATAGTTTTTTGACAGGTTATTCTGGCTTTCCTTAGACGATTTTATACAGTTTAGGAAGGATCTGTGGGAGTTGAAAGGGTAAAGACTGGCCCAATTAACCCTCTGACTGCCAAATATCCTTTCTACTCGAAATTAAATTGTCTAATGATAGCCAGAATAAACTGCCAAAGCGCGTCATAATCCTCAAGGGGTTAATGCTATCGTAATTTTAATTATGAAAAATTTAAATCTTTAACCCTTTCGGGTGGATGGGACTCGATAGCCTTGGTCGGCAACTCATCTAGGGGAGACAACCTTATACAAATCCGGGTGGATGGGACTCATCAGCCTTGGTTGGCAACCTGTCTAGGGGAGTAAACCTGATACAAATCCGTACTGCTTACCTAAGGGTAAGGCAGGTTAGTGGATGGATTTAGCCGAACACCACTGTAGAAATATAGTGCTAACAAGATACTCAGAGGGCCTCGGAGTCGGACGGATCCTAAATTGAATGGTCAATCCTGTAAGTCCATTACTAAACTGGCTCGGGTTGTCACTCTCACAGGGAATTGGTCCGCTTGGGGGCATTCTGTGTATGGCCACCCTCGTAACGGGAGTAAGGCGTCCGGCAATAGATAGATAGATAGAATCCTTTGAGCACCGGGGACGTCCTTTTAACTTTATTTTGGCTACTACTGTACTAGATGATAATATTCAGTTTGAAAAGGGCTTCCAGCAATGAACGGGCTTCGAACTATCTCACTTAACCCTTATTATCACCACAGATCCTTTTCAAACTGCACAAAAGCGTCTAAATATAGCTAGAATCAAATGAAAAAGCCGTCACCGATACAGAAGGGGTTAATATTATTCAGTATTACCGAACGTGTTGTATGTGTATGGACATAACTGTGTTTAATGGGGAGGTAGTGGCTTTTTCTGGACTCACTTCGCCCTCATGTTTAACCCTTTAGTTTTGAGACTTTATAACATAATTTTGCACCATTAGTTTGTCGATTTTAAGAACGTTTGCCCAATTTTGTTGTCAATACTAAGACCTTTTCAGCCATTCTGGCGGCGATTATTTTCCTGGCGAGCCATAGCGAACTTTTAATTTTGGAAGAAGCGACCTTCGGCCGGGACAGTTTCCTCCCGAGAAATGTACAGATTAATCTGGAAGGGGGATCTTGAGGATGTGTTTATTCTTATTGTTTTGTTATTTGTATTTGTTTTCCAAGCTTCATGGAGGCCTAGGTAGGGAACTAAACAAATAATAGAATAATAAAGAAATAAACAAATAAATAACAACTACTTCTTTAAAGAGCGGCTATTGAGACCAGTGGCACCAATATGGCGGAGGTTGGCCGATCTCTGTTACTATAGGGTCTCTGCTGCCCTCCCTCCCTGCTCTCTCTCTCTCTCTCTCTCTCTCTCTCTCTCTCTGGGGCCTCTCTACCCCCCACCTTTCACCTTATTAAATTATTTCTAGCTTCCTCGCTTTCACACACACACACACACACACACACACACACACTCTCTCTCTCTCTCTCTCTCAATGTCTGTCATCTATCTATATATCTGTCTATGTATCTATCTATCTATCTGTCTGTCTGTCTGTCTGTCTCTGTCTGTCTGTCTGTCTGTCTGTCTGTCTGTCTCTCTCTCTCTCTCTCTTTCTCTCTCATATTCATTGTTCACGTATATTGTCTCAGGACAAATAGTAATTTCAACTTTGCCAATCCAGGTTGTTCTGAGAAGTATTTGTTTCTTACTTCTTGATATTGAATGGATCCTGAAAATTAGTATTGATGACAAATAACCATGATGATTTTTGTTGGTTGGCCGGTTTTCTGGACCACTTTCTCCCTCATGTTTAGCCCCATTAGTTTTCAGATGTTAAGATGTTTGCCCCATTAGTTAGTCGATTTTAAGACCATTTTCCCCATTTCTTCGTCGACCTTTCGTGCTATTTAGGTGTCGATTTTTCCCTGGCGAACGATAGTGAGCTTGTATTGTTGGAAGATCCGGCCTTCGGTCGGGAAATTTTTCTACCGAAAAATGTACAAATTGATCTAGAAGGGGAATCTAATGGATTTTTTTTTTTTAATTTGATGGAGGTCTAGGGAGGAAACTAGAAAAATAACGAATACATGCAAAAATCGCCCAACAAGTGAAACATCTCCCCTTAACCCTCTTTGAGACTTCATTACGCGTTTCTTTTCTATATGCTGGCTATCATTAGACGATTTTACGTAGCTTAGGAAGAGT
This sequence comes from Paralithodes platypus, assembly GCA_032716605.1. Taxonomy (NCBI): domain Eukaryota; kingdom Metazoa; phylum Arthropoda; class Malacostraca; order Decapoda; family Lithodidae; genus Paralithodes; species Paralithodes platypus. Next base: position 54,432,554 of record CM064579.1, on the reverse strand, counting down.
ATATGGAAGTCAGAGGGTTAATTGCGATTGTCCTGACCCTATTAACTACCACAGATCCTTCCTAAACTCAGTACACGATTATATGGAGATTAGGATGAGCATATGGAAGTCAGAGGGATAATTGAGATAGTCCTGACCCTTTTGACTCCCACAGATCATTCCTAAACCCAATACAATCGTCTAATGATAGCCAGAACAGACTGTCAAAATATAGCATAATCTTCAAGGGGTTAATGAAATAAAATAGGAGGATATCCGCCGAACACATATCATTTGTGAGAACAAGAACTGCGTGATCGGAATTGTGTGGATTAAATCTAAGTTACATAAAGATACTGAAAGGAGATAATTTTAATTTAGTTGATAAAAAATATATTGAAACATTATTTCTGTTTTCTCTCAACACATCCATGAAGCTTGTAAAAATGATCCCAAGACCCCGCTTCGAGATAAATATGTACATTTTGCGGTAGAAAAATGCACCATTCCAAAGTCAGTTACTCCTAAATTGCAGGGTCGCTGCCACAAGAAAGGAAAAATTCGACACCTATATGACACGAAAGGTATCAAAATCGCTTAACTAATGCGTTGAATGTTTTAAATGTTCAAAACTAAGGGGGTAAGACATGAAATAGAAGGGGTCCAGAAACTTCCCCCCCCCCTCCTTTAATAGCAGACTATAGCGCTAACGATTCACAGCATATTTTACCTTCTGACGTATTTGATTTTTATATTTAAATATAATTTCATTTCGAACTTACCTCTCTCTCATCTTACCTTTCTTAAATACTTGTCATCAGTGCTTTATTCGCGCCCCTTTTCCTCTTACCGGTATCTTTAACCTTTCAAGATAATAATTTATGTTCCTTCTTATATAATTCTAATTGTATCCTTTTCCATTTTCTTACATCTGATCCTCTCCACTCACACACACACACACACACACACACACACACACAGACACACACACACACACACACACACACACACATATTATAAGCCCTTCCCTTGTTTCCTGAGCCCCTCCCTCCTTCGCCGCCTTCCTCTAAATATTATACTAGATTCCTTGTCTAACCTCTACACTCACACACACACACACACACACACACACACACACACACACACACACTCACACACACACACACACACACAATCACACACACACATATTATAAGCCCTTCCCTTGTTTCCTGAGCCCCCCCCTCCTTCGCCGCCTTCCTCTAAATATTATACTAGATTCCTTGTCTAACCTCCACTCACACACACACACACACACACACACACACTCACACACACACACACACACACACACACACACACATATTATAAGCCCTTCCCTTGTTTCCTGAGCCCCCCCCTCCTTCGCCGCCTTCCTCTAAATATTATACTAGATTCCTTGTCTAACCTCTACACTCTTGCCCCTCACCGCCTTCCTTGACCCTGACTCACTCCACTCTTCACTTCTTTCTACTCTTTACAATCCGTAGTTGCCTACTTTAAGATGGGGGGGGGGGTTGCTCCTTAGACCTCTATGAAAATAAAAAAAACTCACGACCAAGACCCCCTTCGAGATAAATTTGTACGTTTTTCGGAAAAAAAATGTCCCGGCTCAAGGCTGGTTCCTCATAAATTACAAGCTTGTTATCGCCCGACAAGAATATTTCGATGGTGCAAAAGTTCTTAATACTGACACCAAAATGGGGCGAAAGATCTTAAAATCGCCAAAATAATGAGGCGAATGATTTTAAAATGTCAAAACTAATGGGGCTAAGCATGAGGAAGAAGGTGGGCCAGACACACAAATATATCCCCTAACTATCTCCATTCCATCCATATAATAACTTCTCCCCTCTTCAACACCTTATTTGTCTACTTCCTTTTCCTCAATATCTGTACCGCCCTCTGCCCCACCTTTAACGCTCGATGATTTTAACCCTTTTTGAGATCCGATTACGCATTTATTTTCTATTGTTCAGGCTATTATTAGACGATTGTATTCAGGTTAGGCAGGACATATAGAAATCAGAGGGTTAATTGAGGAAGTCTTATTTACCCTTACGATTCCCACATATCATTTATAAGCTGTATAAAATCGTCTAATGATAACCAGAATAAACTGAGAAAATGCGTCATGATCCTCAAAGGGCTGAACACCATATGAGGAGGCGCACTTTACTGAAAACGTTTCGCAGTAAGTTTCATCAGGCATATTTACTAACGTTTTCTACTCCCTCTGTTCAACCATTTCAAGACCTCTCTATTCATACTTCATTCCATAAATTGCCTCCATCCCCCTACACCAGTGAGGAACGGTGCACGGCCAACGCAGAAAAGGTCTCATCTACCAGTCACAATGTCAAACAGATTTGAGATCTTGGTAGAGATGGAAGACGAACCAGAAGAGACCAGGCTCGTTGGGGATTACATCCTACGAGGACATGTCGAAGAGTTCTGCGACAGAGTCCCAAATCGACGAAAACATTTTTGCATCCCAGGAGCTGGACTGGACGACATTGTGGAAGCCTTCAAAGATACCACAAAGGATGCAAACGAAAATACCCTTTTTGTCATCCATGCTGGTTCAAATGACGTCATGCGCACCAGATCCGAAGAGTTGATGGAGAAATATCGCAAGATGATCCAGCACTACAAAAACAAGTCAAGGAATATCATTATCTCAGGCATTCTCCCCAAGATCGACGCACCTGACAAATTCTACGACAAGGCCTTCAGCACAAATAGCCGACTAAAATATTTGTGTCTGAAAGAAGAAGTTGAATTCATCAACCTCTGGGACAATTTCTATAACCAGCCTACTCTGTTCCGCAAGGATGGCACTCATCTAAACCCTGTGGGTTCAGCACGCATGGGTCGTCTCCTACACGAAGCAGTCCGCAGCCATGGATCAAAAAACGCCATCCGAGAAGAAGCAGCAGTCACATAAATCATCCAACGCCAAGAAAAAAGCAGAGGCAACCGAGGACCACCAGCGATAAGGACCGAAGACAGCGAGGACCGAGGACAGCCATGAACATAAATGTAGATCCGACAAGAACCAAAAATATTATTAAAGAGAGTTCGTTCCGTTAGTTCTAAAATAACAAATTTAAAGGTTTTCTATGCAAACGCTCGTACATTTCGTATTACGTATTACATCGTATTACGCAATACATTTTCAGATTTAGAGGAGCTAGTGTTTACAGAAAATTATGATATGATTGGCATAACAGAATCTTGGCTCAATACAGAAGATACTTTCCAATTATGTAATGTTTGAGAAAAGCCGAATAAATCGAAATGGAGGTGGCGTTTTACTTTATATCAAAGAAAGTCTTAACCCTACCCTCTTGTCAAAACCTCAAATTGTGAACGTCGACACATCTTTTGTGCTAATAAAGAATAATAAAGGTACAAAAATAATACTTGCGTTAATATACAGACCTCCAGCTCAATCAGTGCAAACTGACCGAGAAATTTACGAACAAATTGCAGATGTAAGCAACTCACAAGATACCGTAATTTTTGGCGACTTTAATTTACCTGTGACCAAGTGGGGCGATACTCTTACTTCACACTCCGGACATGACTTGTATACGAACTTGCAAGAGAGTTCGCTTTATCAATTTGTTCGAACGCCGACCCGTGGTAATAACGTTCTTGACATTGTACTTGCAACAAAAGAAGAATTAATAGAGAATTTGAATGTTGGTGATGAATTCAGTAACAGCGATCATCGTACGATAACTTTCACTTTAAAGTTTACTAGTAACGCACCAAATAGTAGCATCGAAAAAGTCCCTAATTTCAAGAAAACAAACTACCATAAACTTAGAGCTATGTTTAAAGAAACTGACTGGAGCTTTTTAATTAACAATAACGACATAAATACATCTTGGAAGTTATTCGAAACCACTTACCTAAAAGCAGTGCAAGACTGCATACCATCGAAAATACGGCGTCCAGGCCATAATAATAAGCCCAAATGGTGGAATAAAGATATTTCAAACTGCCTGCTTGCTAAAAAATTTGCTAATGATAGATTAAAATCCTCACAAAATGACGAAGAACGGGTGAAATTTGTAGAGCTACGACGCAAAGCCAAAAAGTTAATTAAGCAAAGTAAAAAGACCTTAGAGTTACATATTGCGAATCAAAGTAAAACAAACCCGAAATAATTCTATAGTTATATCAGAAAGAAAAAAGTAGATACTTCAACTGTTGGACCGTTAGTCGATGAAAATGGAGAATACACCAAAGACGAAGTACAAAAGAGTAATGCCCTCAATACCTTCTTTGCATCAGTTTTTACAACAGAAGACCTCAGTGATATCCCTACACCATCGCCGATTCTGATTGATAATTCAGATGTTCTATGCAATATCACCGTTACAGAGAGAGAAGTATTGAATTGTTTAGATAAACTCAAGGTAAATAAAACGCCTGGACCTGATACAATCTCGCCTAGAGTTCTAAAGGAAGCTAAGGATGAGCTCTCCAAACCACTGACATTACTATTCAATAAATCCTTGCAGTCTGGAACTATGCCTGATCAGTGGAAGCTAGCCAAGTAACATTAACACCGATATTAAAAAAAGGCGGCAAATCCCTACCCAGTAACTATCGTCCAATTAGCTTAACCTCAGTTGTATGTAAAATGCTAGAAACGGTCATAAGAGACAGACTCGTAAATCACTTAGAGGAAAATAACATACTTTAAGATACTCAACACGGCTTTCGTAAAAAACGTTCCTGTTTAACAAACCTCTTAGACTTCTTCCACGATATCCTCAACCTCTACGATGAGAGTGAAGCTGTAGATATTATATACCTTGATTTTCAAAAGGCCTTTGACAAAGTTCCCCACAAACGTTTACTGCTAAAACTAAAAGCGCATGGAATACAAGACGGTGTGTTGAAATGGATAGAAAATTGGCTCAGCGACAGAAAGCAAAGAGTAGTCATAAACGGTGAGGCATCTAAATGGACCAATATAAGTAGCGGGGTACCCCAGGGATCGGTACTAGGACCAATTCTCTTTCTAATTTACATCAACGACATAGGTGAGGGTCTCACCTGTACAATATCAAAATTTGCTGACGATACAAAAATTGCAAATAGCGTACTCTCAAAAGAACAAGTTGACGATATGCAACACAATCTAGATAAATTGTCATGTTGGGCCCAAATTTGGCAAACGATTTTTCAATGCGGATAAATGTAAAGTACTACATGTCGGATACCTAAATGAGAAAGCAAACTATTCGATGAATGGCACTCAGCTTAAGAATGTAAACAGAGAAACCGATCTGGGAGTAACAATATCGAGTAACCTAAAACCGAGTCAACAATGTTCAGAAGTTGTTAAGAAGGCAAACAAAATAATTGGCTTTATAGGCAGGTCATTTGAGCATAAATCCAAAGAAGTTATCCTAACCCTTTACAATTCCTTAGTCCGCCCTCTTCTGGAATACTGCGTTCAATCCTGGTGCCCTTATTACCAAAAAGATATAAACAAGCTAGAACGAGTTCAACGTAGAGTTACCAAAATGATACCTAGCCTAAAGAACAAACCATACGAAGAGCGTCTTAGAGAATTAAATCTATTTCCTTTAACCCAGCGCAGATTAAGAGGTGACTTAATTCAAGTGTTCAAAATCATCAAAGGCATCGACAATATGAACTGTAGTAAGTACTTTACTATCGACCAATCTAATTACACGCGGGGAAACGGTTGCAAAATTATTGGTAAATCTTTTAGCTCACACGAATCTAAGAATTTCTTCTTCAATCGAGTTGTCAACTTGTGGAATAGGCTTCCCCGAGACGTTATAGACGGCAACACCGTTGATTCATTTAAACTCCGCCTAGACAAATATTTCGCATCAAACCCGTGACTGACTGCGTTTGTAAATGAATAACTTTATTTTTTCCCCCCCTCAGTTACTAACCCATCTGTCCCTTACTAACTTCCTAATCCTGCCACGGACATTAGTTCCAGGGCAGTAATTCCCTTTCCAATGTTCCCTTACCCACTCTAAACCACTGTTTGGACACTTGATGCTCAGTGTTTTGGAGGACAAGCAGCCTAGAAGGGTCACTAGATCTGTTGTTGCTTGATCTCCTTTGTACTCCTTTGTACAACATTCAGCTCTATATTTCAACGTTTTTCTATTATATTCGAACCCCTTCCATTGTTTATACTTCTAGTGCCCCCACCTCTCACCATCCATGCTCTATATCTTATATTTCTGTCATCCATATTTTACCATTTCGTTCTTCCTCCTTCTCCTTTAAGGGGGTAGTATTAGCTTTTTCTGGATCCTCCTTTCCTTCATGTTTAGCATATTAGTTTTCTGGTTTTAAGACGTTCGTTCCGTTAGTTTGGCGACTTTGAGACCTTTCGCCTAATTTTATATAAATATTAAGACCTTTCGTACCCATCAGGTGTCTATTTTTTTGTCCTGGCGAGCGAAAGCAAGCCTCTCATTTCAGAATTAATCGGCCTTCAGCCGGGACATTTTTCTTGCGAAAAATTTACGAATTTATCTTAAAAGGTGGTCTAGGGAATGTTTTCTAAGCTTGATGGAGGTCTAGCGAGGAAACTCAAAAATATATTTATAAATAAATACAGTATATATTATAGACCAAAAACCAAGCACTACCCCCTTGACTACCTTAGGTTTTACCGATGTTTTACCTTCTTGTCCTATTATGTTCTCTTCCCCTTCTTACTTCACCCGTCTCCCTAAACGTTTCTACCTTCCGTTCATTGATATTTGACTGTAATTCCTCTTCTGGTTGCTCTCCCCTTCTTTTAGTCCCTGTTCATCAATATTTTACCTCCTCCTCGCTTCCGCCTCTAGTGTTTACCCTTATTTCTATCTCCTTTTTACCTCTACTTTCCCCTTTCTCCCCTTCCTTCCTCCCTTCTCCCCCTCTCTATTCCCATCTAGTCTCTCTACTCTTATTTCTATCTCATTTTTATCTCTATTTTACACTCTCTCCCCTTCCTTCCTTCCTCCCTTCTTTCCCTCTCTCTGTCTCCCTCTCCTTTTCCCTTCGCCCTCTCTCTACTCTCCATCTCCCCCTCTCTCTCTACTCTCTCTCCCTCTCTCTCTCTCTCCCTTCTCTCCCTCTCTCTCTATCTCACCTCACCGTCTTCCTAAACCCTCCCGCCGCCAAATAATAAAACTCATGAGCCAGGGACACGGGGGGAAAATATTTAGGATTTGCAGGGAATGTTATGGTTGTCGTATATTGTGTGTCTTCCCTGCTGATACCGAGGAGGAGGAGGAGGAGGAGGAGGAGGAGGAGGAGGAGGAGGAATACAAAGGAATACAAAGGAGAACAAACTGCAACAGATCCATTAGTCCTTACGGGGTAGTTTGGATATCTAAAACTATTAATCTATTGACTACGAGGTAGAGAAAAGGATAGCAAAGAAGAAGGAAGGAGGAGGAAGAGGAGGAGGAGGAGGAGGGGAAGGAGGAGGAAGACGAGGAGGAAGAGGAAGACGAGAAGGCAGAAGAGAAGGAGGAGGAGATTAAAGGGAAGAAGGAGAAATGCAAGAGAGAAGAATAATTTACAGAGAAAAATAATGTTATGGTTGTCGTATAAAGTGTGTCTTCCCTGCTGATACAGAGGGGAGAGGGAGAAGGAGGAGGAGGGGAAGAGAGGAGGAGGGGAAGAGAGGAGGAGGAGGAAGATGAGGACTATACGAAGGACTATACAAAGGACTTACAAACTGCAACAGACCTATTTGTCCTTACGGGGCAGTTTGGTTATCTACACTGCCAAGCTACTAACTACTAAGTAGAGAAAAGGATAGTAAAGCATAAGGCTCCTCCCCACCCACCACTCCCTCCTGCTTACGCCGGCGGTGAAATAATTGAGAACAAATACAACGCAACATGGCAAAACTGACATGAATTTCGGATAGGATAGGGTGAAAGGAGATTAAGTAGTAGTTGTACATTAATTAACCACTTGCGAGTTTCAGGCTATAAGGAAGTTGGAGCCGTGAACATCGATATTAAACAGAAATGCAATAATAATGTACGTTTGTGATGGATAAATGGTATATTGAATTGGGTTTTATGTATTTATAGATGTACTACGACCGTATTTTAGCAGTACATTCGGTTCAATATCGTTGTTTACATGTCCAACTTCCTTATAGAACGAAATTCGTAAGTCGGCAATTCTACATCTAAGACCTTGGGGGAAAAATAAACATAGTTTCGGCTATGGGTAAAAAAAGTGAGCAGAAATTATACCTACGTTGCAATCTGTGGTATTTCTTAATTACGAGTTAGAGTAAATTTGGAACAAACAGTGTTAATCGAGAGTTAGTGGCCAAGTATTTATATAGATGGTTCTTGAAAGTCTCAACTGTATCAAAGTTCACAATGTTTGAAAGTATTCTGTTCCAATTGTCCACAACACGGTTAAAGAAGAAGTGTTTTGCTTCAATAGAATGAAATCGATTTCCTATCATCTTATAACCACTGTTTCAAGTGAAGTGGTTTTCGGCCAGCAAGGGGACCTAGATTCTCGATATTTATTACAATCTCGTAAGAATATATATTTTTCGAGCATAGTATTCTTGTGTATTCGTTTTACTATCTCGAATATAGAATGTATCCAAATGTAATAAATATGTTGATATAGCATATACTGTATGTAAATATAATATATTGTATATACATTTTTCTCATCGAAAATTAAATCAATTCATACTCCAGCTAGTCAAAACTATTTAGCAGATCTATCGAAAACAAATCTATCGTATTTGTGTTAATATGTTTACGAACAAATTGTGCGCTGTTAATGAATAAACAACGTTATGTATATATAGCAAATTAGCGACAAAATTACCCTGATTAATATTGCATGAAGCTTAAGGGGGGGATGGGCGTGTTCATTTGGGTATTTATTTATTATTATTTGTTTAGTTTCCTCACTAGACCTCCATCAAGCTTAAACAAAAAAAACACACACACAAAAAACAAGACCCTCTTTCAAAGACAAATTTGTAAATTTTTTGGTAGAAAAATGTCCCGGCCGTAGGGCTGTTCCTCTTAATATTACAGGCTCGCTATTGCTCGCACGAAAGGTCCTGATATTAACAAAGAAATGGGGCGAAAGGTCTTAAGATAGCTAAGCTAATGATATGAACAACTTAAAATCTGAAATTACTGGGGTTAAACACGAGGGAGAAGGTGGTTTAAAAAAAATAATATATCCCCCTTATTGTTAATAGAATGAACAAAACTGCAGCTCACAATGTTTACCACGATCGGCAAACAATGAAACACTTAATTAGACTTTATACGGTGGCATAATATTCAATTATTCACAATGATGCTCATACTTCAATCATATTTTTAATTAATAATGAGACGGTTATAGCAGGAAAGGTTAAAGGGGGATGAGTGTATTTATTTCCTCATTTATATATATATATATATATATATATATATATATATATGTATATATATATATATATAAACATATTTTAGTCTCCCTCTAGACCTCCATCAAACTTAGAAAACACCCCATGGAACCCCATTCAAGATAAATGTGTATATTTGTCTCTTAAAATTACAGGCTCGCTTCCGCTCGCCAGAAAAAAATCGACACCTAAACGGCACGAAAGGGCTTACAATTGACAATGAAAGAGGGTGAAACGAGTTCAAATCGCCAAATTAATGGGCCGAACGTCATGAAATCTGAAATATAATGGGGCTAAACATGAGGAAGAAAGGGGACCAGAAAAACGACCCATCTCCCCTTAAGCCAGAATTACAATTATATTTACAAACCTTGCGAACAATTACATATGTTGAATTAACCCCCTGAGGATTATGACGGGTGTTGACAGTCTATTCTGGCTATCATTAGACGATTTTATACAGCTTAGGAAAGATCAGTGGGCAGGAAAAGGGGACAGGCTATCTCAATTAACCCTCTGACTTCCGTTGTGTGTGTGTGTAAGAGTGAGTGTCCGAGTGTAGGGGGTGAGACAGTGAAGCACGGAAACGAGGTGGCTTCAGAGATGGGGTCGCTTCGGACCATGAGTGAGCACCGTGCCTCATGTGAAGGCAAGATGGCAGGTGCTCGTTGTACTCTACGTGCTTCACATGCCTCACTCCCTAGACTGGAACAAGACCTCACGGGCTTCACTGTTCATTGTACAGCTGTGAATGTCTAGGCTCTCAGCCTATGCCCGAGAAGGAGTAAGTTGGAATATAGAAAAAGAAAAACAAATATATATATACCCTTCCTAATCTGATTACAATCGCCTAATGGTAGCCAGAATACACTTCTTTTGTAATGGTATATACAGTATATGTGCACTGTATGTTCATAACAATAAAATAATATAATTGAATGGAAATATAATAGAAAAATTGTCTCATGTAAAGCCGGCAATGTTTTGGTCTTTTTCTCCTATTACGAGCTTATTTTGGCATATTGTTCGTCCCCTCTGACTGTACGACATGCACAACAATAATACATATTCTAGAGACTGGAGTTCCCGAAAAGGGGCTCCAGTCCTGACGCTATTCTTGACCTACTGTGTGCTGGCTTAATAATCCAGAAGGGTTGATAGCCTCTGAAGCCCTATTGGAACTAACTATCTAATACATAGACACCTAAATGCGAAGTATATACACACATGTTATACACGGAGGGGACACAGCAAAGTAAACAAATAAAAATAAATAAACAAAAATAACAATGTAGGCGACCGATTGCGCATGAACATTTCAGATATAGCAAGGGAGATGAAAAAGGTCTATAGAATTCCTGAAGTAAAACTCTGTTGACTGAGTCACTAAAGGTGAGGGTCTGTGGGAGTGGAGTTGACTGGAGAAAGACTGATTGTGGATGACTAGTTGCAAAGATTGACTGAAAAAAAAGACCGATTGGAGGAAAAACTGATTGGATGACTGGTTAAAAATATTGACTGAGGAAAGATTAATTATGGATGACTGGATGAAAAGGTGAACAAGTCTGACTGGAGAAAAGACAAATTGTGGATGACTGGTTGAAATGGTTGACTGTGAAAAAGAATGACTGTGGATGACTGGTAGAAAAGAATGAATGAGAAAAAGACTGATTGTGGCTGACTGGTAGAAATGGTTGAATGTGAAAAAGGTTGATTTAGAGGAAAGATTGATTGGATAACTGGTCGCCAACGGTGGCTAGTTAACCCCTTCACCACCATTACGTAATTGTCATCATGATCTGGTTGCCTTTTGACGACTTTCTTTAGTTATTAAGGGGAGGCAGACCGTTTTTCTGGACCCCCTTCTCCCTAATGTTTAGCCCCACTAGCTTTGAGATTATAAGACGTTCGGCCCATTAGTTTGGCGATTTTAACACTTTTCGCCCCATTTCGTTGTTAATTGTAAGACCTTTCATGCCATTTAGGTATCGATTCTTTCCTGGCGAGCGTCAGCGAGCCTGCAATTTTAAGATGAACCGGCCTTCGGCCGGGAAATTTTTCTACCGAAAAATGTACAAATTTATCTTAAAGGGGGGTCTAAGGTGTGTTTTTCTAAGTTTGATGGAGGTCTAGGGAGGAAACTAAACAAGTATATGAATAAATGAATGAATAGACCAAACAAACGGCCAGTCTCCCCTTAATACAACTCAAATGGGTAAATATGATCTCAATTCACACTCTCAGCCCCTTCTGTACCGGCGACGTCTTTTCCATTATATTCTGGCAACTATTAGATGATTTTATTAAGTTTAGGAAGACGTTTACCCATTAACAGGCTACAAACCATTTCAATTAATCCATTTCAATTAATCCATGTAGCTACCATATATATATTTCCTAAGCTTCATAAAATCGTCTAAATGTAGCTCAAATTCAATACAAATTACGTCACCGGTAATGAAAGGGTTAGTAACTAGGTCCTTCTTGAGCTGCATAAAAACATCTACTTTTAGTTAGAATCAAAGGTCAAAGGGCCTCATAGTGCTGAAGGGGTTAATTTAAACCGAGCGATAGCGTGCGTGTATCGTCTCGTGGTAGCACATAATGGGGCTTGGGAGTGAACAGTAAGGGTATTTACTTAGCTGAATTTTTAGTGTGGGTGAGAGAGTTAATCTAGAGGGAAAAAAGTCAGAGTTTTCCTTAAGGGGTAGTACTCGCTTTTTCTGGACCCCCTTCTCCCTCATGTTTAGCATATTAGTTTTGAGGTTTTAAGACGTTCGTTCCGTTAGTTTGGCGATTTTGAGACCTTTCGGCTCATTTTTTTAGCAATACTAAAACCTTTTGTGCCCTTTAGGTGTCGATTTTTTCGTGGCGAGCGATAGCAAGCCTCTAATCTTAAAAGGAACTGGCCTTCGGCCGGGAAATTTTTCTACCCAAACATGTACAAATTTATCTTGAAAGGTGGACTAGGCGGCGTTTTTCTAAGCTTGATGGAAGTCTAGCGAGGAAACTCAAAAATATATAAATTATATAAATATATAGACCAAAAACCAAGCACTACCCCCTTAAGGGGAGATTTCCACCTGGAGGATTTTTTCTGGACCTCTTTCTCCCTCATGTTTAGCCCCATTGCTTTTGAGATTTTAAGACGTTCGCCCCATTAGTTTGGCGATTTTAAGAACCCTCGCCCCATTTCTGTCAATTTTAAGACCATTCGTGCCATTTAGGTGTCGATTTTTTCCTGGCGAGCGATAGCGAGCCTCTAATTTAAGGGGAATCGGCCTTCGGCCGGGACATTTTTCTACCGAAAAATGTACAAATTTATATTAAAAAGGGGGTCTAGGGGGAGTAATTTTAAGTTTGATGGAGGTCTAGGGAATCAACTAAAAACCTCCCCTTAAGTTCTGAGTATTGCGATATTCCTCTTTCTATACCAGTTCCCCCGTGTCTTCGTTTTTTACTCTATTTTTTTGTATTTCTTTTTTTTCTTCTGTTTATTCCCTTCTCTCCCCACTTCAGTTCACCGCTCACTATTTTTCTTTCGTTCCCCAAACATTCTCTCTATTTTCACTTTTCACTTTCTCCTTTTTCTCCTGTGTTTCTTTTTCTTTTTCCCGTTGTCCTTGGTTGCCTTTCACTTATGTATTTGGTTTCTTTAGTCAAGTAGCTTTTTTTTTATTTAGCCATTTTTGCCTCTCTCTCTCTCTCTCTCTCTCTCTCTCTCTCTCTCTCTCTCTCTCTCTCTCTCTCTCTCTCTCTCTCTCTCTCTCTCTCTCTCTCTCTCTCTCTCTCTCTCTCTCTCTCTCTCTCAAAATATAATCCAACATTGCGTATGGGTAAATATATGGGTAAATTTTCTCATCGTCCTCCTTCAGAATTTGCCAATCCCACTAGTAAATAATCTACCTTCCTTTGCTTTCCAACCCTTCATCTTATCTCATTATTATCCAACCTCATTCTCCTCTCCTTCTATTTATTTAACCTTCTCTTTCTTCTCTTCTTATTTATATTCTTGCGTCTGTTCCATCTCCTATTTCGCCTTCTTCAGATCCCGTGCTTTCTCCTCTTATTTGGTTTTCATTCCTCCTGTTCCTTCTCTGGTTTCTCCTACTTCTCCTTCTTATTTCTGTCGTTCTATTCTTCCTCTTTCCCTCGCTTCTTTCCCATTCTTCCATTCATCCTGTTCCTTGATTGGTTTCTCCTAGTTCTCCTTCCTCTTTCTCTCGCTTCTTTCCTATTCTTCCATTCCGTTATTTTCTCCTCCTATTTTTCATTCCTCCTCTTCCTTCACTGGTTTCTTCCTGTCTTCCTCTTTCTCTTCTTCCTCTTTCCCTCGCTTCTCTCCCATTCTTCCATTCCTCCTTCCCCCTTTCAAATATTTTCCCAAGACGTCTAAATCTCTCCAGGGAAGAAGGCTAAAAATAAAAACACAGTAACGTAGTCTTAAATCTGGGCAGGCTTTTTACTTTTTCACTCATTCTTCTTTCCCACACACACACACACACACCACACACACACACACACACACACACACACACACACACACACACACACACACACACACACACACACACACACACACACCACTGTTTTAGAGATACGCACAAACATTGGCCAGCATTTACGCACACAGACGCTCATGGACGCCGAGAGAGATAATGCAGACATACTTCTTAAGGAGGATATGTAGGACACACACACACACACACACACACACACACACATCAGTAAATATCGCACCTAACATATGGTATACACATATAAGCGATTATTAACAATGAATTGTACACAACTGTATGAATATTACTTCATAAAAAATGATAGCTTATCATATCGATTGTCTAGTATATGTTGATATGACAAAACAGGGAGAAGGAGAGATAGAGAGAGAGAGAGAGATAGAGAGAGAGAGAGAGAGAGAGAGAGAGAGAGAGAGAGAGAGAGAGAGAGAGAGAGAGAGAGAGAGTGTCACGGTGAGTTAGAGCCACAGTGGACACAGAAATACAACACTCTACGACCATTGTATTGCTCACTTCACAATAATCTATCTATCTATCTATCTATCTATCTATCTATCTATCTATCTATTGCCAGACGCCTTACTCCCCTTCACCACCATTACGTAAATGTCATCATATTCTGGTTACCATTAGATGATTTTCTATAGTTTGTAATCTACCTATACGACTGAAATGGGTAAATACGAACTCAATAAACCCCCTTAGTAACACAGGTCCTTCTTAACCTGCATACAATCATCTAATTTTAGCCAGATTCAAAGATAAAAAATACGTCATGGTGCTGAAGAGGTTAATGGGGGTGGCCATACACAAAATGTCCCCAAGCGGACCTATCCCTTGTAAGATGGACAACCCAGGCCAGTTTACTGAAGGACTTACAGGATTGACCACTCAATTTAGGGTCCATCCGACTGACTCCGAGGCCCTTTATTTATTTTTGTTTAGCACTATTTGTCTACAGTGATGTGCGGCTAATCCATCCACTAACCTATATACTTCACCCTAAGGTAGCAGTACGGATTTGTATAAGGCTTACTCCCCTAGACAGGTTGCCTACCAAGGCTGACGAGTCCCATCCACTCGTATTTTTATAAGGTTGTCTCCCCTAAATGGGTTGCCGACTAAGGCTAACGAGTCCCATCTACTCGTAAATACAATATACAATAATACACACACTATATTCTTAAGAGAGAGAATGGGTTAAGGGGAGATTTCCACTTGAGGGATTTTTTTCTTTACCCCTTTCTCCCTCATGTTTAGCCCCATTGCTTTTTAGATTTTAAGACGTCCGCCCCATTAGTTTGGCGATTTTAAGAACTTTTACCCCGCTTATGTCACTTTTAAGAGCTTTCGTCCCATTTAGGTTCGATTTTTTCCTGGCGAGCGATAGCGAGCCTCTAATTAAAGAGGAACCGGCCTTCGGCCGGGACATTTTCCTACCGAAAAATGTACACATTTATCTTGAAAGGGGGTCAAGGGGGTGTAATTTCAAGCTTGATGGAAGTCTAGGAAACACACTAAAAACCTCCCCTTAAGGTGGTAGTGCTAATTGTTTTCGTCTATGTGTGTATGTAATAAGACATTTTGAGTTTCCTCGCTCCACCTCCATCAAGCTTCAAATATCACCCCTTAGACCCCCTTTCAAGATAAATTTATACAGTTATCGGTAGAAAAATGCCCAGGCCGAAGGCCGATTCCTTCTAAAGTTTCAATCTCACTATCGTTCGCCTGGAAAAAATCTACACCTAAATGGCACGAAAAGTCTTAATATTGACAAAGACATAGGGCGATAGGTCTTAAAATAGAGAAACTAATGGCACGAACGTCTTCAAATCTCAAAACAAATATGCTAAACATGAAGGAGAAGGGGGTATTGAAAAAGCGACTAACTCCCTCTTAAACAGTAAATTCCTCTCAGCGTAGCACAAACCTACCCCCCACTACCCCCCCACCCCCCACCACCCCTCCACAGGGCCACTAAATTGCTTCCCAAATCTAATATAGGATAGCTAAAAGGATTGAGATAGCCTGCGTCCTTATAATTGACCAGTTGCGAGTTTCAGGCTATAAGGAAGTTGGGGCCGTAAACATCGACATTAAACAGAAATACAATAATTATGTAGGTTTCTGATGGATAAATAGTATGTTGAATTTTATTTTCTGTATTTATTTTATTTTTTTTATTTTATTTTGTATTTATTTTTTCTCTATTTATTTTCTGTATATTCTGTATTCTGTATTCTTTATTCATGCAGAGTTTAGTAAAATTTACCAGAACGTCCCGGACTTCCCAAACTTGACTAATTCCTTTAACGTGACGATAGTGCGTTATTATATGTGCGATTAGTTTGCTTGGGAAACAGATTAACTTGCTCATGTAGTAATGTACACCCTATGTGGTGGATTGTGTTCTTTTATTTAATAATTTTCATTTTAGTAAGCGTTGTTTCCACATAGCGATTCTGATAATTTAATTTGACTTTATATTGTCCTTGTCCCAATTTTGGTTTGTTTAGCTTGCAAGTTTTACATTTTAATTTATATAATATGCGATACAACCTTATTTTATCTGGTATTTCTACATAATATCGATGTCTACCGCTCCAACTTCCTTATAGCCTGAAACTCGCAAGTGGTCAATTGGTAGACTGAATAAAATCGTCGAACAGTCGCCAACATATAATTTTAAGGATTATTATGTCACCGATATTGAGTGGGTTAAAAAGTAAATTCCTATCAGCGTAGCACAAACTCCACCTGTCCACAGAGAGCCACTAAATTGCTTCCCGAATCTAATATTGACCGTCTACTCGTAACTGTACATGAATGAAGCAGCTCCGGTGAGTTAAGGGGAGATCTCCACTTGAGGGACTCTTTTCTGGATCCCTTTCTCGCTCATGTTTAGCCCCATTGCTTTTTTATTTTTATTTTTTTTATTTTTTTAAGAGACAATGAACGGAGGAAGGAAAAACACAGATAAAAGAAAAAGGTCCATGTGCCTAAAGGCATCCTCCATTCATAAAATGTTTGTAACAACTGGATTTAAACATTTGTAGATTGTAAGTTTGTGGAAAGCAATTCGAGGGAAGTGAATTCCAAAGAGTAGTAGCTCTGGGGATAAATGAATTCTGATAAGCAGAAGTTCTGCATTGTAGAGGAGAAAGTGTAAATTCATGGCGCTCTCAGCTGCCCTAGTTCTACGGGGAAAGATGTGGAGAGGCGGCACAATTGAAGCAAGTTCCTCGGAACAATTGCTGTGAAAATATCTGTAGAATAATGCAAGGGATGCAACGTTTCTTCGTATGGATAATGTAGGAAGGTCCTGTGTTATTGCAGGGTTATTGATTAATCTAATAGCTTTATTTTGAATTTTGTCCAACTGCCTCAATGCAACCACTCCACTTCCACCCCACAGAGGTGAACAGTAATCCATCTGAGAACGCACATGACTTTTATATATTACGGCCAACTGCTCGTCAGTGAAGAATTCTCGAACTCTGTACAGGAGTCCCAGTTTTTTAGAGGCATTCTTAGCAATGCTTCTAACATAATGTGTCCAGCTCAAGTTAGTAGTTAATGTTACACCGAGAATGTCAATACTAGGGGAAATGGGAATATTTACATCATTAAACAATATATGGTAGTCAGTGAGATTCTGTCGGTTAGAAAATTGAATGTACTTTGTTTTCTGTGCATTAAAAGAAACTAGATTCTTTTGTCCCCATCCATTAATTTTAGAAAGGTTTTGATATTATGAAACGTTCGCCCCATTAGTTTAGCGATTTTAAGAACTTTCACCCCATATTAAGACCTTTCGTGGTATTCAGGTGTCGATTTTATCCTGGCGAGCGATAGCGAGCCTGTAATTTAAGAGGAACCAGCCTTTGGCCGGGACATTTTTCTACCGAAAAATGTACACATTTATCTTGAAAGGGACTCAAGGGGGTGTAATTTTAAGCTTGATGGATGTCTAGGGAACAAACTAAATACCTCCCCTTAATGGATGGAGACGGGATTAAGAGGGGAGGCAGCACAACACTAATGACCTCCACTAACTCAATTAAACCACTTGTGAGCTTCGAGTTAATTTATGTTTTTATATATTATTTTATTAGTTTTCTCCCTAGACCTCCATCAAGCTCAAAAAAACAGCCCGCCCAAGACCCTCCTTCAAAATAAATGTGTACATTTTTCGATAGCACAATGTTAATTACAGGCTCGCTATCGCTCTCATTTAAAATCGACACTTAAATGGCATGAACAATCTTAATATTGACAAAAAATGAGTCGAAACGTCTTAAAATCGCCAAACTAAGGGGTCGATCGTCTTATAACCTGAACACCAATGGGGCTAAATATAAGGAAGAAGGGGGACCATAAAAACGGCCCCTCTCCCCTTAAGGAAGTTTAGCTACAAAGCTCTATGCGGACACCTTCTGTACCGGCGACGTCTTTTTGACATTGTTATGGCTAATATTAATCGATATTATTTAGTTTCCATTGGGCCTCCAGCTATTAACAGGCTTCGAACTATATCACTTAACCCTTTAACTGTGTTGGTGGTGTAATGGTTTAGCTGCTTATATTCTGGGTTTGGTGTCTCGAGTTCGAATCCCGGGAAGACCATATGCTTTCATTAGTTTATTCAAGTATATTGGGGTTTGTAATTGATGATTAATGTTAAGAACGGGGTGTTACTTATTTTAACCCTTTTCACTACCACAGATCCTTCATAAACTGCACAAAATCCTCTAAATATACCTAGCATAAAATTAGAAACCCGTCTCCGGTGCAGAAAGGGTTAAATAAAACAACATGGATGGCATTTACATATATTATGGCTTAAAGGGGGGTGACCTGTTTTTGTTCTGTCCTGTTCTATCTTTCTCTGGCTTGTATCCATTTGGCCCCATTCAGCCTACTGTTTTAAGACGTTTATCCCCATCCAGGTGTCAATGTTTTACTGGTGAGCGGTAGCGAGCCAGCATATTTTTTATTTTTGTTTGACAGCAGGCTAAATTTGTAATTTTTTCGATAGAAAAATTTCTCCGGCGAAGCGGGATTTCCTCATATAATGCTGGCTCTCTATCGCTCGCCAGGAAGAAATCGACACCTAGATGGGGATAAACGTCTTAAAATAGTTGTCTGAATGGGGCCGAATGGATACAAGCCAGAGAAAGAGAGAAAAGGAGAGAAATAACAAAAAGCCGGTCACCCCCCTTAATGGACTTGATTTAATTGATATACACCGTATGTTAGTCTTTAATTGATATACACCGTATGTTAGCCTTTAATTGATATACACCGTATGTTAGTCTTTAATTGATATACACCGTATGTTATACACCGTATGTTATACACCGTATGTTATACACCGTATGTTAGCCTTTTTTTCATCTAAGCATCGAGGTCCACTTCTTCGTAACTTGTAAATTGGTATAAAATAAGTTCAAGCTGCAGGTACCGATCGACATTAAGGGGAGATGGGCCGTTTTTCTAGACCCCCTTCTTCCTCTTGTTTAGCCCCATTAGTTTTCAGATTTTAAGATGCTTGCCCCTTTAATTTGTCGATTTTAAGACCTTTCGACCCATTTCTTTTCAATTTTAAGACCTTTCGTACTATTTAGGTGTCGATTTTTCTCCTAGCAAACGATAGTGAGCCTGTAATTTTGGAAGAACCGGCCTTCGGCCGGGAAATTTTTCTACCGAAAAATGTACACATTAAACTAGAAGAGGGGTCTAATGGACGTTTCTTAATGTTGATGGAGGTCTACCGAGGAAACTAAGAAATAAAGGAATAAATTAACTAATATACCAAAAAACCGGCCCATCTCCCCTTAAGAAGGAGAAATACAAACTGAAATACCTATTGTATTACTACGGAACTAAGTACAATACATCCAAATAAACACAAATGCTCTAATACAAAGCATAATGTAACTGTAGCATAGACTGAATCTCTCAAGTGTTAACCCCTTCTGTACCGCTGCCGTCCTTTTAACTTTATTTGGGCTAGGGGAGGTGTGGCAGAGTGGTCTTGCCACTGGACTGGTAATCCAATGGACCCGGGTTCGAATCCCAATATGTCAACGGGAAGATATTATTGGGATGGAATTTGTGCTGTACCTAGTTTCAGTGCATTACCACTTCACACCAAAATGCCAAAACAAAATACCCTCATTGTTCCCTGATTAAATAGCACTGTATGAATATTCCCATATTCAAAATATGCTACAGGGGGGCAATGCCTAGTGAGTTAATTGCTCAATAGTGTTCCTCCTGTTGTTCTCAAAAACTGTGCTTCCGTGCTGACTCCCTGTCTAGGCAAACTCTTTCGTCTCTGTCTATCCTCTAACGTCTTCCCTTCATGCTGGAAGTTTGCTCACATTCAACCTGTCCCAAAGAAGGGTGACCGCTCTCAACCCTCCAACTATCGTCCAATTGCTCTTATCTCTTGTCTTTCTAAAGTTTTTGAAACTATTCTTGCTTCCAAATTTCTTAAGCATTTCTCTTCTCATAATCTGCTCTCAGATCGCCAGTATGGCTTCCTTAAGGGTCGCTCTACTGGTGATCTTCTTTCATATCTTACTAACTCTTGGTCATCCTCCTTTCGGGACTTCGGTGAGACTTTTTCTATTGCACTAGACATATCGAAAGCCTTCGATAGAGTCTGGCATAAATCTTTAATTTCTAAACTACCCTCCTTCGGTTTCTATCCCTCCATCTGTGCCTTTGTCTCTAATTTCCTTTCCGGCCGTTCCATAGCTGCGGTTGTGGACGGCCATTGTTCACTTCCTCACCCTATAAACTCCGGTGTTCCTCAGGGCTCTGTCCTATCTCCTATTCTCTTTCTAATTTTTATAAATGATCTCCTTAACTGTACCTTAATTCCCATCCATTCATACGCAGACGACTCAACCTTACACTACTCCATTACTTTTCAGAACGCCCCAGCCAGCAATCCCTCAACGACAAACGTAATGAAGCCATAGAACTCTTAAATTCTGATCTAAATACTATTTCCAATTGGGGCAGAGAAAACCTTGTTAACTTTAATGCTTCCAAAACCCAATTTCTCCATCTATCTACCCGTCAGGATCTCCCAGCGGACTATCCCTTATTCTTCAACAATACAAAAATCAACCCTTCATCTTCTCTCAATATTCTTGGTGTCTCTTTTTCTTCTGCTCTCATTTGGAAGGACCATATTACCAGTCTTGCTAAGGCAGCCTCCCAGAAGCTGGGTGTGCTCAACCGCCTTAGGGGGTTCTTTTCCCCTGCACAGCTTCTTGCTCTGTACAGGGGCATAGTGCGCCCTTGTATTGAGTATTGTTCACATGTGTGGGGAGGTTCCTCTCACACCGCTCTCCTAGACAAAGTTGAAAGGAAGGCCTTTCGTATCATTAACTCCCGTCCACTCACCAACTCTCTGCAATCTCTCTCTCTCCGCCGCAATGTTGCATCTCTCTCGCTATTCTATCGCTACTATAATAATCAGTGTTCCTCAGAGCTATCCCAGTGCATACCACCTCCTTTACGTAGGGCACGTGGTACCCGTCTTGCAACTCAATCCCACCCCTACTCTGTGCAACTCTCCAACCCAAGAGTGAAACGTTACTCTCAAACTTTCTTCTACTCAACATCTGAGCTCTGGAACTCTCTCCCAGAATCAGTCTTTCCCTCTTCCTATGACTTAAATTGCTTCAAACTCCGTGTGTCCAGGCATTTTGGCTCGAACGTCCCTTGATTTTGGCCCTGTCACTCTTTCAACTATGGGGGAGGCACTCGCTATAGGCAGTTATGCCTTTTGCCTCCCTCAATCACATAGAAAAAAAAAAAAAAAAAAAAAAAGTTGGCGATCTGAGAGTGAGGGTCCGAGCCTGGGGAGTGAGACTGTGAAGCGCAGAGGCGAAGCAGCTTCAGAGATGGAGTTGGGTTCGAGCCGTGAGTGGGTGCTTCGCATGTCTCACTCCCTAGACTGGAACAAGACCTCACCGGCCTCACCGTGTTCAGCGGTAGAGTATAAAGGCTATCAGCCTATGCCCGAGAGGGAGTAATTGGAATATAGAAAAAAGAAAAGAAAAATAGACGATTGTAATCAGTTAAAGATGGGACTCCAGCAATTTACAGGCTTCGAACTATCTCATTTAACTATTTGTTCTACCACAGGCCCTTCTAAAACTGCACAAAGTCGTCTAAATATGGCACGGATAAGATTAAAAAAGACGTCGCTGGTACAGAAGGGGTTAAGTACAGTACATCAAACTAAACACAAATGCCGTTATATAAAACATAATTACGTTCCTTTGTATAGATATCTACTGGTGGAACTTTAATAAAGCTTGAATCTCTCCAGTTTATAATTAACGGAGACAGGCTTACGGGGAGGTTTTTAGTTTGTCCCCTAGATCTCCTTCAAGCTTAAAATTACACCCACTAGACCCAATTTCAAGATACATTTGTACATTTTCCGTAGAAAAATGTCCTGGGCGAAGGCCGGTTACTCTTAAATTACAGGCTGGCTATCGCTCGCCAGGAAAATGTCGACACCTAAATGGCACGAAAGGTTTTAACATTTACAGAAATGGGGTGAAAGTTCTTTTAATCGCCAAACTAATTGGGCAAACATCTTAAAATCTCAGAAACAATGGGGCTAATCGTGAGGGAGAAAGGGGCCCAGAAAAAATCCCTCAAGTAGAAATCTGCCCTTAAGAGGCGAGGCGGCACAACACTGACCGCCTGCACCAACCCAATTACCTCACCTCTCTCTCCCTATTACGGTTGGCCAAATAAGTCCTTGTCTCCGCTGTTATTACGGTTTGCTCACTGTGTGCTGTATTGATGTCCGTCAGATGCTGAATAGGTTGTGTAAAGATAGGAACATGTTTATATATCTCACACGAAATTATGAGTTTATGCTTAGATAGAGCTGATATATACCAATTATTGATCGAAATATAATTGGTGCCGCGACATCACTTATTTGGGCAATTGTATCACTGACAACAAGTTTAGCACTTCCTGTCACCAATCCAATATAGTGGATTAAATTGCTTACCGATTGCATTAACATACATATGCTCTGAAGCAAAACATATGCTAGTATTTGACTTTCTTTGTGTATGAAGGACACAGAAGGCAAAGCAGCCCGTAACAAGTGTCTCCCCCTAAGTTGAAAGAATGATACAGATCAAATGTAATGTATTTTAGAGAGATTTAAGGAGATTGGAATAGTTTAAGTCTTAGCCATGTTGAGGGAGAGAGTTTCAGAGCTCACTCTTGGGTGAGAGAGTTGGGCATAATAAGAGTGGGAATGTGTTGAAAGGCGGGTGTCCCATACTCTCCGTAAGGGAGGAGGTATTACACTGAGAGAGAGAGAGAGAGAGAGAGAGAGAGAGAGAGAGAGAGAGAGAGACCTGTATTTTCATCAGTGGTCCAATGTATCATATTTTTGGCTGTTATTCTCTTCTGTGCCATCCATAAATCAGTCCATATTTTCCTTTCTCTCCAACAGTCATTCGTCATACTCTTATCTCTCCATTCTTATCAATTTTTGCAGGACTCTTCCATCTCCCTTTCACTGTCTTCCCTCCCTTTCCCTCACTTTCCTCCCTTCCCCCATTCTGCTCCCTTCACCCCATTTTCCTCCCTTGTTTGCATGTTCACCTCTTTTCTCCATTTCCTCCCTTTTTTCCATTTTCCTCCCTTCCCACTATTTCCCTCCCTTCCCCTCCCTTCCCCTCCCTTCCCTTCATTTCCCTCCGTTTCCCTCCATGTTCCTCCCTTCCCTCCATTTTCCTCCCTTCCCTCAATTTCCTCACATCCCTCCATTTCCCTTCTTCCCTTCATTTCCCTCCCTTTTCTTCATTTCCCTCCCTTCTTCCCTTCATTTTCCTCCCTTTTCTCCTTTTCCCACCGTTCCTTTCATTTCCCTCCCTTCCCTTCTCTGCCCTCTATTTTCCTCCCCGTTACCCTCAATTTCCTGCACCCACCCCCTCTTACCCCTACCCGAGAGGGGGGTGGAGGAGGGTATAAGAGAGGAGGAGGGGGAGGGGGGGTTGCAGGGAGAAGGGAGGGGGGTGCAGAGGAGAGCTAAAAGGAGGCGGAGGGGAGAAATGGGGGGGCAAAAGGGGGGCCCTGGTGGCACTTAGGGAACTAAAATCGGATATCCCCTTCCGGCCATTGGACTCTGAGAGGCGGGGTGAAGAAGGAGGAGGCAGTGGTAGGTAGGGTATTTGAGAGAGAGAGAGAGAGAGAGAGAGAGAGAGAGAGAGAGAGAGAGAGAGATAGTGAGGGTGAGTGCGAGTGAGTGAGTGAGTGAGTGAGAGAGTGAGAGATTGAGTGAGTGAATGAGTGAGAGAAAGAGAAGGAGAGTGAGTGAGTGAGAGAGAGAGAGAGAGAGAGAGAGAGAGAGAGAGAGAGAGATTGAGTGAGTGAATGAGTGAGAGAAAGAGAAGGAGAGTGAGAGAGAGAGAGAGAGATTGAGTGAGTAAATGAGTGAGAGAAAGAGAAGGAGAGTGAGAGTGAGAGAGAGAGAGAGAGAGAGAGAGAGAGACCGAGAGCGATATAGAGACAGTGAGAAAGAGCGAGAGAGAGTGAGAGTGAGCGTGAGTGAGTGAGATAAAGAGAGAGAGGGCGAGTAATAGTGAGAGAGAGGAATGAGAGAGTGTGTGTGTATGACATTAAAAAAAAGTGAATTCAGTATCTCCAGGGAAAGAGGAGGAACAAGGTCGAGATAGTGAAACATGGCAAGCCGGGACCGTAGACTTTATATATATATATGATTTTATTTTTATCTGCATTTAGGGGAGCCCACCTCGCATTTTTTCTCTTTCTCTACCTCTCTCTTTGGCTTTTATCCATTCGGCCCCATTCAGCCTACTGTTTTAAGACGTTTACCCCCATCCAGGTGTCAATATTTTCCTGGTGAGCGGTAGCGAGCCAGCATATATATATTTTTGTTTTGACAGCAAGCTAGATTTGTAAATTTTTCGATAGAAAAATTTCTCCGACGAAGCCGGATTTCTCCATACGATGTTGGCTCGGTATCGCACGCCAGGAAGAAATGGACACCTGGATGGGGATAAACATCTTAAAACAGTTGGCTGAATGGGGCCGAATGGATACAAGCCAGGGAAAGAGAGAAAAGGAGAGAAAGATAAAAAATGCCGTTGACCTCCCTTAAATATAATGAAAGGCGAGACATAAACTAATTGACCACAAATGTGTGTACTATGTTTATGTCTACATAGCTTCGTAAGTGTGAATGCATGTGAAAGTACCTGTGCTGTATGTGAAAGTACGTGTGCATGTATGTGAAAGTACGTGTGCAATGTGCATGTATGTGAAAGTACGTGTGCATGGATGTGAAAGTATGTGTGCATGTATGTGAAAGTACGTGTGCATGTATGTGAAAGTACGTGTGCATGTATGTGAAAGTACGTGTGCATGTATGTGAAAGTAGGTGTGCATGTATGTGAAAGTAAAACAGATCCACGGTTCCTCATCACAGCATCCATCCCACCATAACAGTCGAGTTTAATAAGTGTTGTCAGATATTTCACAAAGTTTCGGTCACTCACTAATACTCTGAGGGATAAGCACTTTTTCCAGAAACTATAAAGATACCAATAACACTTCTTGAGCTAAAACCACTGCAATCTATGACAACACTTAATACCCCCGATTGTACTATTTGATCTATTGTTTCCAGCTGAGGGTAAATTGCCATGTTACTATCTTGGTTACTCGGCTATTGTGTGGATCTTGTAGCGATTTCGTTTGTTAATTACGAAAACCTGGCATTAATACGACACAGAGACATAGCAGTTTCATATTTTTCTATCAAGTATCGACCCATCAGCTGCTAAGGGATTCAATGTACCATCAGCTGAAATAAAACCGACTATACTCTCAACACCCCGACCAACTGACTATACTCTCAACACCCCGACCAACTGACTATACTCTCAACACCCCGACCAACTGACTATACTCTCAACACCCCGACCAAGCGACATAACTCCAAACACCCCCCGACCAACTGACTATACTACTCTCAACAACGACCAACTATACTCTCAACACCGACCAACTGACTATACTCTCAACCACCCCCCGACCAACTGACTATACTCTCAACACTCCGACCAACTGACTATACTCTCAACACCCCGACCAACTGACTATACTCTCAACACCCCGACCAACTGACTATACTCTCAACACCCCCACCAACTGACTATACTCTCAACAAACACCCCGACCAACTGACTATACTCTCAACACCCCGACCAACTGACTATACTCTCAACACTCCGACCAACTGACTATACTCTCAACACCCCGACCAACTGACTATACTCTCAACACCCCGACCAACTGACTATACTCTCAACACCCCGACCAACTGACTATACTCTCAACACCCCGACCAACTGACTATACTCTCTCACACCCCGACCAACTGACTATACTCTCAACAACACACCCCCGACCAAACTATACCCACATCACCCCCACCAACTGACTATACTCTCAACACCCCGACCAACTGACTATACTCTCAACACCCCGACCAACTGACTATACTCTCAACACCCCGACCAACCGACTATACTCTCAACACCCCGACCAACCGACTATACTCTCAACACCCCGACCAACTGACTATACTCTCAACACCCCGACTATACTCTCAACACCCCGACCAACTGACTATACTCTCAACACCCCGACTATACTCTCAACACCCCTGTAGCAACACCAGAAACACCCCTTCACCAACAGTAAAAAACGTGAACAGAGCTTAAAAAACAATAAATACAAAAACAAATAAATACAAAAACAATAAATACAAAAACAAATAAATACAAAAATAATAAATACAAAAACAATAAATACAAAAACAATAAATATAAAAACAATAAATACAAAAACAATAAATACAAAAACAAATAAATACAAAAACAATAAATATAAAAACAATAAATACAAAAACAATAAATACAAAACAAATAAATACAAAAATACATAAATAAAACCTTTCTGGTACCTGCAATTTTAAGAGGAACCGGCCTTCGGCCGGGAAATTTTTCTATCGAAAAATTTACACATTTATCTTGAAGGGGGTCTAGGGGGTGTTTTCTAAGCTTGATGGAGGTCTAGGGAGGAAACTAAAACAAATATATGAATACATGAATTAATAGACCAAACAAACGGCCAGTCTCCCCTTAAATATAATGAAAGGCGAGACATAAAATGAATCCACGGTTCCTCATCACAGCATCCATCCCACCATGTAGGTACTACTCTCAACACCCCTTTAGCAACACCAGAAACACCCCTTTAGCAACACCAGAAACACCTCTATACAACACCAACACGAACAGGGCTGGCAGGGGGAGTTTATTGCTCAGGAACTTTCAACACAAACTATCACAAACAATTATTCTGCCCCTGTACAGCACATTAGCGTGGGCTCAACTTCGGCCGAGCGTTTAATTTGCCGCTCTCTCTCTCTCTCTCTCTCTCTCTCTCTCTCTCTCTCTCTCTCTCAGTAACTTTTCGCCGTGTCTAAAAACGTGAAGAGCTAAACAAAAAAAGAAAAACAAATAAATACATAAATAAATAAATAAAACATAATAATAATAATAATAATAATAATAATAATAATAATAATAATAATAACAAATAAAATCTTTTTGGTGTAATATTTCACATTGCGAAATATTCCTTCAATTCGTTTCCTTTTATTAGCATTATTGTTTTATTAGCAAATTTAGATTAGTTGTCTATATTATTTAACTTATGCTCAATGAAATGGGTTTCCATAAGGGGAGATGTGTCGTTTTTCTGGACCCACTTCTCCCTCATGTTTATCTCCAATAAGTTTTGAGATTTAAAGATGTTTGCCCCACTAGTTTGTCGATATTATGACCTTTCGCCCCATTGTGTTGTCAATATTTAGACCTTTCACGCCAATTAGGTGTCGATTTCTTTTCCTGGTGAGTGAAAAAATGTACAAATATATCTTGAAAGGGGGTATAGAGGGTGTTTTTTTTTGTGTAAGCTTGATGGAGGTCTAGCGAGGAAACTCAAAATTAAATAAATACATGAATAAGTAGCCCCCAAAACAAGCACTAGCCCCTTAACACAACAATTATAGAAGCATATGAACTTATCTTCCTGATTTCTAACACATGCTTTCGCACCACCCTAAGGGGAGATGAGTCGTTTTTCTGGTCCCCCTTCTTCCTCATGTTTAGCCCCATTAGTTTTGAGATTATATAACGTTCGGACCATTAGTTAGACGATTTTAACACATTTCACACCATTTCGTTGTCAAATTTAAGACCTTTCGTGCCATTTATGTGTTGATTTTATCCTGGCGAGCGATAGCAAACCTGTAATTTTAAGAGGAATCGGCCTTCGGCCGGGACATCTTTCTACCGAAAAATGTAAACATTTATCTTGAAGGGGGATCTAGGGCGTGTATTTTGTAAGATGGAGGTCTAACGAGGAAACTAAAAAATAAATTAATATATACATTAATAGACCAAAGAAATAGCCACTACCCCCTTAATTAATTGATATGTATTTATAACTCAATTAACTTAACATTCCCGTAATTATTTATAGTCATTCTTATCCCTTTCAAGATCATGACGCGTATTGTCAGTTTATTCTGGCTATCATTAGACGATTTCATACAGGTTTGGAAGGATCTGTGTGAATGTTTTCAAGTCAAAACGGCCACACTCCGAAATGGCCACAACCGAAACGTCCACAACCAAAACGGCCACAAACCAAAATGGCCACAAACTGAAATGGCCACACTCCTAAATGGTCACAGACCAAAATGGCCACACGGGAGAGGCTGTCACCCGCGCGCGGGTATATAGTGACTGGTTGAGGCCAGCCACCAGCGCTCGCGCATGTTCAATTCAAAATATTCTGTACAGAATATCTTGGTTCAATCCACAACTCAGATTGACAGTTTTTTGTCATCTATTGAACTGTATATATTAACACGGTCTTAAATAAAACAAAAATAGTGAAAACCCGCTCAAATATACCAAGTTGTAAAATGAAATACTGCATTTATAAAAACAAATATACACCAGTTGATGGTTTAATCACCAAACATATACTGTACATTGCATAAATACTTTAACACAAAGGTATAGTGTCACTACTTTTCATTAGAGAGAGAGAGAGAGAGAGAGAGAGAGAGAGAGAGAGAGAGAGAGAGAGAGAAAATCAGCATCTTAGTTCAATTAAACCAAGTTACCTTTTACCGACCATTTTTTCTCATAACTATTTTGGGCGCTCACGTCAGGTAGTTCGTATACTTCGTTATCTTTTATAAATCAATTAGGTTCGACTAAACAGCCACACACCTAAACGTCCACGACTTAAACGGCCACAATCCTTCACACACACACACCTCCGTTCACTTTGATACCATTTCCTCGTATTCAACAGTTGCAGAAAGTTGGACTCGGTGTTCTCATCTATATGTGTCGTGTTGGTCTTTACCTTTCTTTAGAGAGAGTGAGAGAGATCCATTCGGCCCACAATTGGAATATATGTATATGCAGGATTCTAAACTGCATAATAAATCGAAGGCTTATGCATAATTCTTTAACTGTCTTGATAGCGTAATGCATAAATGCGCGGAATTTCGGTGTGAGTATCCTAGGTTCGAGTATTTGGAGTGCCACATGTTTAGTTGATTTCATTAATTGAGCTTGGAAGTAAAGTTGGTTGGTGCAAAAATATGAATCAAGACGTTTCGGCCCCATAAGCTAGCGATATTTTATTGGATAAAGCCGGCTTAGTCGGAGACATTTTTAATCGAAAAATGTACAAATTTAGCTAGTTATCTGAAAAGGTGTGTGTGTGTGTGTGTGTGTTTGTGTGTGTGTCTGAGAGAGAAAGAGAATAAGTGATGGTAGTGTGTGTGTGTGTGTGTGTGTGTGTGTGTGTGTGTGTGTGTGTGTGTGTGTGTGTGCTTCTTGTTACAGGCCCAAGTTAATAAGAACAAGGAGGTAAATGTTTTGAAGGTGGGGGGGGGGGGGACCTCCCTCCGGAATAATCTGATTTTTCAAGGGTTGGAGAGAGAGAGAGTACAAAGGAGTACAAAGGAGTACAAGGAATCAACAACAGATCTAGTGACCCTTCTAGGCTGCTTGTCCTCCAAAACACTGAGGATCAAGTGTCCAAACAGTGGTTTAGAGTGGGTAAGGGAACATTGGAAAGGGAACTACTGCCCTGGCACTAACGTGGCAGGACTAGGAAGTTAGTAGGGGACATATGGGTTAGTAACTGAGGGGAGGATAAAGTTATTCATTTACAAACGCAGTCAGTCGCAGGTTTGATGCGAGATATTTGTCTAGGCGGAATTTGAATGAATCAACGGTGCTGCAGTCTATAACGTCTCGGGGAAGCCCATTCCACAAGTTGACAACTCGATTGAAGAAGAAATTCTTAGATTCGTGCGAGTTAAAAGATTTACCAATAATTTTGCAACCGTTTCCCCGCGTGTAATTAGATTGGTCGATAGTGAAGTACTTACTACAGTTCATATTGTCGATGCCTTTGATGATTTTGAACACTTGAATTAAGTCGCCTCTTAATCTGCGCTGGGTTAAAGGAAATAGATTTAATTCTCTAAGACGCTCTTCGTATGGTTTGTATGGCTAGGTATCATTTTGGTAACTCTACGTTGAACTCGTTCTAGCTTGTTTATATCTTTTTGGTAATAAGGGCACCAGGATTGAACGCAGTATTCCAGAAGAGGGCGGACTAAGGAATTGTAAAGGGTTAGGATAACTTCTTTGGATTTATGCTCAAATGACCTGCCTATAAAGCCAATTATTTTGTTTGCCTTCTTAACAACTTCTGAACATTGTTGACTCGGTTTTAGGTTACTCGATATTGTTACTCCCAGATCGGTTTCTCTGTTTACATTCTTAAGCTGAGTGCCATTCATCGAATAGTTTGCTTTCTCATTTAGGTATCCGATATGTAGTACTTTACATTTATCCGCATTGAAACTCATTTGCCAAATTTGGGCCCAACATGACAATTTATCTAGATTGTGTTGCATATCGTCAACTTGTTCTTTTTTGAGTACGCTATTTGCAATTTTTGTATCGTCAGCAAATTTTGATATTGTACAGGTGAGACCCTCATCTATGTCGTTGATGTAAATTAGAAAGAGAATTGGTCCTAGTACCGATCCCTGGGGTACCCCGCTACTTACATTGGTCCATTTTGATGCCTTACCGTTTATGACTACTCTTTGCTTTCTGACGCTGAGCCAATTTTCTATCCATTTCAACACACCGTCTTGTATTCCATGCGCTTTTAGTTTTAGCAGTAAACGTTTGTGGGGAACTTTGTCAAAGGCCTTTTGAAAATCAAGGTATATAATATCTACAGCTTTACTCTCATCGTAGAGGTTGAGGATATCGTGGAAGAAGTCTAAGAGGTTTGTTAAACAGGAACGTTTTTTACGAAAGCCGTGTTGAGTATCTTTAAGTATGTTATTTTCCTCTAAGTGATTTACGAGTCTGTCTCCTATGACCGTTTCTAGCATTTTACATACAACTGAGGTTAAGCTAATTGGACGATAGTTACTGGATAGGGATTTGCTGCCTTTTTTGAATATCGGTGTTACGTTGGCTAGCTTCCACTGATCGGGCATAGTTCCAGACTGCAAGGATTTATTGAATAGTAATGTCAGTGGTTTAGAGAGCTCATCCTTAGCTTCCTTTAGAACTCTAGGCGAGATTGTATCAGGTCCAGGCGTTTTATTTACCTTGAGTTTATCTAAACAATTCAATACTTCTCTCTCTGTAACGGTGATATTGCTTAAAACATCTGAATTATCAATCTGAATCGGCGATGGTGTAGGGATATCACTGAGGTCATATCATGAGGGATATCACTGTCACTGAGGTCTATCACTGAGAGAGAGAGAGAGAGAGAGAGAGAGAGAGAGAGAGAGAGAGAGAGAGAGAGAGAGAGAGAGAGAGAGTGTGTGAGAGTGAGTACACAGGAGTACAAAGGAAATCAAGCAACAACAGGTCTAGTGACCCCTCTAGGCTGCTTAATGTCCTCCAAAACACTGAGGATCAAGTGTTCAAACAATGGTTTAGAGGGGGTAAGGGGAAATTGGAAAGGGAACTACTGTCCTGGAGCTAATATCCGTGGCAGGATTAGGAAGTTAGTATAATGCAACTAGTACCAAGTTGTTATAGTATTTCATATTAGAGTAAAATCTACTTGACTTGTGCAAGTGACACGAATATTGTCACTATATAGTAATAGGGGTTATTATGATATGCTATAATAGTATTGAAGATCTTGCATGCTTTGGCCATATTCGAACAGTGCATTTCAGATTATCCCAATGGCTAACACAAACCGCCTTCCCAGATTTCCTTAAAAAAACAAAAAACAAATCAAGTTAAATTAGTACATTTATCGGAAAACAAATGTCCCGCCCGAAGGCAGATTTATTCTAAGTTACAAGTTCGCTATCGCTCACCTAACTTAAAAAAGCGCCATATTATTGATAAACTAATGGGGTGGAGCGTCTTAAAATGTCTCAACAAATGGGATCGATACAGGGGAAACCAAAAAGAACACCCTCGGAGCAAATAGAGTTAACAGCTCTTTATCTCTTAACAAACGACTACCTCTTCTTATCTCTCTCTCTCTCTCTCTCTCTCTCTCTCTCTCTCTCTCTCTCTCTTAAATAAGGTACCATCCGTTAATTGGTATCTTATTATTACGCATATTTCACATTTTATCTATATAAATTTGAACAATATTATTACTCCATTTCCTTTGTCAAAAAACGATATTATTATATACAGTTAAATTGATCACACAAAATCTGTCAATCTGAGTTGTAGATTGAATGAGTGCGAGTGTTGATGGCTAACCAGTTCCTACCTGCGCCCGGGTGACAGCCTCTCCCGTGTGGTCATTTCGGTCTGTGGCCATTTAGGATTGAGGCCATCATGGTCTGTGGCCATTAAGGAGGGTGACCTGCTTTTTGGTATTTCTGTCCTTTTCTCTCTTTCTCTGGCTTGTATCCATTCGGCCCCATTCAGCCAACTATTTTAAGACGTTTATCCCCATCTAGGTGTCGATTTCTTCCTGGCGAGCGATAGCGAGCCAGCATTATATGAAGAAATCCGGCTTCGCCGGAGAAATTTTTCTATCGAAAAATATATAAATTTAGCCTGCTGTCAAACAAAAATAAAAAATATGCTGGCTCGCTACCGCTCACCAGTAAAAAATTGACACCTGCATGGGGATAAACGTCTTAAAACAGTCGGCTGAATGGGGCCAAATGGATACAAGCCAGAGAAAGATAGAAAAGGACAGAACAAAAACAGGTCACCCCCCTTAAGGACTGTGGCAATTTGGGACTGTGGCCATTTCGGTTTGTGGCCGTTTTGATTGTGGCCATTTCGGTTGTGACCATTTCGGAGTGTGGCCGTTTTGACCTGCTTCCGTGTGAATTATAAGAGCAAAGACTATCTCAACCCTCCAACTTCCACATACCCTTCCTAATCTGAATAATATCGTCATGGATCCTCAGAAGCCTAAAACATAATGTATTTATCTTAAACTGAAATCACATAACGCCGATTTTTTTTTTTTTTTTTTTTTTTTTTCCAGGCACCCTAATTCCCGAGAAAGGGTGACCATGAAGATTAGGCGTTTGTCACGAATTTCTAGTCCAAGTTGCCCGGGCTTGACATCTACCAATAACATTTCCACAGTGAGGATTTGACCGCCGACCCTTTGATCAGCAGCCTAGGCTCTACTGAGTATGCCTAGCCGATATACTTACCGTAAATAATATATGGTAAATCTAATATTAGCTTCCACTTCCCGCAGCACAAAAATACTCTCTCTCTCTCTCTCTCCCATCCAATGTGTATTTATCTACACATATTACTCTTTAAAGTCAATAAACTAGAAACATTCAAATTCGCGTAAATCAAAATTTACCTTGACTGGCACTTCCCTTGTCACACAGATTAAAGCGGAGTCTCTCTCTCTCTCTCTCTCAGGAGTGGTGGGTGGTGAGAGAGCCGTCTGTTTTGCTATCTTTACCTTTCACATTGTAGCAAATTTTATGTTAGCATTAAGTCTAAAATACCTAGTAGGGACCGCAAGGTCTGTGCAGTATGTGTATCTATGTAAATATATGTAAATATATATTCCCGTTGCCCCGAGATAAGCGGACTTTCTCTCTCTCTCTCGCTCACTCTCACTCTCTCTCTCTCCCCGTGGGCCAGAGATAAGCGGACTTAAGTTGACTTTTAATGTTGCTTACACAATTTTCCGGAACTGTGCGAGAGTTGGCCGAGTTGGTTGGAAGGAGAGTTTTAAATACACAGCTAGCCCTGACTCTCCTCGGTGACTCTAATGGGTTGGCAGTGGGGGGTAATGCGGGGGGGGGGGGGGATTACTTTCTTGTTTAGCTTTGTTGTTGTTATGGGGGGTAATTGTATTGAAATATTTTAATGGTACCATTGACTCCCCTTATAATGAGAGGTTTTAGTTATTTATTATTATTATTATTATTATTATTATTATTGTGATTATTATTATTATTACCGTAATATAATTGATATTCTACTCTCTCTCTCTCTGTCCCTATATATATATATATATATATATATATATATATATAGGAGAGTAGAATATCAATTATATTACGGTAATAATATATTATATATATATATATATATATATATATATATATATTATATACATACACACCACATAGTATATATACACATATGTATATACTCCACATCATATTTTTAACAAATATATTTACATCTGATTTACGGTATACTGAAACATGTTAATATTATTGGTCGAAACAGAAAACCTGCACCGAATCAAACTATTTACAAAATACAAGGTCACAAGACTTCCTTTGACATGAGATGAATCATATTTCCGAAATGTAAACTCTTTAGCTGGTTGACTAAGTGTAATATATTCCACAACGTAAGACATCTAACATTGACGTTTGATAGGCAACATTTGTATTTACAAGAACAGTGAGCATTGGGCTTGAAACACAGTAGGTATATATGAATTACGAACTCTAGGATAGGTAGATGAAAGCCTTTTCTGAGATTTGTGTTTGATTTACTTCAACTCCAATGATTAATCAAAACTGTAATTAACATTATATATATTGTTATTATCACGAGTTTTTGTTGATTTCGGTAGCCTCTGAGACTCACTGCACCTCAACACCACCGTTGCTTCGTTTAAACATAACTATTTATAACAATATACAGCTACTGACTAGTTTTTGTGGGCTCTTGCAATTTTGTTGATGGTAATATGTCCATTTAGATTAACATTCAAATCAAATCAGCTATAAAATGATATACATATTCTGTATTAATTAATATATAGCTTATTTGATCTGAACATCAATCTAAATGAATATATTTACATAACGAAAATGGCAAGAGCTCATGAACATTTGCCAATAGGCATAACACACTGTACAGTCGAGGGTAGTTCAATATCACAAAGTTTCGGACACTGACGACATACTTGTAAGCACTTTTCCGTAACTGTTGAGAAGGGTAAAACACTTGTTGAGCGAAAACCACTGGAATCTATGACAACACTTAATACCCCCCATTGAACCTACATCTATTATGCATCCTATTTATCCCCAGGAGATGATGGATCCACCATTTGGTAATATTCATAAGGCAATGGAGGAATATGGATGCCTCAGGAAATATAATGTCCTTGCTTTCCTATACGTCTGTACATAATTTAGCTCATACATAATTTAGGGCTTTGGCCGGATACAATTCCAAATTAAATTGTAATATTTGTATTATTTAAAGACAAGTATACCTTAGGAAGATCTATTGCTGAAGTTTTAAATCAGATTTTAGTTATTTGTGTTTATTATTTTGCTATATGTATGAAGGATAAATAAGGCAAAGCTGCCTGTAACAAGTGTCCCACCCAAAGTTGAAAGAGTGACAAAGGAACGAATTCAAGGTACGTACGTTAGAGTCAAAATGTCTGGACACACGGAGCTTGAAGCAGCTTAAGGTTATAGGATGAGGGAAAGACAGACTGAGGGAGAGAGTTTCAGAGCTTCCTTGTTGAGTAAAAGAAACACTAGGAAACTCGGCTCAATCTTGGGTTAGAGAGTTGGGCAGAATAGGGCTGGGAATGTGTTGAAAGTCGGGTACCCCCACCCTCCGTAAGGTAGGAGGTATACACTGAGAGATCTTTGACGAACACTGATGATTATAATAGCGATAGCAGAGTGAGAGATGTGAAATATTGCAACGTGTAGAGAGAGATTGTAGGGAATTGGTATGAGGAGGTGAATTGATGAGACGAAATAATTAATGATTTCGACTCTACTTCTTCGAGAAGTGTGGTATGGGTGGAACCTCCCTACACAAAATAGATAGATAGATAGATAGATAGATAGAGATAGATAGATAGATGGATAGAAAGATAGCTAGACAAATAAAGATAGATAGATAGATAGATAGAGATAGAGAGAGAGAGAGAGAGAGTACAGCATCCTCCACCTTAGTTTTTCCTCCTCCCTCCAGCTAGCCTCCCATCCTCCCTCTTCTGTCCCTCCCTTTTCCTCCACCCCCCCATCCTTTTTCTTCCCCTTCCTTTCCCTCTGCCTACCGTTCTACCTGGAAATAGGAAAAGTTTCGAATATGCCAAGTAGTGAGTCGGGAAGCGGGGGTGATAGCTTGTGAGAGAGAGAGAGAGAGAGAGAGAGAGAGAGAGAGAGAGAGAGAGAGAGAGAGAGAGAGAGAGAGATAGAGAGTAAAAAGAGTACAAGGAAATCAAGAACAACAGTTCTATGACCCTTCTAGGTGCTTGTCCTCCAAAAACTGAGGATCAAGTGAAACAGTGGTTTAGAGTGGGTAAGGAACATTGGAAAGGGAACTACTGCCCTGGAACTAATGTCCGTGGCAGGATTGGGAAGTTAGTAGGGGACAGATGGGTTAGTAACTGAGGGGAGGTAAAAAGTTATTAATTACAAACGCAGTCAGTCGCGGGTTTGAGCGAGATATTGTCTAGGCGAACTTTAAATGACAACGGTGCTGCTCTACATCTCGTGGAAGCCATTCCATAGTTGACAACTCGATTGAAGAAGAAATGTTTAGCTTCGTGTGAGTTAAAGAGTTACCAAATTTTTGCACCGTTTTTTCCGCGTGTAAATAGATTGGTCGATAGTGAGTACTTACTACAGTTCAATTGTGATGCCTTTGATGATTTTGATCACTTGAATTAAGTCGCCTCTTACTCTGCGCTGGGTTAAAGGAAATAGATTTAATTATCTAAGACGCTCCTCGTATGGTTTGTTCTTTAGGCTAGGTATCATTTTGGTAACTCTACGTTGAACTCGTTCTAGCTTGTCTATATCTTTTTGGTAATAAGGGTAATAAGAGAGAGAGAGAGAGAGAGAGAGAGAGAGAGAGAGAGAGAGAGAGAGAGAGAGAGAGAGAGAGAGAGAGAGCGTGCATGGCCGTATTTTATAACATGTAATCCTCGCTCTCAAAAACATGAAAGAGTCTGCGAATGAAATAACTCTAATTCCTGCCAAAAGCAATACACTTTCTCTCGCAGCCAGACAAAAATATCTACACCCAGGTTGATGAGTGTTTTTATGGGGAATGAACAGCTGAGACTACAGATATGTGGAAATGTTTAATATTTGTTGTATTATTATCATTATTATTTGTTTCCCAAGCAAATTAGTCGCACATATATTAACATACTCTCGTCGTATTCAAGGTATTATTCAGTTTCGGAAGTTCAGGACGTTATGGAAAATTCGTTTAAAATCCGTATCAATATAGAAACTACAATTTAAGTCAATATTTGATTTACATAAATTTGAAAAATTACAAGATAATAACAACAGTACAAAATACATACCGCACTCACAAACGATAGTGCTATCGGGTAGGTACAGTCGAGCTAATAAGTGATGTCTTGGCACCAAGTATGTTTTGATCACTAATTGGTATCAGCAATATATAATCTTCTTTTCTTCATATCGAGTGGAATATACAAACATGTTCCTACACTTACCACCCCTATTCAACATCTGACAGACATTAATACAGCACAGAGCGAGCCAAACGTAATGACAGCTGGGACATGACTTATTAGCGCGACCGTAACTGTAAGCATACCATGATCACATGACCCCTACCAACTGCTAACCTACAATTAACCTACATGTATAGTACAAATTAAATAAGGATATCACAACAGTAAGCAATTGATACTATCAAAAGTGAATGGATACAATACAATTACGTAGAATAATTGCAAAATATGAAAAAGCAACAACAAATTTAAACAAATAATATGTTGTTAACAAGAACTATGAAATTATATATAATCAATAATAACAATAGATATAGATAAACAATCAATACATACAGACAAACAGTAAACAGAAGTTATACGAGAAACTATAAGTTAAAAATTGTTGATTACAATTATTGATACCAAATTTAAGAATAAAGTCACAACAATTGACCTTAAAATATTAACGTATGCAACAATTGACTTGCATCAAACCCCCTGTCAACCAAGAGGCTGTAGAGTAACCTAGCTCTAGCCCAAAAGTCATCTAATTTAGTGCAAATTTTCAAAACCTTATAGTTCGGAATAAGAATAATTATGTGTTATATTATTACCAATCTACACTACTACTATGAAGGAAAGTTTATTGGCTACGTTAAATGAAATAGTTAACTTTGTGATATATTATAAAATCAATATATTATTCGAGCAATAAATACAGCCTCCCAATTGTAGATGTTATGCAAGTAAAGATGTAAAAGTCACCGTAATGCGCTTAATATCAGCCAGTATATTAATCATTGCTAGTGGTAGCTCAACAATACTTGTATCAGATAGTCGGAAATGAACACACTTTGTCTATCCTATTATTCCGAATACAGTTCGGGCATTATCTGAAGGAAACACAATGCTTTTGGTGAGGGGGTGCGGGGGGAGGCAGATAGATAGATAGATAGATAGATAGATAGATAGATAGATAGATAGATAGAGATAGAGATAGAGATAGCTAGATAGATAGATAGATAGAGAGAAAGAGAGAGAGAGAGATAGATAGATAGATAGATGAGAGATAGAGAGAGAGAGAGAGAGAGAGAGAGAGAGAGAGAGAGAGAGAGAGAGAGTGAGAGTGAGATAGATATGCGGGTCAAAATGCATAAATGTATATATTAGATAAACTGCCACAAATAGGACATACAGAGACCAAGGGTTGGGATGATACCTAGCCCACCAGAATCAGGCCTCTAACTAATAAGAAAGTATTACAGCTGAAACTTGTAGAAGACGGGAGCTGAGGAAGTTCTCTGACACAAACACTCAGATACATAAATAGGTTGAAAGAAGATAACAAATATATAATGTAAATAAATTGACAATATATATATATATATATATATATATATATATATATATATATATATATATACCTCACCGAAATGCCAGAAATAAATACTCTCATTGTACCCTGATTAAATAGCATTGTATGATTATTTCCATATTCAAAATATGCTAGAGGGGGGCAATGCCTAGTGAGTTAACTGCTCAATAGGTGGCGTTATGAAAGTAAGGGTCCGAGTCTGGGGGATGAGACAGCGAAGCGCAGAGGCGAAGCAGCTTCAGAGATTGGTTACTTCGAGCTGTGAATGGGTTTTGCATGTCCCTCCCTAGACAGTAACAAGACCTCACGGGCCTTACCGTGTCCAGCGGTGGAGTGTACATGCTCTCAGCTTATGCCCGAGAGGGAGTAGTTGGAATATAAAAATAGAAGAAAAAATATATATAGAATATATATACCGGTATATATATATATATATATATATATATATACTGCATATATACCAGTATACAGTATATATATATATTTTGTTTCTATATTCCAACTACTCCCTCTCGGGCATAGGATGAGAGCATGTACACCACCGCTGAACATGGTGAGGCCCATGAGGCCTTTGTTGACTTTGCCCTGTGGTGCATTTGTGTTTTCGAGATACTTATTATAATTATTATATATATACTGTATATACATATATATATATATATATATATATACATATTAACATATATATATACAATACATATACAGTAATTATATATATATATATATACATATATATATATATTGTATATATATATATATATATATTATATTAATATATATATATATATAGAATTATAATACAGGTATATATATATAAGTATGACATACGGAGCCCTGTATGTTAATTTAAGAGTTAGAATTAAGAGTTGAAGGAGCCCACTACCCAAACGGTGAAGCAGACTAGCGAACGAGCGAGTGGGCAAACCATCTCGCCCCATACCAGCATGCTATCCTTCACACCTCGATGACCGATTCTATGAGGTATGATGGACGCCAGGAGCTGTGAGTGGATCACGCACCAGTTATGAGATTCGAGGAGCTATGATTGGAGCGCGCAACCATCACTCCGCCTCCTGATTCGTTCCTACACCATCATTGTTGGGACTATAAGAACCCGAGTTGTGGGCATTCAAATCATCCGCATTTGCGAGTTGGGGAAGGTGAACTTGCAGGACTGGAGGAAGACGGGGTGAAGGTATTATAATGGGCAGTGACTGTACAGTCAGATTATATAAATGTGTGTTAAGTGTGTTCGGTGTAAACACTTACGTTTATGTTGGTTTAGTGTATATATGTGAGTTTGGGAAATTAACGTGATTTGTTTTATGTGTGTAATCGTGGTTTTTGAAACTATTTGAATTGGGAATTAACGTGAACCACTACGAGTAGTGTGTTTAACGATTTAATTGGGAATTAACGTGACACGCCTACTATTATGTGTTTTAACTATTTGATTGAGAATTAACGTGTTAACAGCTACTATTATGTACGTAACTATTTGATTGGGAATTAACGTTAAACGCTATTATTATTTACTTAACTATTTTAGTTGACTAACTTGTGGACTAAAGGCAACCTCTTTAAGTAATTGGGTTATGATGAAAAGTAATACTAACTATTTATTTATTAATACTTACGAGTTCTTTGCCATTTTCTTTGAATTAAGCTTACATTGCTTAATGGTGCTGTAGTACGGTGATGCTATTGTCTCGTAGTTAGTATATCGCCATTAGACTAACATGGTTGTGTTTAATATTACTTCTAGTGATTTTCCTAAGCTGAAGAAAATTCTTTTGCTTTCAAAATATTATATTTTGCTAATTTCATATTATTTGAGTGAGACCTGAATCGAATCTATGAAACGATCCTGTAACTTTATTTACTCATAATGCAAACCTCAATGTTACGTGGTTAAGAAATAAATTTAACTAATTATTAAATGATATATCTAACTTTTTTTTGTGACTTTTGATATTACTCCTGATGGATAATAATAAGATAATACTATTAACGTAAGACAAGAACCAAGAATAATTACCTAAATATAAATTAAAAGGACATAGAAGAAAACTATCTATTCATTTCAAAAAGGGTAAAACGAACAGAAATATTCTTAACTTTAATATTTATCTTTCAAGACTTTTTAATAAAATTAATAGTCCTTCTTTAGCTATAACTTATATCGGTTCAGACCAATAGCCTACTACTAAGCATACGGTTAAATAATAATTCTTTATAACATACTAAAAGACTTTAATTAGTTTCAGTATTTTTCATAATTAAAGAGTATCAGTCAATAAAGGATACCAAGTCCTATGTATCCAAAAGGAAAGGAAGCAACAACAGGAATTTATGTTATTAGATTTTACTTTTGTTTTGCCTTCAGCTTGACTGATACCTTAAATATATATCTCTGTGCGATCTAGATTCATCAAGTAACCACTTGAGGATAAAGATACGTAACAGAAGAGTGGCGACCTTGTTTCTTTTTTTTTTTTTTTTTTTTAAGGATTCGTTTCATAACAGTTTCACTCAGTTTCATTAACGTTTCACTACTTAACAATCAAATATTAAGTCATGCCTCAACTAATTAATAACGAAGATGCTCGAGTTTTCATAGAATCAGAAACCCACAGCCCCTGCAGATTGACTTTCTGTCAAAATCCGAACTGAAAGTGCTGCCTCACATCTCCAATTAACGGTCTCAAACAGGTCCAAAGTAGAGGTTGGGCTCAGACCATAAAAACCCACCTGTTCCCTGTAAGAAGGCGGGTGAGGGTGACTGAGCATTTGGTGGGATTCCTAGTAAACCTAGCCAACTTGATGACACAACTTGCCGCCTGGGTTTGACCGGTGATCAAGTACTGGAACTAGCCAGAATAAAGAAATGAACAAGGACAGGACTAAGTATAGCACTAGCCAGAATAAAATGCCAGTGGCAACGACCGAACAATGTGAATATCAATATCGTACCGGCTCAACTAAATGTCAATACAAATGCTCCCGTTAATTGCTCCCCCTTTGGGCTTGAACTATTGAACTATGGGTCATTTCACCTTTCACTGAAGGATAATGTGAGGATTTCTTTGTTGTTGTTTGAGGAAGTTGCTGGAGGTATGAAGTGGACAAGAGATCAATGGCCTTTTATGTTAAAAACTGTTTTGACAGGGCAGGCTCGAGCCACGTATTTGTCCAGACGTAGCGAGAAGTATGGCAGGATTATGACAATCTCAAAGAAGCTATCTTAACAAAAACCTAGTCAATTGCAGCCTTGAGGCTTACAGGCAATCTTGCCGTAAAAACCAGAAGAAAGTAGAAGAAAACCCATAAGGTATTTGCCAGGACCATGACTAAAACTTTCAATCATTGGGTCAAGAGTAAGAAAGTCACAAGCTACAACGATCTGAAGGAGTTGGTCCTGTTAGAAAATTTCCCTATGGAAAATTGATTCTTTCTGTATCTTATCATTTAAACGGGAAGAGCGTAGATTGTCTTGCCGACGCTGCTGACATGGCTGACACATACAGTGCTCAAACAACAAATTTCGTGGGAAGAAGCCCTAACGGATAATTCTAGCTCTACTTGTTAAGTATCCCAATCACAAATCTGACAGACCCAGTCACAAGCCTATAACGGTCTTCCCCAGCTAGCCAAAATAGAAATGTTCCCCCAACTCAAAAATTGCGACTCAGGGCAATGGTAACCAGAGGTGGGCCCCAAACTAATAGTATATGCTCAAGAGAGTGGAACCTTTTCCCGTATCCCCTAAAGTATGTTACTTTTTGTGGCAAGAAGGGCCACCTAGCTTATCAGTGCTGGGCCAAGGAGAGAACCGAGAGATCGTGGCAGACAGTTGCCGCCGTATCTCAAATTCCATGTGTGCCTTTAAATGCAGGGCTTCCCGAACAGAAAGGAGTACCATCAGCACCAAAATTGTGTCCTTTAATGCGGACTCCCGACAGAAGGAGTACCTAGCACACAAAGTTCCTTTAATTGCAGGACTCTCGACAGGAGTTACCCTAGCAGCTAACGTAAATCATTCTAGAACAGGGGTGTAGTAGCATGTGTGGTGCAACCCCCACAGGGTTACAACCATAATAATTTCAACCATCAGTGCAGGACAGTTACCGTCCCTTTATTTCCATCCTGGCAAACGTGAGATTAAATGGTTTGCATTGCATGAGGTAAACATTCTGAGAGACCACAGGTTGCTACTAGCACCCCTCAATGGTGAATCCTTACACTGAGATGCCCACGGCCTGGCGAACCAGTTGTAATGAGAGGTGGCTGGAGGCCAGTTTTATGCATACTTGGGTTAAACAGGCGAAATTGAATGTGAGTTTACTAACAGAGGTGAGGGCCAACCATAGCTTTGTGTAGGTCCCAAGATATCCCTGTGCTGGGGTAACGCTCCCTTTTGGGGAATGATGTAGCAGGTGAGAAGGTTCCGACACCAGACCCCATTTTTGTCACCTTTCCTCCTGTTAACGAGCCACTAACCGGTGAGCTCGACAAGGAGTTGCCAACTGTTTTCCCCTTTGTGTGCCTGACAAACGTGTCAATGTCCTCAAGTAGCAGTTCCCTCAGACAGAAATATACCGAATGTACGAGTTTATGAAAGGGATGATGAGAGGAGTGCAATGATGCCTGCCAACTGTGCCTGATGATGTGACTGAGGTGGATTTTATCTGGGACACTGTTATGGCTCATCTTGAACCCTAACGATGACCATGAAACCCCTCCAAAATTGTCCTAGTGGGCCTGGTAGAGCCTACAGAGAGATGATTGTGAATGCAAGGAGTTAAGCTGCCAGGTCCGTGAGTGAAAGCGGAGAATGTGGAGAAGGAGGGTGGGGAATGTTTCTACCATCAAAGGAGGCAGTATTGTGGCGAAGATGGAGCCCGTGCCACAACAGACCAATCGATGACGGGGCTTGGGACGTCCATCAAGTAGTAGTCCCCAAACTTGTCGTTAGAGATATAATGGAAATGGCACATTGTATAACCATTGGCAGGACACCTAGGTGTGAGAAAAAACTCTAGACAGAATCTCACAGCGCCCACTGTTACTGGCCAGAGAAGTGCGTGCAGATGTAGTGGAGTGTTGTAGAGTGTGTCCACACTTGCCAGATGGAAAACACCCCCCCCCCCCCCCGGAAAACCCAATCAGAAGGTGCCTGTACTATCCTCTGGTGCCCTTGCCACCCTTTTCGCGAATCCTTTTACTCGGGTGGTTAGTGGCCATTGTAAGACCATTGCCTAAGACTTCCCACAGGTTAACCTTTATTTATTAACTATCATGGACATGGCAACTCCGCTAACCCAG
This sequence comes from Paralithodes platypus, assembly GCA_032716605.1. Taxonomy (NCBI): domain Eukaryota; kingdom Metazoa; phylum Arthropoda; class Malacostraca; order Decapoda; family Lithodidae; genus Paralithodes; species Paralithodes platypus. The sequence goes on along the minus strand of CM064579.1, from coordinate 54,387,718 downwards.
AGGGGCTATACCCTTAAGGACTACCTCTGCTCCAACTGTAATCACGGAACTGCTTAAATTTTTCACGACAGAACTGGGTTTTCCCCCATGAGGTGCAAAGTGATCAA
>CM064579.1:54349818-54387511 GCA_032716605.1 Paralithodes platypus | reverse complement strand
TGACAGACATATAATTAACAGCACAGGAGAGCGAGCCAAAAAAACGTAAATGGACAGCTGGGACATGACTTATGACGCGCGACCGTAACGGCTAATCATACATTACTTCACTGACCCCTACCAGACTTCTACCTACGCTACAAAATGTGGAACCTACAGGTATAGTACAAATTAACTAGGATAACATCCCAACATTAACAGGATGCTACGTTCAAAAAAAGCTCTGAAATGGAACAATACAATTACGTAGAATATTGCAAATATGCGCTAGAAGAAAAAGCAAGATGCAACCTTGCGGCGTGTAGAAATTTAAACCAAGTAGGTTTGTAATATGTTGTTAACAAGAACTATGAAATTATATATAATCAATAATAACAATAGATATAGATAAACAATCAATACATACAGACAAACAGTAAACAGAAGTTATACGAGAAACTATAAGTTAAAAATTGTTGATTACAATTATTGATACCAAATTTAAGAATAAAGTCACAACAATTGACCTTAAAAATATTAAATGTATGCAACAATTGACTTGCATCAAACCCTCTGTCAACCAAGAGTCTGTAGAGTAACCTAGCTCTAGCCCAAAAGTCATCTAATTTAGTGCAAATTTTCCAAAACCTTATTAGTTCGGAATAATAATAATTATGTGTTATATTATTACCAATACTACTACTACTACTATAGGGAAAGGAAAGTTTATTAGGCTACGTTAAAATGAAAATAGTTAACTTTGTGATATATTATAAAATCAATATATTATTCGAGCAATAAATACAGCCTCCCAATTGTAGATGTTATGCAAGTAAAGATGTAAAAGTCACCGTAATGCGCTTAATATCAGCCAGTATATTAATCATTGGTAGTGGTAGCTCAAACAATACATGTATTTCAGATAGTCGGAAAATGAACACACTTTGTCTATCCTATTATTACGAATACAGTTCGGGCATTATCTGAAGGAAACACAATGCTTTTGGTGAGGGGGTGCGGGGGGAGGCAGATAGATAGATAGATAGATAGATAGATAGATAGATAGATAGATAGAGATAGAGATAGAGATAGCTAGATAGATAGATAGATAGAGAGAAAGAGAGAGATAGAGATAGATAGATAGATAGATGAGAGAGAGAGAGAGAGAGAGAGAGAGAGAGAGAGAGAGAGAGAGAGAGAGAGAGAGAGAGAGAGAGAGTGAGAGTGAGATAGATAGATGCGGGTCAAACAATGCATATAAAATGTATAATTATTAGATAAACTGCCACAAATAGGACATACAGAGACCAAGGGTGAGGGATGATACCTAGCCCACCAGAAATCCCCAGGCCTCTAAACTAATAAGAAAGTATTACAGCTGAAACTTGTAGAAGACGGGAGCTGAGGAAGTTCTCTGACACAAACACTCAGATACATAAATAGGTTGAAAGAAGATAACAAATATATAATGTAAATAAATTGACAATATATATATATATATATATATATATATATATATATATATATATATATACCTCACCGAAATGCCAGAAATAAATACCCTCATTGTACCCTGATTAAATAGCATTGTATGATTATTTCCATATTCAAAATATGCTAGAGGGGGGCAATGCCTAGTGAGTTAACTGCTCAATAGGTGGCGTTATGAAAGTAAGGGTCCGAGTCTGGGGGATGAGACAGCGAAGCGCAGAGGCGAAGCAGCTTCAGAGATTGGGTTACTTCGAGCTGTGAATGGGTGCTTTGCATGTCTCACTCCCTAGACAGTAACAAGACCTCACGGGCCTTACCATGTTCAGCGGTGGAGTGTACATGCTCTCAGCTTATGCCCGAGAGGGAGTAGTTGGAATATAGAAAATAGAAAGAAAAAAGAAAAAAATATATATAATATATATATACCGGTATATATATATATATATATATATATATATATACTGCATATATACCAGTATACAGTATATATATATATTTTGTTTCTATATTCCAACTACTCCCTCTCGGGCATAGGCTGAGAGCATGTACACCACCGCTGAACATGGTGAGGCCCGTGAGGTCTTTGTTGACTTTGCCTTGTGTTGCATTTGTGTTTTTGACATAATTATTATAATTATTATATATATACTGTATATACATATATATATATATATATATATATACATATGTATACATATATATATACAATACATATACACAGTATGTATATATATATAAATATATATACATATATATATATATATATATATATATATATATATATATATATATATATATATATATATATATAGAATTATATATACAGGTATATATATATATTCTGACATACGGAGCCCTGTATGTTAATTTAAGAGTTAGAATTAAGAGTTGAAGGAGCCCACTACCCAAACGGTGAAGCAGACTAGCGAACGAGCGAGTGGGCAAACCATCTCGCCCCATACCAGCATGCTAGCCTTCACACCTCGATGACCGATGCTATGACGTATGATCGACGCCAGGAGCTGTGAGTGGATCACGCACCTGTTATGTGATTCGAGGAGCTATGATTGGAGCGCGCACCATCACTCGCCTCCTGATTCGTTCCTACACCATCATTGGTTGGTATATAAGACCCGAGTTGTGGGCATTCAAATCAGTCTCATTTGGAGTTGGGGAAGGTGAACTTGCAGCTGGAGGAAGACGGGGTGAAGTATTATAATGGGATTGTGACTGTCAGTCAGATTATATAAATGTGTGTTAAGTGTGTTCGGTGTAAACACTTACGTTATGTTGGTTAGTGAGATATGTGATTGGGACTTACCGTGATGTGTTTAATGTGTGTAATGTGTTTAACTATTTAATTGGGAATTAACGTGAACACTACTATTATGTGTTTAACGATTTAATTGGGAATTAACGTGAACGCTACTATTATGTGTTTAACTATTTGATTGCGAATTAACGTTAACGCTACTATTATGTACGTAACTATTTGATTGGGAATTAACGTTAACGCTATTATTATGTACTTAACTATTTTAGTTGACTAACTTGTGGACTAAAGCAACTCTTTAAGTAATTGGGTTATGATGAAAGTAATACTATTGTTTTATATTAATACTTACGAGTTCTTTCATTTTCTTTGAATTAAGCTTACATTGCTTAATGGTGCTTAGTACGGTGATGCTATTGTCTCGTATTAGTAATATCGCCTTAGACTAACATGGTTGTGTTAATATTACTTCTAGTGATTTCCTAAGCTGAAGAAAATTCTTTTGCTTCAAAATATTATATTTTGCTTTTCATATTATTTGAGTGAGACCTGAATCGAATCTATGAAACGATCCTGTAACTTTATTTACTCATAATCAAACCTCAATGTTACGTGGTTAAGAAATAAATTTAACTAATTATTAAATATATATCTAACTTTTTTTGTGACTTTGATATTACTCCTGATGATAATAATAATATAATACCATTAACGTAAGACAAGAACCAAGAATAATTACATTAAATATAAATAAAAGGACATAGAAGAAAACTATCTATTCATTTCAAAAAGGGTAAAAGACAGAAATATTCTTACTTTAATATTTATCTTTCAAGACTTTTATAAAATTAATAGTCCTTCTTTAGCTATAACTTATTCGGTTCATAACCATAGCCTACTAAGCTTCGGTTAAATAATATTCTTTATAAATACTAAATGACTTTAATTTGTTTCAGTATTTTTCATAATTAAAGAGTATCCGTCAATAAAGGATACCAAGTCCTATGATCCAAAAGGAAAGGAAGCAACAACAGGAATTTATGTTATTAGATTTTACTTTTGTTTTGCCTTCAGCTGACTGATACCTTAATATATATCTCTGTGCTATCTAGATTCATCAAGTTAACCACTTGAGGATCAAGATACGTAACAGAAGAGTGGCGACCTTGCCAGGATTCGTTTCATACAGTTTCACTCAGTTTCATTAACGTTTCACTACTTAACAATCAAATATTAATCATGCCTCAACTAATTAATAACGAAGATGCTCGAGTTTTCATAGAATCAGAACCCACAGCCCTGATATTGACTGTCTGTCAAAATCCGAACTGAAAGTGCTTGCCTCACATCTCCAATTAACTGTCTCAAACATGTCCAAAGTAGAGGTGGCTCAGACCATAAAAACCCACCTGTTCCCTGTAGAAGGCGGGGAGGGAGACGGAGCAGTTGGTGGGATCCCTAGTAAACCTAGCCAACTTGATGAACAATTGCCGCCTGGTTTGACCGGTGATCAAGTACTGGAACTAGCCAGAATAAAGACTGAACAAGCCAGACTAAGTATAGAACTAGCCAGAATAAATGCCAGTGCAACGACCGAACAATGTGAATATCAATATCGTACGGCTCAACTAAATGTCCATACAAATGCTCCCGTAATTGCTCCCCCTTTGGGATTGACTATGACTAGTGTCATTCCACCTTTCACTGAGGATAATGTGCAGGATTTCTTTGTTTTGTTTGAGGAAGTTGCTGGAGGTATGAAGTGGACAAGAGATCAATGGCCTTTTATGTTACAAACTGTTTTGACAGGGCAGGCTCGAGCCACGTATTTGTCAGAAGTAGCAGAAGTTAGGCAGGATTATGACAATCTCAAAGAAGCTATCTTAAAAACCTATCAATTGCAGCCTGAGGCTTACAGGCAATCTTTCCGTAAAAACCAGAAGAAAGTAGAAGAAACCCATAAGGTATTTGCCAGGACCATGACTAAAACTTTCAATCATTGGGTCAAGAGTAAGAAAGTCACAAGCTACAACGATCTGAAGGAGTTGGTCCTGTTAGAAAATTTCCTATGGAAAATTGATTCTTCTGTATCTTATCATTTAAAGGGGAAGAAGGTAGATTGTCTTGCCGACGCTGCTGACATGGCTGACACATACGTGCTCAACAACAAATTTCGTGGGAAGAAGCCCTACGATAATTCTAGCTCTAATTTTAAGTATCCCAATCACAAATCTGACAGACCCAGTCACAAGCCTATAACGTCTTCCCCAGCTAGCCAAAATAGAAATGTTCCCCCAACTAAAAATGCGACTCAGGGCAATGGTAACAGAGGTGGGCCCCAAACTAATAGTAATGCTCAAAGAGGGAACTTTCCCGTATCCCCTAAAGTATGTACTTTTTGTGGCAAGAGAGGCCACCTAGCTTATCAGTGCTGGGCCAAGGAGAGAACCGAGAGATCGGGGCAGACAGTTGCCGCCGTATCTCAAATTCCATGTGTGCCTTTAATGCAGGGCTCCCGACAGAAGGAGTACCTAGCACCAAATGTTCCTTTAATGCAGGACTCCCGACAGAAGGAGTACCTAGCACCAAAAGTTCCTTTAATGCAGGACTCTCGACAGGAGTACCTAGCAGCTAACGTAAATCATCTAGACAGGGGTGTAGTAGCATGTGTGGTGCAACCCCCAAGGGTTAAACCAATAATAATTTCACCATCAGTGCAGGACAGTTACCGTCCCTTTATTTCATCTGGCAACGTGAGATTAAATGGTTGCATGCATGAGGTAAACATTCTGAGAGACACAGGTTCTACTAGCACCCTCATGGTGAATCCTTACACTGAGTGCCCACCTGGCGAACCAGTTGTAATGAGAGGTGCTGGAGGCCAGTTTTATGCATACTTGGTAAAAGGCGAAATTGAATGTGAGTTACTACAGGGTGAGGCCACCATAGCTTTGTGTAGGTCCCAAGATATCCCTGTGCCTGGGGTAACGCTCCTTTTGGGGAATGATGTAGCAGGTGAGAAGGTCCGACCAGACCCCATTTTGTCACTTTCCCCTGTTAACGAGCCACTAACCGGTGAGCTCGACAAGGAGTTGCCAACTGTTTTCCCTTTGTGTGCTGACAAACGTTCAATGTCTCAAGTAGCAGTTCCCTCAGACAGAAATATACCGAATGTACGAGTTTATGAAAGGGATGATGAGAGAGTGAATGATGCTCCAACTGTGCCTGATGATGTGACTGAGGTGGATTTATCTGACACCTTTATGGCTCATCTTGACCCTAACGATGACCATGAAACCCCTCCAAATTGTCCTAGTGGCCTGGTAGAGCTACAGAGAGATGATTGTGAATGCAAGGAGTTAGCTGCCAGGTCCGTGAGTGAAGAGGAATGTGAGAAGGAGGGTGGTGAATGTTTCTACCTCAAAGGAGGAGTATTGTGGCGAAGATGGAGACCGCCACACAGACCAATCGATGACGGGGCTTGGGACGTCCATCAAGTAGTAGTCCCCAAACCTTGTCTTAGAGATATAATGGAAATGGCACATTGTATACCATTGGCAGGACACCTAGGTGTGAGAAAAACTCTAGACAGAATCAGCGCCCACTTTTACTGGCCAGGAATGCGTGCAGATGTAGTGGAGTGTTGTAGAGTGTGTCACACTTGCCAGATGACCGGAAAACCCAATCAGAAGGTGCCTGTACATCCTCTGGTGCCCTTGCCCGTTTTCGAGAATCCTTTTACTCGGGTGGTAGTGGACATTATAGGCCCATTGCCTAAGACTTCCCAAGGTAACCTTTATTTATTAACTATCATGGACATGGCAACTCGCTACCCAGAGGCTATACCCTTAAGGACTACCTCTGCTCCAACTGTAATCAAGGAACTGCTTAAATTTTTCACCAGAATGGGTTTCCCCCATGAGGTGCAAAGTGATCAAGGAACTAATTTTACCTCTAACATTTTCCAGCAGTCTCTGAAGGAGTTGGGTATCGAGCATGTAAAGTCTAGCACCTACCACCCAGAGAGTCGAGGGGTTCTCGAACGATATCATCAGACATTAAAGGGAATGTTTACGTAAGTATTGAACAGAGACCGCAGTCGACTGGGAAAAGGGGGAACCTTATCTTTTATTTGCTACTCGTGAGGTTCCAACTGAATCCCTGGGTTTTTCCCCTAATGAGCTAGTTTTTGGCCCACCTTTATCTGCCAAGTTCAGGGGCCCATATAAGATAATTCGGAGGGTGAGCATTACCGATTATCTAGTAACTACCCCAGACAGGAGAAAGCCCACGCAAGTATTCCATATAAATATGTTGAAGCCCTACCATAGGTCCCCTGATTCCTCTCCTCCAGATTCTCCCACTGTGGCAGTGAATGTCAGGACCTGTGAACAGCCTGGTGCGGACAAAGTCTTCAGTTCTCTTACTGATCCGCAACAGACTGTTCCAGAGCCTGAAGGTATCCATGCAGACTTTGACTTGTCATGTAGCCTATCCAACTTTCAGTATAATTCAGTGGCTTTGAGGGAATTACCATCTAAACTATGTCATCTTCCCTCTGATCAAGCGAACCAACTAATCTCTGTTTTATCTCTGTCTCCCAGTGTGTTCCGTGATACTCCAGGGCTCACTTCTTTGGCCGTGCACGACATCGACGTAGGGGATGCAACTCCCATTAAACTATCCCCCTACCGTGTCTCGCCACAACGCAGGAGTATACTGCAGGTCGAGCTTGACTTAATTTTTTCAAACCAACTGATCACTAGGGCCTTCAGCCAGTGGAGTAGTCCGGTCATACTTGTGCCGAAGCCAGACGGGAGCCATGGGTTTTGTAGGGACTATAGGCAAGTCAATGCTGTCACAAAGAACGATACCTACCCACTGCCACGGATCAAAGATTGCATTTACCAGTTTGGCCTCATGCAGCAGTACGTATAATTTAATGAGAGGATTTTGGCAATTAGCTCTCCCTTGTAGCGAGGTAAATATCATGCTTTTGTAGTGCGCTTTTAAGCCTTCAGCTGTGAGATGCCTTGCAGTTCGAATAACGCTCCAGCTACGTTCCGGCTATGTTCTGATGTGGTACCTGGAGACGTTGCCTACTTTGGGTGATATCCTTATTATATCCTCATTATTTATCTTGCTGTTGCCAATCTGGTGGTGAATCTATTTATTATTATGTTTAATATTATGTACTATACTCCTTAAACTCTTTTCTAGGGGGGAGGTCTGACATACGGAGCCCTGTATGTTAATTTAAGAGTTAGAATTAAGAGTTGAAGGAGCCCACTACCCAAACGGTGAAGCAGACTAGCGAACGAGCGAGTGGGCAAACCATCTCGCCCCATACCAGCATGCTAGCCTTCACACCTCGATGACCGATGCTATGACGTATGATCGACGCCAGGAGCTGTGAGTGGATCACGCACCTGTTATGTGATTCGAGGAGCTATGATTGGAGCGCGCACCACACCATCACTCGCCTCCTGATTCGTTCCTACACCATCATTGTTTGGTATATAAGACCCGAGTTGTGGGCATTCAAATCAGTCTCATTTGGAGTTGGGGAAGGTGAACTTGCAGCTGGAGGAAGACGGGGTGAAGTATTATAATGGGATTGTGACTGTCAGTCAGATTATATAAATGTGTGTTAAGTGTGTTCGGTGTAAACACTTACGTTATGTTGGTTAGTGAGATATGTGATTGGGAATTAACGTGATGTGTTTAATGTGTGTAATGTGTTTAACTATTTAATTGGGAATTAACGTGAACACTACTATTATGTGTTTAACGATTTAATTGGGAATTAACGTGAACGCTACTATTATGTGTTTAACTATTTGATTGCGAATTAACGTTAACGCTACTATTATGTACGTAACTATTTGATTGGGAATTAACGTTAACGCTATTATTATGTACTTAACTATTTTAGTTGACTAACTTGTGGACTAAAGCAACTCTTTAAGTAATTGGGTTATGATGAAAGTAATACTATTGTTTTATATTAATACTTACGAGTTCTTTCATTTTCTTTGAATTAAGCTTACATTGCTTAATGGTGCTTAGTACGGTGATGCTATTGTCTCGTATTAGTAATATCGCCTTAGACTAACATGGTTGTGTTAATATTACTTCTAGTGATTTCCTAAGCTGAAGAAAATTCTTTGCTTCAAAATATTATATTTTGCTTTTCATATTATTTGAGTGAGACCTGAATCGAATCTATGAAACGATCCTGTAACTTTATTTACTCATAATCAAACCTCAATGTTACGTGGTTAAGAAATAAATTTAACTAATTATTAAATATATATCTAACTTTTTTTGTGACTTTGATATTACTCCTGATGATAATAATATAATACCATTAACGTAAGACAAGAACCAAGAATAATTACATTAAATATAAATAAAAGGACATAGAAGAAAACTATCTATTCATTTCAAAAAGGGTAAGAGACAGAAATATTCTTACTTTAATATTTATCTTTCAAGACTTTTTATAAAATTAATAGTCCTTCTTTAGCTATAACTTATTCGGTTCATAACCATAGCCTACTAAGCTTCGGTTAAATAATAATTCTTTATAAATACTAAATGACTTTAATTAGTTTCAGTATTTTTCATAATTAAAGAGTATCCGTCAATAAAGGATACCAAGTCCTATGATCCAAAAGGAAAGGAAGCAACAACAGGAATTTATGTTATTAGATTTTACTTTTGTTTTGCCTTCAGCTGACTGATACCTTAATATATATCTCTGTGCTATCTAGATTCATCAAGTTAACCACTTGAGGATCAAGATACGTAACAATATATATATATATATATATATATATATATATATATATATATATATATATATATATATGTATATGTATATATATATACAATAATAATAATTATTATAATAATAATGTAAAAGACACAAATGCAACACAAGGCAAAGTCAACAATTGGATATTTTGTTGAACTTTTCATATAGGTGACGTCAAACAGGGACGTCAAGGTGACGTCCATTCCGTTAACCTGCACACGATTGTATTCAGCTTAGAAAGGGTCTCTAGATATCATAGGGATAATGGATAGATAAATTTCAACTCTGGCGTGCTTTACCTGAATTGAATATAGTAGTATGAAGGTAGAGTAATGGGAAGACAAATAATGGTGCCATATGATCGAAAGGGTTAAGGGGGGGATGGTTCACTTTTTGCCCAATGTTTGCATGTATTCATTATTTTTCTAGTTTCCCCCTAGACCTTCATCAAATTAAAAAACAAATATATATTAGATCCCCCTTCTAGATTAACTTGTATACTTTTCGGTAGAAAAATTTCCCGGCCGAAGGCCGGTTCTTCTAACATTACAGGCTCACTATCGTTCGCCAGGTAAAAATCGAAACCTAAATAGCACGAAAGGTATAAATACTGACAAAGAAATAGGGCGAAAGGTCTTATAATCGACTAACTAATGCGGCAAACATCTTAACATCTGAAAACTAATGGGGCCAAAGATGAGGGAGAAAGTGGTCCAGAAAACCGGCCCATCCCCACTTAAGGCTAATCAATTAGAGGTATATAAAATTCGCGATACGATACCTGAGGGTGTAATATGCTGAGAGCCAGACTTTTTCTGTTGCGGCCTTCTACTTTAAGTCGTAGAGAGAGAGAGAGAGAGAGAGAGAGAGAGAGAGAGAGAGAGAGAGAGAGAGAGAAATAGATAGATAATAATATTAGATAGATAAAGAGAGAGATAGAGAGAGAGGAGAGAGAAGAGAAGAGAGAGAGAGAGAGAGATAGAGAGAGAGAGAAATAGATAGATAGATAGATAGAGAGAGAGAGAGAGAGAGAGAGAGAGAGAGAGAGAGAGAGAGAGAGAGAGAGAGAGAGAGAGAGAGAGAGAGTAATATAGGAAACGTAGAGAATACAAGCGACATGATCTGCCTTATAACATATAATATTACTTTAGGTGTCATCATAATCTATAACTTACCATTGACTTTACTCTCCATTAGTATGTTATATATCCGTATGGTCTAAATATATTGCACATATATATTTTACCAAAGCTTTTTTTGTGAAGATTATATTATGCAATTCAATTTTACACACTATACGTAGTCTGTTTATTCTAGGTTGGGCAGCAATCGTAACCTCTATAACCTCTGTAACTCAAAAAGGGCTAGAACAAATGAGCTGTCAATTTATACACATATTCCCTAGCCAAGTCTTAATATGTGGTAGACATATTAGCTCGATTACTCTAGACCATTTTGAGTTATGAGAGGTTAGAGGTTATGATTGCTGCCCAACCTAGAATGCACGGACTATAGTTTCTATTCGGTACAGCTCGATTGATTGAATGGTGTCGATAAAGAAAGTCGACATGTTGTGTGTAAAAGAAAAGCATCTCTACTCTTACCTGCTATAAAGATATTGTAGTGAAATATGTTGTTAATTATAAAAGCTTGTATTAATGTGAAAAACGTACAACATTATCTGGAAGGGGGGAGGGGGGTGGTCTAGGGGGTGTTTTTCAGCTTGATATGGAGGTCTAGCTAGGAAACGAAAACACATAATAATTAATATTTTTTTTTTTTTTTTTTTTTTTTAAGAGACAATGAACGGAGGAAGGAAAAACACAGATAAAACAAAAAGGTCCATGTGCCTAAAGGCATCCTCCATTCATAAAATGTTTGTAACAACTGGATTTAAACATTTAAACAATATGATAAAGAGGCATAGCAGTTTCACATTTTTCCATCAAGTATCGAGAACAAAACTACCAAGGGATTCAATTTATCGTCAGATGAGATGAAACCGACTGTATAACATTTATGATGAAATATTCACATAAATGAAGACATTGGCGTACGGTGGCGGTAATAAGTCATCTCTTAACTGCCATTACGTCTGGCTCGCTCTGTGCTGTATTAATGTCTGTCATATGTTGAATGGGGCTGGTAAGTGTAGGAACATGTTTGTATATCTCACTCACAAAGAAGAAAGCATGTGTAAATATTTCTGATACCAATTATTGTTCAAAACGTATTTGGTGCAGAGACATCACTTATTAGGCCGACTGTACAAAAATAATAAGACATTATTTTCGAGTGGACGGAGGAACTGATCATTGAACTGGGTAAAGTACGGTAGTTAGCATACATTAAGTACGGTAAAGTACGGTAGTTAGCATACATTAAGTACGGTAAAGTACGGTAGTTAGCATACATTAAGTACGGTAAAGTACGGTAGTTAGCATACATTAAGTACGGTAAAGTACGGTAGTTAGCATACATTAAGTACGGTAAAGTACGGTAGTTAGCATACATTAAGTACGGTAAAGTACGGTAGTTAGCATACATTAAGGGGAGATGGGTCGCTTTTCTGTCCCCCTTCTTTCCTCATGTTTAGCCCCATTAGTGTTCAAATTTTAAGACGTTTGGTCCATTATTTTGGCTAATTTAAGACCTTTCGTCCCATTTTTTGTCAATATTAAAACTTCTCGTGTCATTTAGATTTCCATTTTCTTAGTGGCGAGCGATAGCAAGCCTGTAATTTCAAGGGAAAGCGGCCTTTAGCCCGGAATTTGTTTACCGACAAATTTACACATTTATCTTGAAGGGGGGTCTAGGGGGTGTTTTTTCAGCTTGATGGAGGTCTCGCTAGGAAACGAAAAACGAAAAGAATACACACATATATATATATATATATATAATATTAATAGACCAAAATAATAGCCACTATCCCCTAAATATTAGAAAAACACCATAATCACAAGGTACAGAAACAAGAAGAACAGGGAAATTGTTTTGCGAAGGAATACACAGGAATACAAAGGAAGACAAGCAACAACAGAGCTAATGATCCTTACTAAGCGGCTTGTAAACAAAAGATTGCATGGCACTCTACGACACTTCTAGTCAATTAATTCCATAAGTTGACAGGACAAGGGAAACAAAGAGAAAGAACCAAAAAGTTAAAGGATGTGAGAAATTGGCCACTTAAGGGGAGGCAGACCGTTTTTCTGGATCCCCTTCTCCCTAATGTTTAGCCCCACTAGTTTTGAGATTATAAGACAATAAGGCCCATTAGTTTGGCGATTTTAACACCTTTAGCCCCATATCGTTGTCAATTTTAAGACCTTTTGTGCCATTTAGGTGTCGATTATTTCCTGGCGAGCGATAGTGAGCCTGCAATTTTAAGAGGAACCGGCCTTTGGCCGGGAAAATGTTCTACCGAAAAATGTACAAATTTATCTTGAAGGGGGGTCTAGGGGTGTTTTACTAAGCTTGATGGAGGTCTAGGGAGGAAACTAAAAGAATACGTGAATTAATAGACCAAACAAACGGCCAGTATCCCCTTAAACGGAAATAATGAAGGAAATCCGATAAAGCAGCAAAATAGGTCATGAAGAAAGCAGTGACATATAATAATGTATCGACGTGCTTTTGCGTTTTTTTTATGTGATATTGCGTTTCTTTTTTCGTTGTTTATTTGGGCGTTTTTGTGAGCTTTCCGTTTTTGTGAGCTTTTCGTTTTTAGCTTGTTTGTGATTTCGCCTTTTTGTGTTTTTTGCGTTTTTACGTGTTAGATAGTTTTGCGTGTTTGTGTGTGTGTGTGTTTTTGCTAATTTTTGCGCTTTTGTATATCCGTGTTTGTGAGTGTTTTGCTTTGTTGTGAATATTCGATTTTGCGTTTTGACGATGTTACATATTTTGCATGTTATGTTTTTGTGATTCTGGGTGTTTAGGATTATACGCATTTTCAAATAGCATGTTTTATTGTTGACTTTAATTGCGCATTTGTGAGGTTGCGATTTTGCGTTTATGCTTTTTACGATTTTGTATGTTTGTGTATTTTTACGTTTCCATGTGCTTTTGCTTATGTTTGTTTATTATATGTAGGCGAAAAAGGGTGGAGAAAAAGGTACGGTTGCGGAAAGGAGTGAGAGTATGTGAACCTTGGGTATGTTTTACGGTGATCCAGGTGGGGGTTTGGGGGGGGGAGCCTCTGAGATACTGCTGATGTGTGTGTGTGTGTGTGTGTGTGTGTGTGTGTGTGTGTGTGTGTGTGTGTGTGTGTGTGTGTTTGGGTGAGTGCAATTGTGTGTGTGTGTGTGTGTGTGTGTGTGTGTGTGTGTATATGTGTGTGTGTGTGTGTGTGTGTGTGTTTCTCATACCAAACGATACACTACAATAATTGGCGAGTTAATTTGGTGTTTTACCAAAGTTCCAAATGGAATTTGAGATTGCAAAAATATTGTAATTAAATAATAATCAAGTTTCAACTCAGCATTTACAAAAATAGTTATACAATTACGAACTGATAATGCCAAAATGCTTATCTCACACTTTATCACTACCACACAAAATAATTATGACAACATTAAAAATACAAATACATGAAAAAACACGTTCATTTATAATCAAAGGATAACATTAAGAAATAATTGCCCTCATTCTTTCTCGTTCACGAAACAAAAAAGGCACTTTTGTTTTTAGTATAAAGGCAGGGAACATTTCTATTGATTTTTATTTTTCCAATTGTGAGTCAGTCAGCCAAAGATAAGTAATGAGCAGTGAGGAGGAGGAGGAGGCGGCATTGTGATTGGTCATTGTGTGTGGGGAGAGAGAGAGAGAGAGAGAGAGAGAGAGAGAGAGAGAGAGAGAGAGAGAGAGAGAGAGAGAGAGAGAGAGACAGAGAGAGAGAGAGAGAGAGAGAGAGAGAGAGAGAGAGAGAGAGAGAGTTACACAGACCTTCAGGTCACACAGACCTTACGATCCCTTTTTTTTCCATGTGTATGAAGGAGACATAAGGCAGGCTGCCTGTAATGGGTGTCTCCCCCAAAGCCAAATTCAAGGGACGTTGGTGTCAAAATGCCTGGACACACAAAGTTTAAAGCAGTGTAAGTCATAGGATGAAGGAGAGATTGATTTAGGAAGAGAGTTTCAGAGTTCCCTTGTTGAGTATAACAAAAAATAAGAATATTTGACAATTTTTGGGGTTGTAGAGCAGGACAGAATAGGAGTGGGACTGTGTTGAATGGCGGGTGCCTCACACTTTCCTCAAGGGAGGGGGTATGCACTGAGAGACCTCTGAAGAACACTGATTGTTGTAATAGAGATAGAAGAGTGAAAGAGATGCAACATTGCGGCGTGTAGAAAGAGATTATAGGGAACTAGTAAGAGGATATGAGTTGATGAGGCGAAATGCTTTTGACTCTACTCTTTCAAGAAGTGCGGTATAGGTGGAGCCTTTCCACACATGCGAATACTAAAACACAAGGGTGCACTGCGCCCTTATACAGAGCAAGAAGCGGTGCCGTGGTGAAATACCCATGGAGGCGGTGGAGCACACCTAACTTCTTAGAAGCTGTTATTACCAAGAGTGGTAATATGATCATTCCAAAAAAGTTCGAATGAAAAATATACAACAAGAATATTGAGAGAAGATGATGGGTTGATTTGTGTATTGTTGGTGAGTAATTGATTCTAGGAGGCATATTCTCTGCCCAAATCAGAAATAATTGATAAATCAGAAGTTGGGAGTGCTGAGGCCTCGTCACATGAATTTTGGAATGGTTTGCATGCTAGGTTGTTGTAAAAAGATAGTTGAATAGTATAAGGTAAAGCATCAGCAGATGAGTGGATAGGACTAGAGGTGCAGTTGAGGAGATAATTAATGAATATTAGAGAGATAACTGGCGACTGGACAGAACTCTAAGGAACACCGGAGTTGATAGGTTGAGGAAGAGAGCGATGGCTGTCCACAATTGCAGCTATGGAACTGTAATAAAGGAAACTAGAGACAAAGGTATAGATAGAGGGATAGCAACCAAAGGAGGGTAGTATGGAAATTAGAGATTTGTGCCAGACTTTATCGTAGGTTTCGATGTCTAGCGCACTAGAAAAATTCTCACCAAAGTTCCGAAGGGAGGATGACCAAGAGTTAGTAAGAGAGGCAAGATCGCCACTAGAGTTGCCCTTAAGGAAACCATACTGGCGATCTGAGAGCAGATTATGGGAAGATAAATGCTAAAGAAATTGTGAATTAAGAATAGTTTACAACATTTTGGACATGCAAGAAATTACAGCAATTGGACGATAGTTGGAGGGCTGAGAATTGTCACCCTTTTTTGGGACAGGTTGAACTATGTGGTCCGGCCTTGATAATAATAGACAGGGACAGTTTATAGTAGAAGAATAAGGCAGCAAAGTAGAAGGCTCCCTTCCCACCCTCTGCTCTCTCCGGCTAAAAAGCCGTACCAGAATATAAGATGGAGTGTAACCTTATGGGCCAGGAAATGCCCACAAGGAAAAGTTATATCGAGTATAAACAGAACTTATTCTGAAAAGGAATTGAAACTTACATACCTACCGATTCATTCATATTAATCCATATTTATCCAAGGGTTCAGAAAAGGTACACAATGTAAGTATGTGATGAAATATTTAAAGGCAAATATAACATAATAAAGCGGAGCACAAACAGATTGTAACTGAAAATAAAACCCTTTTAAAACAAGAAGAAAGACGTTTACAAAGATTGTGTATATACCGGTATGTATTAAATATTTAAGCATAACAAACAAAATAGAAATTTCTTAACTTATCTTACCGTTTGTGTTGCAACAATGCATTAAATATATACCATATCAATATGAATAATGAAAACAAAACAAAACAAAAAACCTTAGCTAATCAAGAAAGGCCTATAAAACCCAGGTTATAGCTCTGGTCCCCTTTGCTCTAGTTGTTGATTGAAGAAATTATGAGTCAACAATTCCTGTAGGGTTGTTTGCTTTGTTCACAGTTATTTCTTAGAGAGAGAGTAAGTTTTTTTTGTATTTGTATTTTTTTTTTTTTTTTTGTCGAGGCCTAGTTTGTGGAGGCTATTGTTACCTTACAAACCAGTTGAATTTGAACGTAAATGATTCCGTAAATCAATATAATTATTATTATTATTTGTTTTTATGTCTCAACCTAGGGACTGTAGGCTGCTCAGTAGCCTGTAACTCTTACGAGGCCTCGATTATACGATTAAACCTCACGAAAACACAAGAAATAAAAACAATATATATACTGTATATACTGTATGTATATATATATATATATATATATATATATACGGTATATATATATATATATATATATTTTTTTTTTTTTTTTTTTTTTTTCTTGTGTTTTCGTGAGGTTTAATCGTATAATTACGAGCCGACATTGCTGGAGAAAGTACTCTCTACGACACACTCTCTATTGTACGCTCTCAAACACAAATCGGGGTTCCGATTGAACCCCCGAATTTCAAAAAGAAACCCGAAATGCAAATATTAAATACAGAAACAAAAAGAAAACGTTCACACAGATTGTGTATACTGTATATTATGTTACAAATATTCAAGCACATAAATTGTCAGAGGTTACAGAAATCTGTCTTAATTAAGGGGAAAGGGTTTATTAATTGGTCGATTGATTTATGTATTTAATATTATTCTTAGTTTACTCATAAATATCTGGCTCTCTATTGCTTGCCAGGGAAAAAACGACACCTAAATGGCACGCAAGGTCTTAATACTGACAAAGAAATGGGATGAAAGGCCTTAAAATTCACCAAACTAATGGGCCGAACGTCTGAAAATCGGAAAACTAATGGGGTCAAACATGAGGGATAAGGGGGGGGGGGGAGGGGGGGGGGCAGAAAAAACAACCATCCCCCTTAATTCTTGATATGAACGGCTGTGGCTCCCTCCCACTCAACCTGTGGTCTTTATTATGTTCTAAATTAGAAAGCGTTCGAGACCTTACACTAAAATGTATGTCTTTTGAAGAATTAAGTGTTTCCTTACTTCGTTGAAAAAGTAAAATGTGGCAGAAAGGATATTTTTGTTTGCTTACATCGAGTTTTATTTCATGAAGATAAATTAATTGAATACATTAAATAATATACCTCCATCAAATAGCATAATGCAATTATACACATTATTATTATGATATATATATATATATATATATACATATATATACATTGTATATAATTATATATATATATATATATATATATATATATAGTATATATATGATGTACATTATACAGCAGTAGCAAAGGATCCTTACTGAATAACACACACGCACACACACACACACATACACAATTACACATAATTATACATACACACACACAGACTAACACACACACTTACACAAAAGGCAAGCTTGGGAACACACCAACCTACCAATCAACGGAAAAAAAAAAAAAAAAAAAAAGGCCTGATAAACTTCAATTAAAAGAAAGCTGGGACCCCGTAAGGAAGAGCAATATGACTTTTGAAATGAAGACAGGACCAGAAAAGATTGTGAGGAGAGCTCAAGTAATTAAAGGTATCAGGACCAAGATACAATAAGCTACGAGTCGGAGAGAGAGAGTGAGAGACGTCGCGAGTATATTAATTGTACTCTAGTTCTGACATTTCGTACAGTCGCGTTCATTAAGGGGAGATATCGACTTGAGGGATTTTTTTCTGGACCCCTTTCTCCCTCATGTTTAGCCCCATTGCTTTTGAGATTTTAAGACAGTCGCCCCATTAGTTTGGCGATTTTAAGAACTTTCGCCCCATTTCCGTCAATTTTAAGACCTTTCGTGCAATTTTGGTGTCGATTTTATCCTGGCGAGCGATAGCGAGCCTGTAATTTAAGAGGAACCGGCTATCAGCCGGGACATTTTTCTACCGAAAAATGTACAAATGTATCTTGAAAGGGGCTCAAGGGGGTGTAATCTTAAGCTTGATTGATATCTAGAGACCAAACTAAAAACCTCCCCTTAATGGTAATACTGTACCCTCATGAGCCATAATACCTGCACACCCATTGGAATCTGTATCGAACCCCAGCTAGACAATTACAACTTGGCTTTAAGGGGAGATTTCCACTTGAGGGACTTTTTTCTTGACCCCTTTCTCCCTCATGTCTATCCCCATTGCTTTTGAGATTTTAAGACGTTCGCCCCATTAGTTTGGCGATTTTAAGACCCCTCGCCCCATTTCTGTCAATTTTAAGACCATTCGTGCCATTTAGGTGTCGATTTGTTCCTGGCGAGCGATAGCGACCCTGTAATTTAAGGGGAACCGGCCTTCGGCCGGGAAATTTTTCTACTGAAAAATGTACAAATTTATCTTGAAAGGGGGTCTAGGGGGAGTAATTTTAAACTTGATGGAAGTCTAGGGAATCAACTAAAAACCTCCCCTTAAACATTCAGAGATTCAAATGGGTGTGCAGGTATTATGGCTCATTAGTGTGCATTGCGCATCTGTGTTCGGGTCTAAGGGTGGAAGGTGGGGAAGGGTAGATGGGGAGGGGAAGGTGGGGAGCTGGGGAGGGGAAGGTAGGGAGGGGAAGGTGGGGAGGGGTAGGGGGGGAGGGGAAGGTAGGGAGGGGAAGGTAGGGAGGGGAAGGTGGGGAGGGGTAGGTGGGGAGGGGAAGGTAGGGAGGGGAAGGTAGGGAGGGGAAGGTGGGGAGGGGAAGGTAGGGAGGGGAAGGTAGGGAGGGGAAGGTGGGGGAGGGGTAGGTGGGGAGGGGAAGGTAGGGAGGGGAAGGTAGGGAGGGGAAGGTGGGGAGGGGAAGGTAGGGAGGGGAAGGTGGGGAGGGGAAGGTAGGGAGGGGAAGGTGGGGAGGGGAAGGTAGGGAGGGGAAGGTGGGGAGGGGAAGGTAGGGAGGGGAAGGTGGGGAGGGGGTAGGTGGGGAGGGGAAGGTGGGGAGGGGTAGGTGGGGAGGGGTAGGTGGGGAGGGGAAGGTAGGGAGGGGAAGGTGGGGAGGGGTAGGTGGGAGGGGAAGGTAGGGAGGGGAAGGTAGGGAGGGGAAGGTAGGGAGGGGAAGGTAGGGAGGGGAAGGTGGGGAGGGGAAGGTGTGGGGAGGGGAAGGTAGGGAGGGGAAGGTGGGGAGGGGAAGGTGGGGAGGGGAAGGTGGGGAGGGGGGGAAGGGAGGGAGGGGAAGGAGGGGAGGGGAAGGTGGGGAGCTGGGGAGGGGAAGGTAGGGATGGGAAGGTAGGGAGGGGAAGGTAGGGAGGGGAAGGTGGGGAGGGGAAGGTAGGGAGGGGAAGGTGGGGAGGGGAAGGTGGGGAGCTGGGGAGGGGAAGGTAGGGAGGGGAAGGTAGGGAGGGGAAGGTGGGGAGGGGTAGGTGGGGAGGGGTAGGTGGGGAGGGGAAGGTGGGAAGGGGAGGTGGGGAGGGGTAGGTTGGGGGAGGAAGGTAGGGAGGGGAAGGTAGGGAGGGGAAGGTAGGGAGGGGTAGGTTGGGAGAGGAAGGTAGGGAGGGGTAGGTGGGTAGGGGTTGGCGGGTACGGAAAGTTTGGAAGGGGAATGCGTGGTGGGGTAGGAGGAGAGAGGAAGGAAAGGGGAGAGGGGGAGGGTGGGGAGGGGTGGGGGGGGAGGGGAAGGTGGGAAATAGAAGTGGGGGAAGGGAGGGGGGGGAGGGGAAGGGGGGGTTGGCTAGTTTGGGAGGGGAAGGTGGGGAGGGGGAAGGTGGGAAGGGGAAGGTGGGGAAGGGAAGGCGGGGAGGGGAAGGTAGGGAGGGGTAGGTGGGGAGGGGTAGATAGGGAAGGGAAGGTGGGGAGGGGTGGGTAGGGAGGGGATGGTGGGGATGGGTAGGTGGGGAGGCAAAGGTGGGGAGGGGAAGGTGGGGAGGGGATGGTGGGGAGGGGAAGGTGGGGAAGGGGAGGTGGGGAGGGGTAGGTAGGGAGGGGTAGGTCGGGAGGGAAAGGTGGGGAGGGGATGGTGGGGAGGGGATGGAGGGGAGGGGTAGGTGAGGAGGGGAAGATGGTGAGGGGAAGGTAGGGAGGGGTAGGTGGGTAGGGGTAGGTGGGGAGGGGTAGGTGGGAAGGGGAAGGTGGGGAGGGGAAGGTGGGGATGGGGAGGTGGGGAGGGGTAGGTAGGGAGGGGTAGGTGGGGAGGGGTAGGTGGGGAGGGGTAGGTGGGAAGGGGAAGGTGGGGAGGGGAAGGTAGGCAGGGGAAGGTAGGGAGGGGAAGGTGGGGAGGGGTAGGTGGGGAGGGGTAGGTGGGGAGGGGAAGCTGGGAAGGGGAAGGTTGGGAGGGGTAGGTGGGGGGAGGAAGGTAGGGAGGGGAAGGTAGGGAGGGGAAGGTAGGGAGGGGAAGGTAGGGAGGGGAAGGTAGGGAGGGGAAGGTGGGGAGGGGTAGGTTGGGAGAGGAAGGTGGGGAGGGGAAGGTAGGGAGGGGTAGGTGGGTAGGGGTTGGCGGGTACGAAGAGTTTGGAAGGGGAATGCGAGGAGGGGTAGGTGGTGAGAGGAAGGAAAGTGGGGAGGGGGAAGGTGTGGAGGGGTAGGTGGGGAGGGGAAGGTGGGAAATAGAAGTTGAGGAAGGGAAGGTGGGGAGGGGAAGGTGGGGTTGGCTAGTTTGGGAGGGGAAGGTGGGGAGGGGAAGGTGGGAAGGGGAAGGTGGGGAAGGGAAGGCGGGGAGGGGAAGGTAGGGAGGGATAGGTGGGGAGGGGTGGGTAGGGAGGGGATGGTGGGGATGGGTAGGTGGGAGGCAAAGGTGGGGAGGGGAAGGTGGGGAGGGGATGGTGGGGAGGGGAAGGTGGGGATGGGGAGGTGGGGATGGGGAGGTGGGGAGGGGTAGGTAGGGATGGGTAGGTCGGGAGGGGAAGGTGGGGAGGGGATGGTGGGGAGGGGATGGAGGGGAGGGGTAGGTGAGGAGGGGAAGATGGTGAGGGGAAGGTAGGGAGGGGTAGGTGGGGAGGGGTAGGTGGGGAGGGGTAGGTGGGAAGGGGAAGGTGGGGAGGGGAAGGTGGGGATGGGGAGGTGGGGAGGGGTAGGTAGGGAGGGGTAGGTGGGGAGGGGTAGGTGGGAAGGGGAAGGTGGGGAGGGGAAGGTGGGGATGGGGAGGTGGGGAGGGGTAGGTAGGGAGGGGTAGGTGGGGAGGGGTAGGTGGGAAGGGGAAGGTGGGGAGGGGAAGGTGGGATGGGGAGGTGGGGAGGGGTAGGTAGGGAGGGGTAGGTGGGGAGGGGTAGGTGGGGAGGGGTAGGTGGGAAGGGGAAGGTGGGGATGGGGAGGGGTAGGTGGGGAGGGGTAGTGGGGAGGGGTAGGTGGGGAGTACAAAGGAAATCAAGCAACAACAGATCTAGTGACCCTTCTAGGTTGCTTGTCCTCCAAAACACTGAGGATCAAGTGTCCAAACAGTGGTTTAGAGTGGGTAAGGGAACATTGGAAAGGCAATTACTGCCCTGGAACTAATGTCCGTGGCAGGATTAGGAAGTTAGTAGAGGACAGATGGGTTAGTAACTGAGGGGGGATAAAATAAAGTTATTCATTTACAAACGCAGTCAGTCGCGGGTTTGATGCGAGATATTTGTCTAGGCGGAGATTAAATGAATCAACGGTGATGCAGTCTATAACGTTTCGGGGAAGCCCATTCCACAAGTTGACAACTCGATTGAAGAAGAAATTCTTAGATTCGTGCGAGTTAAAAGATTTACCAATAATTTTGCAACCGTTTCCCCGCGTGTAATTAGATTGGTCGATAGTGAAGTACTTACTACAGTTCATATTGTCGATGCCTTTGATGATATTGAACACTTGAATTAAGTCACCTCTTAATCTGCGCTGGGTTAAAGGAAATAGATTTAATTCTCTAAGACGCTCTTCGTATGGTTTGTTCTTTAGGCTAGGTATCATTTTGGTAACTCTAAGTTGAACTCGTTCTAGCTTGTTTATATCTTTTTGGTAATAAGGGCACCAGGATTGAACGCAGTATTCCAGAAGAGGGCGGACTAAGGAATTGTAAAGGGTTAGGATAACTTCTTTGGATTTATGCTCAAATGACCTGCCTATAAAGCCAATTATTTTGTTTGCCTTCTTAACAACTTCTGAACATTGTTGACTCGGTTTTAGGTTACTCGATATTGTTACTCCCAGATCGGTTTCTCTGTTTACATTTTTAAGCTGAGTGCCATTCATCGAATAGTTTGCTTTCTCATTTAGGTATCCGATATGTAGTACTTTACATTTATCCGCATTGAAACTCATTTGCCAAATTTGGACCCAACATGACAATTTATCTAGATTCTAGATTGTGTTGCATATCGTCAACTTGTTCTTTTGAGAGTACGCTATTTGCAATATTTGTATCGTCATCAAATTTTGAGATTGTACAGGTGAGACCCTCATCTATGTTGTTGATGTAAATTAGAAAGAGAATTGGTCCTTGTACCGATCCCTGGGGTACCCCGCTACTTACATTTGTCCATTTAGATGCCTT
This sequence comes from Paralithodes platypus, assembly GCA_032716605.1. Taxonomy (NCBI): domain Eukaryota; kingdom Metazoa; phylum Arthropoda; class Malacostraca; order Decapoda; family Lithodidae; genus Paralithodes; species Paralithodes platypus. The sequence goes on along the minus strand of CM064579.1, from coordinate 54,364,505 downwards.
ACCGTTTATGACTACTCTTTGCTTTCTGTTGCTGAGCCAATTTTCTATCCATTTCAACACACCGTCTTGTATTCCATGCGCTTTTAGTTTTAGCAGTAAACGTTTGTGGGGAACTTTGTCAAAGGCCTTTTGAAAATCAAGGTATATATCTACAGCTTTACTCTCATCGTAGAGGTTGAGGATATCGTGGAAGAAGTCTAAGAGGTTTGTTAAACAGGAACGTTTTTTACGAAAGCCGTGTTGAGTATCTTTAAGTATGTTATTTTCCTCTAAGTTATTTACGAGTCTGTCTCGTATGACCGTTTCTAGCATTTTACATACAACTGAGGTTAAGCTAATTGGACGATAGTTACTGGGTAGGGATTTGCTGCCTTTTTTTAATATTGGTGTACGTTGGCTAGCTTCCACTGATCAGGCATAGTACCAGACTGCAAGGATTTTTTGAATAGTAATGTCAGTGGTTTGGAGAGCTCATCCTTAGCTTCCTTTAGAACTCTAGGCGAGATTGTATCAGGTCCAGGCGTTTTATTTACCTTGAGTTTATCTAAACAATTCAATACTTCTCTCTCTGTATCGGTGATATTGCTTAGACCATCTGAATTATCAATCTGAATCGGCGATGGTGTAGGGATATCACTGAGGTCTTCTGTTGTAAAAACTGATGCAAAGAAGGTATTGAGGGCATTACTCATTTGTACTTCGTCTTTGGTGTATTCTCCATTTTCATCGACTAACGGTCCAACAGGATGTGTGTACATGCTTAGATTGATATGCAGGATTCGAAGTTGCATAATAAATCGTAGGCAGTGTCCACCATTCTTTAACTGCCTTCATGGTGTAATGCATAAGGTGTTGATATTCGGTGTGAGCGTCCTGGGTTCGAATCCACGGACTGCCACATGTGTTTGTAATATTTCATTAATCGATTTTAGGAGTAGAGTTGGTTGTTGGATAGAACATAATAGTTGAAGTAACTATGGGAGGGGAAGGTGGGAAGGGGAAGGTGGGAAGGTGGGGAGCGGCAAATGGGGAGAAGAGGGTGGGGAAGGGGTAGGTAGGGATGGGGTAAGAGGGAAGGGGAAAGTGGGGATGGGAAGGTGGGGATGGGAAGGTTGGGAGGGGAAGGTGGGGAGGGGAAGGTGGAGAGGGGAAGGAAGGAAGTGGAAGGTGGGAGAAAGAAAGAGAAAGGGGGGCACCGACCCCTCGTAAATCCAGGCGTCTGACCCAACACTCGCCCACTGTAAATCTCCAAAGCTTTCTCCCCCCCCCCCCTCCCTCTTCCTTCCTTTTGTCCTTGCTTCTTCTTCTTCTCTCTCTCTCTCTCTCTCTCTCTCTCTCTCTCTCTCTCTCTCTCTCTCTCTCTCTCTCTCTGTCTCTCTAGTACTAGTATTTGTGGACACTTTTTCACATAAAGGTCGTTGCACACTGACACGAAAACCCCTCCAGACGAGTTCACGACTCGAAATTTCTTCCTGATACGGCGAATCGGCAACATAATTGTTGATATCGTAAATTAGCCGTGGGTGATAAGAAAGGTCTTGCAAAGGGTACACTAAAATATCCACGGAAAAGATGTAACCTAGAAGTCTGCGATACAACTCAGAAGAGTGGTATTTGAACATCGTAACTTAGCCGTGAGACTTGCATCCGATTAGCTGTCAAGGTACAAAAGGGGCGTGTCTGAGCACCAATCACACAGTCTGCAACTATTTATTTTAGCAAAGATACATTTTATTATAGATTATACCTATATATAGTATTCAATTATATATTATACCCTCATTCATTTTTTTTAGTATATTTTTAAATATATTTGTTTTCTTAACCTATTTATTTTATTATAGATATAATATATTATAGATTATACCTATAAATATTGTTTAATTATATATTATATCCTATTTTTGTTTGTTTTTGTATATCTTCATTGTGTTACATATTATTTATTTATTATTTAATTCATTATATATATAAACTGGACTCAGTTTATATAGTATTATCAATTTGTTTTCTTTCTTCATTTGGAGTTATGATATATCTAATAGAAGTAAAGTCTTAATTACTTTGTTTACATTATAAGGTCTGTGTGGTCAGTGTGTTCAAGTAAATATATTCAAATCTACGTCAATCTCTCTATCTCTCTCTCTCTCTCGTAAATACTGTAAATTCAATGTGCAGCCTTGCAAATATATATCAGAGGAACATCGAGCCCTCATACAAGATTTAACACACAGGGGCAGGACTGATAGATTACACACACACACACACACACACACACACACACACACACACACACACACACGCACACACACACTATTCCATTGTATAATCCTACACCAAGAGCATGTTCAGAGGTCACTAATAGTTTGGTTAAGGGAGCCCGCCTCATTTTTTTTCTCTTTCTCTCCCTCTCTCTTTGGCTTGTATCCATTCGGCCCCATTCGGCCTATTATTTTAAGAAGTTTACCCCATCAAGGTGTCAATATTTTCCGCGAGCCAGCATATATATATATTTTTGTCTTGACAGCAAGATAAATTTGTAAATTTTTCGATAGAAACATGTCTCCGGCGAAGCCGGATTTCTCTATACAATGCTGGCTCGCTATCACTCGCCAGGAAGAAATCGACACCTGGATGGGGATAAACGTCTTAAAACAGTTGGCTGAATGGGGCCGAATGGATATAAGCCAGGGAAAGAGAGAAATGGAGAGAAAGATAAAAAAGCCGGTGACCCCCCTTAAGTATGATTGTTTGCATAGAAAGGTAGACTAATTATCCTCAATGTAAAAGGTCATGGTCACGGTTTATTTGTATATATTTATTCCTTGCTATGACAAATGAGCAAAATGTTTACGGTGGCGCTAATAAGTCACGTCGCACCTGCCATTACGCTTGGTTCGCTCTGTGTTGTATCAATGTCTGCCAGATGTTGAATAGAGTGGGTAAGTGTAGAAACATGTTTTATATCTCATTCGCCAGGAGGAAGTCATGTTGAGATATTGCTGATACCAATTATTGATCAAAATATATTGTGTGCCGAGACATCACTTACTTGGCCGACTGTACAGCTAAATGGACGTAACCATATGAAGGTTATGTTGGATAGGAAACTGAATACCAAAATATTCGGCAGAATCATCTGTTGGCAGAAATAGGCACGTTTTGTACACCTAACATTCTCGAGTCTATGAATATTGCAGGTCACGGTGACGCAGGGGAAGGGACAAGACTTTTGCCGCCGACTGTACATCTGCTGCATGGTATTAATATAGTTAATTGATTTCACTACCAACATCAAACACCTCTCAACGAAATTAATTCATATATGTGATCCTCCCTGGATTCGAACCTGGGATACCACATACAGTTTTTAGACATTCTAACGATTACACCACCAAGACAGTTAAAGCTTAAGTACATGACTACGACTGACATCCATTTATCGAATACTGGATATTAATATAATCATGTAATCAGACCCAACTGCACACTGAATAGCGTAATGTATATTGTCAGACCCAAGTTGAAAAAAAGAAGACAATGCAACTTAGCTCTCTGAATTCTGGGTCGCAACCTCTTCCTACCCCAAGTCAGGTAACTTCTGCTTGGGACGAGCTAAACTTTTCCCAGTTCGACTTGAAAGCAGGAGTTGCATTTTATGGTTCACAGCGAAGTCGGTTTCATTTCAGTTGACGGTAAATTGTCATGTTTACTCCGCTATTCTGAAGTTTTTTATTCGAATTATGATGTTATTATGAAGTTTTTTATTCGAAATATGATGTTAATTATGACAACTTGACAGAATTATGGCAACAATGCATAATAGTTCCAGATATATTATAATTCAGTTGCTAAGGGGTGCGATTTACCGTCAGCTGAAATAAAACCGACTATAGTTTGAAAAATGTATTGTGAGGAGCTGGTTGGCAGGTGCGTTACCATGTGTTTGTTGGTGACACTAGAAGATATTATCCCAACAAAGGTTAAGACGCACACAGACAGACACATACATACACAGAGACATATACACACCGACAGATAAACACAGACACACACACACACACACACGCACTCTCTCTCACTCTGTCCCTTACTCTCTCTCTCTCTCTCTCTCTCTCTCTCTCTCTCTCTCTCTCTCTCTCTCTCCTGCCTCACCCTCTCTTTAAAAATCGTTCCAGTCAACAAATGTTACTGATTAATGTTAAAAAAATACTATGTTGAGCCACCCCCATTCTTCCTTCACTTAAGATCTATTTGAATAACATTATCTTCTCCTATTAAGAACACGATTTTACACAACAGCAATCCATTCTCTCATAAGTTATGTGTCTTTAATGAAGAAAAACAAACACATGAAGACAAATGAAACAAAATGACCCCTTTAAAACACACCCACACACACTAACACACACACACACACACGCACACACAATCTCAGCCAAGAATATCACAGTAAGAAGTAATCTTGGAAGTATGTAATTATATTATAATTAATTTGCAGGAAGTGACAACAAAACATTACCGGTCTTTTCTCTATTACTCCTCAAGGTACAACTTGGTAATACTGGATTGACACCAAAGAAAATGGATTTATCTCTGCCTCATAAACCCTTTCTATCTATCTATCTATCTATCTATCTATCTATTGCCGGACGCCGTGATCTCCGAAGGGGTGGCCACGAACGAAACGCCCCCATACACCTCTGTCCCCAGTTAGTCGACGCCCCTCCTCCCATCCAGCACATCTACATCCACACCACACCTCTCTCTAATGACTTCCTCATTCGTCTGTCTATCGCTCCATGTAAGTCCGCACACCCTTTCACTACCATTATATAATGTTCATCCTATTCTGGTTACCACCAGACATATTTTTTTAGTTTGTTGTTGTTGTTGTTGTTGTTTTTCCCCAAGCTGCCTGGCCGAACAGCCCCAAGGCCCCGAGCAAGGCCAAGGCCACAACCGAGCGCCCCCACAGAACCCTCCCTGCCGACCACAATAAAGCCTGGGTGACCGAAGCCACTCCATGGCGGGGAGCTGAGGAGGGTGCGGAAACGCCCGGGAAACCAAAGCCCCACCCAGGGCCCTGTGCCCCTCAGCAATTATGAAGAGAAAGTTGAGGGGCAAAGGAAAGATGTGACGCTTTGGCTTCCAATCTTGGTAGATTAGGAGGTCAATCCACGCAAGAGACGCCGTCACTTGAGATCTAGAAAATATATAAGTAAAAGGAACAGTCAGAGTAAGCTATGGGTATGGCAGAGATCGCTCAGTTCTCACTCTGATAGACCAGCCCATCACCACTTTTTAGTTTGTAATGTACAGTACCTATACGACTCAAATGGCTATAATATTATACGCTCTCATTAAAACCTCTTTCTAACATAGGTCCTTCTTAAACTGCATGAACACATCTAATTTTAGCCAGAATGAATAGTACAAAGACGTTATGGTGCTGAAGGGGTTAACCCTTTCAGTATAACATAATAATTGTGTTCTAGCTATCTTTAAGGGGGGTCGCCGGCTTTGTTTATCTCTCTCATCTTTTCTCTCTTTCCCTGTTTGTATCCATTCGGCCCCATTCAGCCAACTGTTTTAAGACGTTTATCCCCATCCAGGTGTCGATTTCTTCCTGGCAAGCAATAGCGAGCCAGCATTGTATGAAGAAATCCGGCTTCGCCAGAGAAATTTTTCTATCGAAAAATGTACAAATTTAGCTTGCTGTCAAAACAAAAAAATATATATACTGGCTTGCTACCGCTCGCCAGGAAAACATTGACACCTGGATGGGGGTAAGCGTCTTAAAACAGTAGGCTGAATGGGGCCAAATGGATAAAAGCTAGAGAAAGAGAGAAAAGGAGAGAAAACAAGCGAGTACGTGGGCTCCCTTAAACGATTTGATGTTGTTTAGGAAGGACCTCTGGAAATCTAATGGGTCGCAACTAACTCAATTATATCTCTGTCATTCCCATATCCCTCCCTAAGCTGAATAAAATCGTCTAATGAGAGTCATAATAAAACCGTCTAATGAGAGTCATAATAAAACCGTCTAATGAGAGTCATAATAAAACCGTCTAATGAGAGTCATAATAAAACCGTCTCATGAGTCATAATAAAATCGTCTAATGAGTCATAATAAAACCGTCTAATGAGAGTCATAATAAAACCGTCTCATGAGTCATAATAAAACCGTCTAATGAGAGTCATAATAAAACCGTCTAATGAGTCATAATAAAACCGTCTAATGAGAGTCATAATAAAACCGTCTAATGAGAGTCATAATAAAACCGTCTCATGAGTCATAATAAAACCGTCTAATGAGAGTCATAATAAAACCGTCTAATGAGAGTCATAATAAAACCGTCTAATGAGAGTCATAATAAAACCGTCTAATGAGAGTCATAATAAAACCGTCTAATGAGAGTCATAATAAAACCGTCTCATGAGTCATAATAAAACCGTCTCATGAGTCATAATAAAACCGTCTAATGAGAGTCATAATAAAACCGTCTAATGAGAGTCATAATAAAACCGTCTAATGAGAGTCATAATAAAACCGTCTAATGAGAGTCATAATAAAACCGTCTCATGAGTCATAATAAAACCGTCTCATGAGTCATAATAAAACCGTCTAATGAGAGTCATAATAAAACCGTCTAATGAGAGTCATAATAAAACCGTCTAATGAGAGTCATAATAAAACCGTCTAATGAGAGTCATAATAAAATGCTAAAAGCGCGTTATAATAATTAATGGGTTAATGGAATGGGTAATTGATACCTGTAAACTAGTGTGTGAATATATTAATAGTGTGTGAATATATTAATAGTGTGTGAATATATTAATAGTGTGTGAATATATTAATCAGTTACATATTCTGCAAGATTTAATTTGGTTATCGTGTTCTACTGAATTTTAACCCCTGCTGTACCGGCGACGACTTCTAATGTTCATTCTAGTTATGGTTAGATGATTATGTGCAGTTTAAACATGATCTGTTGTAGTAAAAAGGGTTACGTGAGGTTGTTCGAAGCCTGTTCGAAGCCTGTTTAACTGGAGGTCATTTCTGAACCGAATAGAATCGTTTAAAAGTAGCCAGAATATAATAAAATGACGTCGTCGGTACAGAAAGGGTTAACCGTATTTATTATATATTGTTTATTTGATTTGTTCATTTGTTTAATATAATAAAATCGTCTAAATGTACCAGAAACAAGTTAACATACACATCACCGGTATAGAAAGGGTTAAAATACATAGACAAAACAAATTAACATACACATCACCGGTACAGATAGGGTTAAAATACATAGACAAAACTCATTCCTCAATCTAATAATGCAAATAAGGTAAACAAACTACATATAAATAAAATTTACATACAATAATACATACAAGTTGATTAACAGGGTGTACTGTATATATTACGAATGGTGGAGGGATTATACTCTTATTGTGTCCGGTGTCATATCACCTTTAAGGGAGGGTGGTCGGTGTCTCTGGCCCCCCATCTCCCTCTTGTTTAGCCATATTAGTTTTCAGGTGTTAAGATGTTCGGCCCATTATTTTGGCGCTTTAAAGACCTTTCGTCCATTTTTGTTGTCAATATTCAGATTTTTCGTGTCATTTAGGTGTCGATTTTTTCCCTGGCGAGCGATAGTGAGCCTGTAGTTGAGGAAGGACCGGCCTTTGGCCGGAACATTTTGCTACCGAAAATTGTACAAATATATCTTGAAGGGGAATCTTGGTGAGTTTTTTTTCTTAATTTGATGGAGGTCTAGAGAGGAAACTGAAAACAACAAATAATAAATAAAGGGAAAAATAGAGCCAAAAATATACCGTCCCCCCCCCTCCAGCCCGCCCGCTCACCATGAACGAGTTATACCTCGGGGGGTGAATAACACGCTCGGGTATATAATAGCTAAACACGGATCAATGACCAGCTTCACACGATCACTGTAGTCTACGTTATTTTAAGGTGGTAGAGCTTGGTTTTTGGTCTATATATTTATTTAATGATTTACTTTTTGAGTTTCCTCGATGGGCCTCCATTAAGCTTAGAAAAACACCCTCTAGACCCCCTTTGAAGATAAATTTCTACATTTTTCGGTAGAAAAATGTCCCCGCCGAAGGCTGTTCCTTCCAAAAGTAGAGGCTCGCTCTCGCTCGCCAGGGAAAATTCGACACCTAAAGGGCATGAAAGATCTAAATATTGATACAAACAACTTAGTCGCAAGGTCTCAAAATCGACACAGTTACACAGAGTTACACAGATACTCATACCACACAAACCTTGCGGTCCCAACTAGGTGGTCCGGCATTTATACTACTAAACAGGAACAGTTTATAGTGGAAGAAGAGGACAGTAAAGTAGAAGGCTCTCTTCCCACCCTCTGCTCCCTCTGACATAAAAGCCGTGACGGAAAATAGGATGAAGAGTAATCTTTTGGGTCAGGAAGTGCCCACAAGGAAAGTTTATATATAGCAGAGAGAGAGAGAGAGAGAGAGAGAGAGAGAGAGAGAGAGAGAGAGAGAGAGAGAGATATTTAACTTGCCAAGACTTTAAAATATATCGGCTTGCCTTCACAGTCCATTAATTTTAATTTAATTTAATTAATCTTAAAGGTCATTGGTGGATAGATAGGTGTAGGAGAGAATAGGATGATAATTGTGTGACCTGATGATAATTAGACTGGTTGAGATATATTTTTGTTTTTCTATGTGTATGAAGGAGACAAAAGGCAGGTTGCCTGTAACGAGTGTCTCCCCCAAAGCCGAAAGAGTGACAGGGCCGAATTCAAGGGACGTTGGGGTCAAAAATGCCTGGACACACGATATTTAAAGCAGTTTAAGTCATAGGATGAAGGAAAGATTGATTGAGGGAGAGAGTTCCATAGTTCCAATAGATCTCAACCAGTAGACCATATCAACCAGTAGATCTCAACCAGTAGACTATTTCAACCAGTAGATATCAACCAGTAGACCATTTCAACCAGTAGATATCAACCAGTAGACCATTTCAACCAGTAGATATAATCCAGTAGACCATTTCAACCAGTAGATATCAACCAGTAGACCATTTCAATCAGTAAATATCATCCAGTAGACCATTTCAACCAGTAAATATCATCCAGTAGACCATTTCAACCAGTAAATATCATCCAGTAGACCTTTTCAACCAGTAGATCTCAACCAGCATACCATTTCAACCAGTAGATATAAACCAGAAGGCCAATTTAATCAGTATATCTCAACCAGTATAAAATTAGCAATACTGTTAGGTTAGGCTATATGAGATTAGCTGGTTGACTGCTACTGCTTGAGATTTACTGGTGGAAATGTTCTTGTATTCTATTCAGTACATAGAGAAAAAGCTGAATGAGATGGAGATGAAATGTTTGAGAAGTATTATGTAGAGTGAGTCGTAGATACAGATTATGGAATGAAGAGGTACACTCGACCAAAAAACAATCTTTACACTAACGCTCTAAACATTCTGGAAGTGGGTCGAAATTTTATGATAATACCTCACAGACGTATGTTTCACCCGATTCATTCCGTTCACACTAGATTATTTACAGCTCACCAGTGTAAAGGTTGTGTGTTGGTCAAGTGTACGTAGGAGAGTGGGACAGCAGGAACCCTTGTCGGCCCGAGTGGACAGAAGGGTGCTGTGCTGGTATGGACATGTTGAACGAATGGGAGATGAAAGTCTTACAAAGAGAATATATGCATCAGATACAAGGGGAGGTAGAGGAATAGGAAGGCCTCTGTTGGGATGGAGAGAACTCCCTTCTCCCTCATGTTTAGCCTCTTTAGTTTTGAGATTTTAAGACGATTGCCCCATTAGTTTGTCGGTTATAAGATCTTTTGTTAAATTTATTTATCAATATCAAGACCTGTCTTGCCATTAAGGTGTCGATTATCTCCTGGCGAGCGATAGAAAGCCTGTAATTTTGGAGGAACCTACCTTCGGCTGGGACATTTATCTACCGAAAAATATACAAGTTTATCTAGAAGGGGATAATGTATTAAGCTTGATGGAGGTCTAGGGAGCAACCTAAGAATTTCCCATTAACATTGTTTGAGAACTTTTGAATTTGTTTGCACAGTTTCTGTAGAGGTCTAGGGAGGAAACTACAACAATAATATGTAAATACATGAATAAATAAACTAGTAAATATAGCCTACCCCCTTAACAAACCCTACACCCCCCTCTCTCTCTCTCTCTTTCTCTCTCTCTCTCTCTCTCTCTCTCTATATATATATATATATCTCTCTCTCTATCGCTCTCTCTCTATCTCTCTCTCTCTATCTCTCTCTCTCTCTCTATCTCTCTCTCTCTCTTCTCTCCGCTAGCGCAAGTCACGTGACCTCCCTCCAAGTCATTAGTCCCTCAGCTCCCACCACTAATCCTACCCTTTAAATCTTCTCCGTATTTATGATCTCATTTGTTCTCCTGTGAATGGGGTTTCTTACGTGTCTTCTCTTTCTTGGTTTCATTTGTTCTCACTCTCTCACACACACGCACTCTCTCTCGCGCACACTCTCTCTGTCTGTTTGTCTGTCTCTCGCTCTCTCTCTCTCTCTCAGCCACACACAGTTTCTTTCTCTAGCTATCTATCTATCTATATAATGCACTAATATTTTCTCTACAAATTCTGTACATACGTTTTTCAATTAAATTCTATGTTGTGCAGATATACAGTATGCTTGTATCTTGACTCGCTCTACCTTTAACCCTTTCGTGCTTTTTATTTTATTCTGGCAACTATTATACGATTTCATTCAACTTAAGTAGGGGTTCCAGCTATCAACAGGCTTCGAACTATCTTACTTAACCCTTTTTACTACGACAGATCCTAATGAAACTACACAACATTGTCTAAATATAGCTAAAACAAAATTAAAAAAGACTTTGCCGGTACAGAAGGGGTTAAGTTAAAATCTGCCACTAAAACTATATTTTATACAGTGAATCATTAAAACCCCAATAAATGAGAGGATAAGATTGACAGAATTAGCGGCCAAGGAGGGAATCATATGCAGGCTTTCTTTGCATCCTTTCCGGCTATTATTAAACGATGTTATTCAGATTAGGAAGGGTATATGTAAGTCAGAGGGTTAGGTGAGGTAGTCTTTACATATTTAATTACCACGGATCCGTCTTAAGCTGTATAACATCGTCTAATGATAGCACGGATAAACTGTCAAAAACGCGTCACAATCTTCAAAGGGTTAATCAAATTGTCGTATACCTATTTGCATATATAGAATCATTAGTTAACCCTCTGAGTAGCAGCGACGTGCGTTATGTTGTATTCTAGTTATATTAAGGGGGGTGACCTGCTTTATGGTATGTCTGTCCTTTTCTCTGGCTTGTATCCATTCGGCCCCATTCAGTCAACTATTTTAAGACGTTTATCCCCATCTAGGTGTCGATTTCTTCCTGGCGAGCGATAGCGAGCCAGCATTATATGAAGAAATCCGGCTTCGCCGGAGAAATGTTTCTATCGAAAAATTTACAAATTTAGCCTTCTGTCTAACAAATATAAAAAATATGCTGGCTCGCTACCGCTCACCAGTAAGAATTTGACACCTGGAAGGGGATAAATGTCTTAAAACAGTAGGCTGAATGGGGCCAAATGGATACAAGCCAGAGAAAGATAGAAAAGGACAGAACAAAAACAGGTCACCCCCTTAAGATGATATTATACAGCTTAAGAATGGTGTGTTGTAGTTAAAAGGGTCGGTTGTGATAGTCGGAAGCCTTATTATTGCTAGAGGTCCTTCCTAAGCTGAATAAAATTGTCCGCTAGTTGCCAGATTATGATAAAAGGGACGTCCCTGGTACTATAGGGGTTAACACTTTCTTAACCCCTTCAGCACGATGGCACTTTGTTTACATTCTATTCTTGCTAATATTAGAAGATTTTATGAAGTTAACCCCTTCTGTACCGGTGATGTACTTTTCATTATATTCTGGCAACTATTAGATGATTTTGTTCAGCTTAGGAAGGATGTCTACCCAATTAAGTAGATAACATCAGAGTGTAGGACGGAAACTGGTGCTTCATTATATTTATTTTACTTGTTAAGGGGAGGTATTTAGTTTGTTCCCTACGTTTTCATCAAGCTTAAAATTACACCCCTTAGACCCCCTTTCAAGATAAATTTGTACATTTTTCGGTAGAAAAATTTCCCGGCCGGAGGCCGGTTGCTCTTAAATTACAGGGTCGCTATCGCTCGCCAGGAAAAAATCGACACCTTAATAGCACGAAAGGTCTTAAAATTGACAGAAATGGGGCAAAATGTCTTAAAATGTCAAAACTACTAGGGCGAACGTCTTAAAATCTCAAAATCAATGGGGCTAAACATGAGGGAGAAAGGGGTCCAGAAAAAAATCCCTCAAGTAGAAACCTCCCTACAGACGGGGATAGCAAGGGAATATTTATTATTATTTTCCCTCCACTGGTGTGTGTGTGTGTGTGTGTGTGTGTGTGTGTGTGTGTGTTTGTGTGTGGTTGTGCGTGTGTGTGTGTGTGAGTGTGTACGTGTTTGTGTTGAGAGAGAGAGAGAGAGAGAGAGAGAGAGAGAGAGAGAGAGAGAGAGCATTTGTGTGGATATATCATATTTCTGGCATCCTAGTAATACACTGAACGTTTAATATTCACATTAATCATGATAATTATATATCTTATTGGTGCACACCACATAATTCACGGCATGCTATTCGGCGCAACTACATACACAGGATAAAAAATGTACGAATTGTCATTTAGTAAAATTATCACCTATAATAAAACAATAATTTACTGTACTATCAACAAATATACATCCCTAACGGAAAATGATAAGTAGCCAGCCACAACCAGACATTAGGATTAAGAGATTGAGGGGCTAGTGGCCTGTCTTTTGGGCTATTCATTCATTTATTCATATATGTTTTAGTTTCCTCGCTAGACCTCCATCAAACATACAAAACCATCCCCTAGACCCCCTTCAAGATAAATTTGTACATTTTTCGATAGAATAATTTCCCGGTCTTCCTTCTTAATATTACAGGCTCGATATCGCTCGCTAGGAAAAAAAATCGACACCTAAATGGCACGCAAGGTCTTGAAATTGACAACGAAATGGGGCGACAGGTATTAAAATCGCCAAACTAATGGAAGGAACGTCTTAAAATTTCAAAACTAATATGAGGGAGAAGGAGGTCCATAAAAAGCGAGTAGTACCCCCTTAAAACCAACATAGATAGACCCATGAGGCGGATTAGTGCCAAAGTCCCTCACACCTGACTTTCAGACTTAATGCATATACTAAGCATTTGTTGTGCCATTCAATGAGATACAGTAGTGAGGTTATACAGTCGTGAGGTTATACAGTCGTGAGGTTATACAGTCGTGAGGTTATACAGTCGTGAGGTTATACAGTCGTGAGGTTATACAGTCGTGAGGTTATACAGTCGTGAGGTTATACAGTCGTGAGGTTATACAGTCGTGAGGTTATACAGTCGTGAGGTTATACAGTCGTGAGGTTATACAGTCGTGAGGTTATACAGTCGTGAGGTTATACAGTCGTGAGGTTATACAGTCGTGAGGTTATACAGTCGTGAGGTTATACAGTTGTGAGGTTATACAGTTGTGAGGTTATACAGTTGTGAGGTTATACAGTCGTGAGGTTATACAGTCGTGAGGTTATACAGTCGTGAGGTTATACAGTCGTGAGGTTATACAGTCGTGAGGTTATACAGTCGCGAGCTTATACAGGCTGTCCCGAAATAGACGTGCACAACTTCAGGATTAGGTTAAGATAAATATTCTAAGCATAACATCTTAAGGGGAGATTTCCACTTCAGGGAGTTTTTTCTTGATCTCATTCTCTCTCATGTTTGGCCCCATTGCTTTTGACATTTCAAGACATTCGCCCCATTAGTTTGGCGATTTTAATAACTTTCGCCCCATTTCTGTCAATTTTAAGACCTTTCGTGCCACTTAGGTGTCTGTTTTTCCCTGGCGAGCGATAGCGAGCGAATTAAAAAGAGCAACCGACCTTTGGCCGGGAAATTTTTCTACCGAAAAATGTACAAATTTATCTTGAAATGGGCTCAATGGGGTGTGATTATAAGTTTGATGGAAATCTAGGGAAAGCACTAAAAACCTCCCCTTAAGTATTTCCCCATAAGCCTGGCCTAGCTGTCTTAGAGAGCTGTCCTGTCCTATTATTTTACCATGTTATTATCAAGATAATGTAATTGTGAAAGTTGCAAAATTATTATAGATATATTAGCTAACTTTGAACTTGCTGGAAACTATAAACTATTTGACATAGAGAGTCTATTACAGTGATGCGGGGGAGGCCACTATATAAAACCTTCCATACTTCTTAAACGGTTGAGCTTTAGAATTTGTGTTATAGAATATGTTATGCTTATAATTTAGCTGCAATTATAAGGTAGGTGGGGGATTTAGCTGCAATTATAAGGTACAACACATTGATTCCTACTGTTGTGGAGACGTTACTTAGATATGTTGACCTTGGTTATTGAATCCCGTATCAATTATTAGCCGTTTATTGAAGATTATAAGGACTTTTGGCCCCATTGAAGAGTATACCAATTTACCTATTCGTTTGATTTTGGGATCTGGCCCATAAACTAAGATAACTCTACGGTATAGTCACATCAA
>CM064579.1:54259818-54347318 GCA_032716605.1 Paralithodes platypus | reverse complement strand
ACATAATAGGACATTCGCGAACTTTTATGAAAACATGCACATTGGGCACACAACATATAGCAAATGTGATCAAACATATACCAGAGGAATCAATGAGGTAAACTAATAGCTTTAACCCCTTCAGTACCCGTAACGTCCTTTTCATTATATTCAGGCAACTATTAGATTATTTCATTCATCTTATGAAGGACGACTACCCAATTAAAAGGCTACAGACTATCTCAATTAATCCCTTTAGCTACCATATATTCTCCCGAAGCTTCATAAAATCGTCTAAATGTAGCTGAAATCAAGTAAAAAAATACGTCGCCGGTAATGAAAGGGTTAATGAAAGCTAGATAGCCAAAAGCCCCAAACAAAGTCCCATAACGTGCAGATTAGTAAGAACATTAGATAACAACAAACAAACTGTATTAATTATTGAAAACAAAATGGTCATATTCAAAATATAAAATGATCAACATTGGAAGAGATTAGACATTTTGCAAAAATTATCATCGGCCAGAAAATGTGCCCAAATATTAATATATATATATATATCAGATACAATGAATAATGTACAATGCAATACGTTTATTAACCCCTTCTGTACCGTCGACATTTATTTGTATTCTGACTACTATTAATCGATTATATTAAACTTAGCAAGGACCTTTAGTAAATATAAGGCTTCAAGCTGTCTCAACCATCCCCTTTAATTACCACAGATCCTTCCTAAGCTGCATAAAATCGTGTAAATGTAGCTGGAATACAACTAAAAAGCCGTCGCCGGTACAGAAGGGGTTAAATTTCCTAAAGTCAACAGTTTCCTATTTTCCAACACAACATTCAGAAGATATTGGCAAGACGGTTTTTGGAATGATGGAGCGTTTGATCTTGTTTGTGGAGATATACTGGGATAAACGTGTGGGATTGGATGTGTGGGTGAATAGATGTGGGTGGGTGTTTGGATATGTGTGTATGTGTGTGTACTTACTCTAGTTATATTGTTGTGTGTGTGTGTGTGTGTGTGTGTGTGTGTGTGTGTGTGTGTGTGTGTGTGTGTGTGTGTGTGTGTGGATTGGATGTGTGGGGGTGTGTGTGGGTGAGTAGATGTGGGTGGGTGTTTGGATATGTGTGTGTGTGTGTGTGTGTGTGTGTGTACTTACTCTAGTTATATTGTTGTGTGTGTGTGTGTGTGTGTGTGTGTGTGTGTGTGTGTGTGTGTGTGTGTGTGTGGATTGGATGTGTGGGGGTGTGTGTGGGTGAGTAGATGTGGGTGGGTGTTTGGATATGTGTGTGTGTGTGTGTGTGTGTGTGTGTACTTACTCTAGTTGTACTTACTCTAGTTGTATTGCGGGAGTGAGCATGCTCGTTATTTCCCGCCTCCTATATGTGTAGGTGTTATATGTATCGTTGGAATGGCTGTGGATGTGTGTGTAGTCTGTATTTTTAGCCAATTGGCGACATCGGAAACGAAGGCTTAGGGTGGATCTGTATGGTACCATTCTCACTATAGACGGTACCGTCTCGCCCGAAGGCTTAGGTAGCCATCAGCTTAGGTGAACCATATGATACCCATCTCGCCTTGTACCATTTTTGCCAACCCCAGATGGGACGTCACAACGTCGTCCACTTATTCCAGGTACCTATTTACAGCTAGGTGAACTGAGGCTAACACATGAAAGGAGACAAGCCCAATTTGTCTCCGCCCGGCCGGGGATTGAACCCCCGACCCCTCGTGTGTGAGACGAGAGCTCTACCTACTAGGCTACGGGGTGTGTGTGTGCGTATGTGTGTGTTTGTTTGTGTGTGTGTGTATTGGATATGTATGTGTGTGAGAGAGTGAGAGTTAGAGTGAGTAACAGTTACTCGGAACAGTTAGTATCTCAAAGACCTAGAGATCCATTTCGGGGAGAGAGATTGTGCTTTACATTATGCTCATTGCAGAATGCGCTAAATACTATCTAATCTCTTTTTGAACTGCTCTATTGAAGAACTCTTTACAATTTCTGGAGGAGGTTTGTTCCAGGTAGAACAGATCTAATATGTGAAAAAGTGTCCACAAATACTAGTTCTGAATTAACATGTTTAATTCTAACTTACAGCCATGGTTGTGTGTTGTATTCATATAGGGGATATTTCTCGTTGTCGTAATCCACACTGTCAAACCCATTAAAAATGTAAAACAAAATCAATGAGCTGACCTCGTAGTTTACGTGTTTCCAACGGAAAGAGGCCAAGAGCACTCAAGCGGTTCTCATAGCTCGGCCTTCTAACCGAGGGAATGCACTTTGTAGCCCTAGCTTGTACTCTTTCCAGTCGCTCTATATCTTTCCTGAGTGCTTGAGACCAGAATGTAACTCAATATTCCAGAAGAGGCCGCACCAGAGCGTTGTAGAGTGTGAGGACTACTACCTATTTCCTATACCGTTGTAGAGTGTGAGGACTACTACCTATTTCCTATACCATTGTAGAGTGTGAGGACTACTACCTATTTCCTATACCATTGTAGAGTGTGAGGACTACTACCTATTTCCTATACCGTTGTAGAGTGTGAGGACTACTACCTATTTCCTATACCATTGTAGAGTGTGAGGACTACTACCTATTTCCTATACCGTTGTAGAGTATGAGGACTACTACCTATTTCCTATACCATTGTAGAGTGTGAGGACTACTACCTATTTCCTATACCGTTGTAGAGTGTGAGGACTACTACCTATTTCCTATACCGTTGTAGAGTGTGAGGACTACTACCTATTTCCTATACCATTGTAGAGTGTGAGGACTACTACCTATTTCCTATACCGTTGTAGAGTGTGAGGACTACTACCTATTTCCTATACCATTGTAGAGTGTGAGGACTACTACCTATTTCCTATACCGTTGTAGAGTGTGAGGACTACTACCTATTTCCTATACCGTTGTAGAGTGTGAGGACTACTACCTATTTCCTATACCATTGTAGAGTGTGAGGACTACTACCTATTTCCTATACCGTTGTAGAGTGTGAGGACTACTACCTATTTCCTATACCATTGTAGAGTGTGAGGACTACTACCTATTTCCTATACCGTTGTAGAGTGTGAGGACTACTACCTATTTCCTATACCGTTGTAGAGTGTGAGGACTACTACCTATTTCCTATACCATTGTAGAGTGTGAGGACTACTACCTATTTCCTATACCGTTGTAGAGTGTGAGGACTACTACCTATTTCCTATACCATTGTAGAGTGTGAGGACTACTACCTATTTCCTATACCGTTGTAGAGTGTGAGGACTACTACCTATTTCCTATACCATTGTAGAGTGTGAGGACTACTACCTATTTCCTATACCGCTTTTAATGGGGGTGACTTGCTTTTTGTTATTGCTGTCCTTTTCTCTCTTTCTCTGGCTTGTATCCATTCGGCCCCATTCAGCAAACTATTTTAAGACGTTTATCCCCATCTAGGTGTCGATTTCTTCCTGGCGAGCGATAGCGAGCCAGCATTATATGAAGAAATCCGGCTTCGTCGGAGAAATTTTCTATCGAAAAATTTACAAATTTAGCCTGCTGTCAAACAAAAATAAAACAATATGCTGGCTCGCTACCGCTCACCAGTAAAAAATTGACACCTGGATGGGGATAAACGTCTTAAAACAGTAGGCTGAATGGGGCCAAATGGATACAAGCCAGAGAAAGATAGAAAAGGACAGAACAAAAACAGGTCACCCCCCCTTAAACCGCCTCTGAATATAGCTCAATATTATCTGTGATTTCTATTCTACTTCAATGCACTGCTTTGAAAACTTTAGGCCAGTGCTAGAAATTGTTTCGCCTAATAGTATATTAAGTATTTATTTAATTTATTTTTCTGACCCCCCCCCCCTTTCCTTTATGTTTAGCCCCATTACTTTTCAAATGTCAAGACTTTCGCCCATTTCTTTGTAAATATTAAACCCTTTCGTGCCATTTAGGTGCCGATGATTTTTTGGGGGGCGATAGTGAGCCTGTAATTTAGGAAAAACCGGCCTTCGGCAGAGACATTTAACTACCGGGCGGGCGCCCAACCCCGATAGGGGTTGAAATAGGGGAGCTATCCCCCCGCCAAAGGCGGCTTTCTAGAGCCTTTCCAAGCTGATGTTGAGAGGATTGGGTTCTAGTCATGTGGTGATGGGTTGGTCTATCAGAATGAGAACTGAGCGATCTCTGCCATACCCATAGCTTACTCTGACTGTTCCTTTTACTTATATATTTTCTAGATCTCAAGTGCCGGCGTCTTTTCCGTGGATTGACCTCCCAATCTACCAAGATTGGAAGCCAAAGTGTCACATTTTTCCTTTGCTCCTCAACTTTCTCTTCATAATTGCTGAGGGGCACAGGGCCCTGGGTGGGGCTTTGGTTTCCTGGGCGTTTCCGCACCCTCCTCAGCTCCCCGCCATGGAGTGGCTTCGGTCACCCAGGCTTTATTGTGGTCCGCAGGGAGGGTTCTGTGGGGGCGCTCGGCTATGGCCTTGGCTTTGCTCGGGGACTCGGGGCTGTTCGGCCAGGCAGCTTGGGGAACAACAACTACCGAAATATGTACCGGTCTTTGGGATGTTTTATTTTAATTGTATTTTAAGATTGATTGAGGTCTAGGGAATAAACTAAAATACATATATATACCGGTATTGCTGCAATACATAATAGATGCATGACTATAATATCGTCACCTTAAGTGAAGCGGATTACAATAATTGTTGTCTTGAAAACCGAACGAAAACTCAAAGGCCTGAATATATATAGCTCCTTAAGGTATCGATATAAGTAACCGCGCTGACTAAATCTGCCGAACTTTAACGGGAATAGGTGAAAGGTGAGAGAGAAAGAAAGAGAGAGAGAGAGAGAGAGAGAGAGAGAGAGAGAGAGAGAGAGAGAGAGAGAGAGAGAGAGAGAGAGAGAGAGAGAGAGAGAGAGAGAGAGAGGTTAAGCTTTGAATTAGTTTAGCATATATATATGCTAAACTAATTAACTTTCTTTCATAATAGCGCCATAGTAATACAGTATATACAGTATATATACTGTATACATACATATATATATATATATATATATATATATATATATATATATACTGTATAATTATATATACAGTATACTGTATATATATATATATATATATATATGAGAGAGAGAGAGAGAAAGAGAGAGAAAGAGAAAGAGAGAGAGAGAAAGAGAGAGAGAGAGAGAGAGAGAGAGAGAGAGAGAGAGAGAGAGAGAGAGAGAGGCTGGCTTACAAGGGTAATACAAAGTGCAGTAAGGTGAGTAGCTCAGAGGGTGAAGGCTAAGGTAGGGTGAAAGGCAGGGATGTGAGGAGAAAGGCAAAGGGGAATTAAGGGGAGATGGTTAGTTTTTCGGGCCCCCTCTCTCCCTTATGTTTAGTCCCATTGGTGTTGAGATTTTAAGAAGTTCGGTCCATTAGTTTGGCGATTTAAAGACCTTTCACCCCATTTCTTTGTCAATATTAAACCTTTTCGTGTCATTTAGGTGTCGATTTGTTCATGATGAGCGATAACGAGCCTGTAATTTAAGAGGAACCGGCCTAATTTTCTATCGACAAATTTACAAATTTATCTTGAAGGAAGGTCTTTGGCGGTGTTTTCTTAAGCTTGATGGAGTTCTGGGGAAGAAAAAAAATCCAAAACAATAGAAAGCTAAATATATGAGCACATAAATACGCCCATCCCTTAAACAAGAACACATAAATCAAGACGAACGAACGAACGAACATGGACGAATTTTGACGAAATTTAGTCTCTACTTAACCATTTGGAGTCTATTATTTCGGTCTATAAATTACTGCCCTCTTCCCTTCCTTAACCTCTACTGTATTGCCGACGTCTATTTAAATTGCATTATAGCTATATATATATTTAAACGATTGTATGCAGTTTAAGAAGGATCTGTGGCGGTAAAAAGGTTAAGTGAGATAGTTCGATGCCTGTTAATTTCTGGAAGCCCTTTTGAAACTTAGAATCGTCTAATAGTAGCCAGAATAAAGTTAAAAGTACGTCTCCTGTACAGAAGGTGTTAAGCAAGGATCTTTAAAGGTAATCTAACTTTTGAAGGCCTATGCCAGCTAACTCTTACATTGGGCCATCTCCAAACCTAATATGTGGTAACCTTCTAAATTGGGTATCCAAATATTGATATCACATAAAATTGGGGGGAGGGGGGGGGGGGGATTATTAAGCTTTAAGGGTCCACAAAACTAACATGCAATTATTTCCAAAAAATATATGTACACTTGCCTGTAGAAGCAGCAAGTACACTACTGTATGAGAAACTTGAGAAATTAAATATTGGATGAAGGGAAAAGCTAAGTTAGGCATGTGTTGAAATGGAACGTTTCAATTGTGTCAACACCATCATCAGAATTGTACACTATAATTTGTACCACCTTTCACATTAAGACTAAGTACATTCACAGTTGCATTAATTATATAGTTCATAAGTCCATGGTGCTATTCCTACCACTCCACCACACTCTCTTCTGTCTATGTCGATTATCTTAACCTCTTCTAACGGTACAGTCGGCCTAATAAGTTATGGTCCGGCACCAAGGTATGTTATAATTAATAATTGGTATCGGCAATATTTACACACGATTTCTTCTTTTTGAGTGATACATACAAACATGTTCCTACACTTACCCACCCTATTGAACATCTAACAGACATAATTACAGACCAGAGCGAGCCAAACGTATTGCTAGCTGAGACATGACTCATTAGGCCGACTGTGCTTTCTGTTCTCTCTGGGCGTAATACTAAGAAGGTATACGGACCAGATTGTGTTCCTTCTATTGTACTAAAAAAAAAATCTTCCGTGCTGATTCCCTGCCTAGGCAAACCTCTTCTGAACTTTGTCGGCATACATACTTCCTCTCTTACGGAGAGTAAGTGCCAGCTGTCTTTCAATACATTCCCACCCCAATTCTGTCCAGCTCTCTAACCCAAGAGTGAACCGATTTTCTCAGAGTTTCGTCCACTCAACATCTAAACTCTCAAACTCTCCCTAAATCTATCTTACCCTCATCCTACGATTTAGGACAGACATTTGGACTCAAACATGCCTTAAATTTGGCTCTCTGCCACTCTTTCAGTGTGTGCGTGTGTGGGAGGGGAGGGGGGGGGGGGGCAATCGTTACATGCAGCCTTTTCAATTGTCTCCTCCTTACACATACTGTAGAGCAAAATGGGTTCCACCGAATATTCATGTTTTGCCTGCCTTCATACTCAATAAATAACCCCTCCACAATCGAAAAACATAAATACACACAGCAAAAACCACCCACTGAGAGAGAGAGAGAGAGAGAGAGAGAGAGAGAGAGAGAGAGAGAGAGAGAGAGAGAGAGAGAGAGAGAGAGAGAGAGAGAGAGAGAGAGAGAGAGAGAGCGAGCGAGCGAGCGAGCGAGAGAGAGAGAGAGAGAGAGAGAGCGAGAGAGAGAGAGAGAGAGAGAGAGAGAGAGAGAGAGAGAGAGAGAGAGAGAGAGTTAAAGGAGATGTAGAAGGGCATGGTTGATACAAGAGCACTCCTCGTCCCCTGCTACTTCATAATCTCTGATGGGTGAACGGAGGAGGAGTTGAGAGATCCATAAGATACTCCAAATATATATGGGAGTTGCTGAGGGGTAGATAATGACTCCTAGAATATATATATATAAAACGTGCTGAGAGATGATGACTCCTAAAATATATATAAAACGTGTTGAGAGATTGAGACTCCTAAAATATATATAGAACGTTTTGAGAGATTGAGACTCCTAAACTAGATATGGTAGCTGCTCAGAGATTGATAAAATAAATATGGGAGGTGCTGAGGGATAGATAAAGACTAGTAAAATAGATATGGGAGGAGTTGAGAGATCCACAGGAGACTCAAAATATACTGTATATGGGAGCTATATGAGGGATAGATGATGACTCCTAAAATATATATATAACATACTGAGAGATTGAGACTCCTGAAATATATATTGAACGTGCTGAGATATTGAGATTCCTAAAATAGACATGGGAGCTGCTGAGGAATAGAAAAAGACTCCTAAATTTGATATGGCAGGGTTGAGAGATAGATAAGATAACTGCTGAGAGATGGATTTAAAAATACCTCTACATAGATATGGGAGCTGCTGGGAGATCTATATTAAAAGACTTCTAAAATAGATATATACAAGAAATGCTGAGAAATTGAGGCTCCTAAAATAAATATGGGAGCGGCTGAGAGATAGAGACTCTCTCTCTCTCTCTCTCTCTCTATATATATATATATATATATATATATATATATATATATATATATGTGTGTGGGTGTAACTTCAAGGTTTATAGGGGTGATTTAGGGTCCTAAATCACCTGTCCTTTCCCAAACGACCCATATATATATATATATATATATATATATATGTGTGTGGGTGTAACTTCAAGGTTTATAGGGGTGATTTAGGGTCCTAAATCACCTGTCCTTTCCCAAACGACCCATATATATATATATATATATATATATATATGTGTGTGGGTGTAACTTCAAGGTTTATAGGGGTGATTTAGGGTCCTAAATCACCTGTCCTTTCCAAAACGACCCATTAAAATGTTTTTGAACCACGACCTGTCACTCTTGCTATCAAGTTTCTTTTAATCAACAAGTAGGCCCTGGAACTCTCTTGCTCAATCTGTCTCTCCCTCATCCTATGACTTAAACTGTTTCAACCTCCGTGTGTTCGGGCAACTTGATTCTAACGTACCTTGAATGTGGCTCTCTATTACTCTTACAACATTATTTTTGTTTGAATTTATTATCATTATTATTATTATTATTATTATTATTATCTATATTATTAAATCAGTTCGTGTGTCTGTTTGTCTGTGTGTTCTTAATAGGCGGCAGCAGTTTTGGACCTGGGGAGCTGAAACTTTGCATGTGGGTGTCAATTGACCTGGGTCAGGTCATAGAGGGAGCGAGGCCACAATCGGAGGTCGTTTCGAGGCCGAAATTGAAAAAAATAAAAAATAAAAAGACAAAATGGCCGATTGGGGCAGAAGGAGGCCTCCGATCGAAAAGGTGTATGGAACGAAAGTTGTTCGCAGCCCCCCAAAATGGGGGTACGGATGAGGTCAGATCCAACATCGGAGGTCATTTAGCGGCCGAAATCGAGGTCGCCGTTTAATGAGGCACAGGGAGGTCGAGGCCGGTGATTATGGTAGTAGTAGTATTGTGATGATTGTGGTAGTAGTGATTGATGATGGTGATTATGGTAGTATAATTTAAACCCGGGCAACGCCAGGTACCCCTGCTAGTTATTATTTTTGTTTTGGTGGGGCGGTGTGTATGTGCGTATGTGTGTGTGTGTTGGGGAGGGGAGAGGGTGGGAGGGGGGTGGGGGTGGTGGTGTGGGTGAGGGGGGGGGGTGGGGGGGGGGGGGGAGGAACTTGCCACAGGCAGCTTTGCCTAATGGCTACTTCATACACATATAAACAAAGTTTACAAGTAGCCTACACCTATCAATCTTTTATGAGGAACATTAAAGTATTTGTTTGTTATAACTTGGCGAATTTGAATTTGCTCGCTTTGGGCTGGATAATTGAATTTCGAGTTGATTGGTTAATGGTTCTGTGTAATACATATATTGTTTGTGTTGATAGTTGAAAGAGAGTATTTGCAGTAACATCAACCAATCAGTTCAAAATAGAGCTTTCAACCCCAAATCGAAAAAGTGTAAATTCGCCAGGCTATGATAAATACACTAATAGGTGCATTGTTCAATTCCACGTCCATATAGTTATCTGTAAAGATAACTTTTCGAAGTTGCACAGTAAACCTTCAGACTTAGTTGTCCTGTTAATGAATCTGCATACTAACAAAAAAACATATACTGTATATGAGGTTAAATGTATATGAAAATGCATAAATGTCTCGATGCAGTTGAAAATATACAATACTGTTGGACTAAATAAGATAATTACATAGCCCATCCCAGAATAGGGAATATGAATTATATATATGAACTCATATTTGTGTAGTTATTATAATCACTCTCCCTCCTGTCCTCCTTTCCTTTCTTCTCTCCTGTTCTCCCTTCTTTTTTTGGTTCTTCTGCCTTCTTCCCCCCTCCTTTTTTCTCTTTCCTTTCCCCACCATCCCTTCACCCTTTCCTCTCCCCTCCCTCCCTTCACCCTTTACTCTCCCCTCCCTCCCTTCTTCCTTTCCTCTCCCCTCCCTTCCTTCTTCCTTTCCTCTCCCCTCCCTCCCTTCTTCCTTTCCTCTCCCCTCCCTCCCTCCTTCCTTTCGTCTTCCTCCCTCCCTTCTTCTCTTTCCTCCCCCTCCCTCCCTTCTTCCTTTCCTCTCCCCTCCCTCCCTTCTGCCTTTCCCTCTCCCCTCCCTCTTCTTTGCCCTTCCTCTCCCCTCCCTCCCTTCTGCCTTTCCTCTTTCCCTCCCCTTCTTCTTCTTTCCTCTCCCATCCTCCCTTCTGCCTTCCTCTCTCCCTCCCTTTTCCTCTTTCCTCCCTCCCTTCTTCTCTTTCCTCCCCCTCCCTCCCTTCTTCCTTTCCTCTCCCCTCCCTCCCTTCTGCCTTTCCTCTCCCTTCCCTCCCTTCTGCCTTTCCTCTCCCCTCCCTCCCTTCTGCCTTTCCTCTCCCCTCCCTCCCTTCTGCCTTTCCTCTTCCCTCCCTCCCTTCTTCCTTTCCTTTTCCTCCCTCCCTTCTGCCTTTCCTCTCCCCTCCCTCCCTTCTGCCTTTCCTCTTCCCTCCCTCCCTTCTTCCTTTCCTTTTCCTCCCTCCCTTCTCTCTTTCCTCTACCCTCCCTCCCTTCATCTCTTTCCTCTCCCCTCCCTCCCTTCTGCCTTTCCTCTCCCCTCCCTCCCTTCTGCCTTTCCTCTCCCCTCCCTCCCTTCTGCCTTTCCTCTTCCCTCCCTCCCTTCTTCCTTTCCTTTTCCTCCCTCCCTTCTCTCTTTCCTCTCCCCTCCCTCCCTTCATCTCTTTCCTCTCCCCTCCCTCCCTTCATCTCTTTCCTCTCCCCTCCCTCCCTTCTGCCTTTCCTCTTACCCCCTTCCTTTCCTTTCTCCTCCCTGGTCATTTCGCTAATATATGCCCACATAGACACCCCCCCCTCGGACGGTCGCTTTCATAGTTTTTAATGTTCTGATCCTTTTTCTTCTCTCCACCATTCTCCCTCTTCTTTCTCCACCATTCTCCCTATTCTTTCTCCACCATTCTCCCTCTTCGTTCCTCAAACTAATCAATGAATGGTTGTCAACTCATGAACTCTGATACAGAAACCGACTTAATGGGGGATGGTCCACTTTATGGTCTATATATATTTTGTTTTTTATGTATTTATTATGTTTTATAGTTTCCTCTCTAGACTTCCATCAAATTTAACAAAAACAACTCCAGGATCCCCCTTCAAGATATATTTGTACCGGCCAAAGGCCGGTAAGCCTGGCTCGCGATAACCTCGACACTTAAATGACACGAAACGTCTTAATATTGACAAAGAAAAGGAGCGAAAGGTCTTAAGATCGCCAAACAAATGGGATGAACATCTTAAAATCTGCAAACTAATGGGGCTAACAATGAGGAAAACGACTCATCTGTTGATATAGGTTAAGTGCACACACAACATATATACAGAGTGTACACATGCCTTAATCATATTGCAACATACACACATGTACTTTCAGGGCAATACTTTTTTTTTTTTTTTTTTTTTTTTTTTTAAGAGACAATGAACGGAGGAAGGAAAAACACAGATAAAACAAAAAGGTCCATGTGCCTAAAGGCATCCTCCATTCATAAAATGTTTGTAACAACTGGATTTAAACATTTGTAGATTGTAAGTTTGTGGAAAGCAATTCGAGGGAAGTGAATTCCAAAGAGTAGTAGCTCTGGGGATAAATGAATTCTGATAAGCAGAAGTTCTGCATTGTGGAGGAGAAAGTGTAAATTCATGGGCGCTCTCAGCTGCCCTAGTTCTACGGGGAAAGATGTGGAGAGGCGGCACAATTGAAGCAAGTTCCTCGGAACAATTGCTGTGAAAATATCTGTAGAATAATGCAAGGGATGCAACGTTTCTTCGTATGGATAATGTAGGAAGGTCCTGTGTGATTGCAGGGTTATTGATTAATCTAATAGCTTTATTTTGAATTTTGTCCAACTGCCTCAATGCAACCACTCCACTTCCACCCCACAGAGGGTGAACAGTAATCCATCTGAGAACGCAAATGACTTTTATATCACGGCCAACTGCTCGTCAGTGAAGAATTCTCGAACTCTGTACAGGAGTCCCAGTTTTTTAGAGGCATTCTTAGCAATGCTTCTAACATAATGTGTCCAGCTCAAGTTAGTAGTTAATGTTACACCGAGAATGTCAATACTAGGGGAAGTGGGAATATTTACATCATTAAAAAATATATGGGAGTCAGTGAGATTCTGTCGGTTAGAAATTGAATGTACTTGGTTTTCTGTGCATTAAAGGAAACTAGATTCTTTTGTCCCCATCCATCAATTCTAGAAAGGTCCTGGTTCAGAGAAATTGCAGTGTTTATTTTTGAATTTATAAGATCGGGTTGGGTGAAAGAATTGGTAAATGTGAAGGAACTGTGGAGTGTTGAGTCATCTGCGTAGGAATGTATTGGATTATGAGTGGTAGATATGAGATCATTGATATGAATGAGGAACAGAATTGGGGCCAAAACTGATCCCTGGGGAACACCAGCATTTATTGAGTGAAATTGAGAATAAAGGCCATCTACCATTACACGTATTTTTCTGTTATGAAGATAAGAAGAAATTAGTGGAACTAATGATGCAAGGCCGTAGTGTGACATCTTCGACAATAAGGATTGATGCCAGACTCTATCAAATGCCTTTGATATATCCAGTGCTATTGTATGTGTTTCACCATGTTGGTCTGTAGCTTGGTTGATTTGATGCGTAAGAAGGCATAGCATGTCTGCAGTTGATCGACATCGTCTAAAACCATATTGCCTATCACTGATTAATTTATTATTCTCAAGATGCTTAATTATGTGATTATTTAATATAATTTCAAAGACTTTACCAAGAGTGGAAGTTATAGCTATTGGTCTGTAGTTTGATGGATCTGAAGAGGCACCTTTTTTAGGAACTGGATGGATGTTTGCTTCTTTCCAGGGTACTGGGAAGCATGAGGTATGAGTACACAGACGGAAAAATTTTGCCAATACAGGAGCGAGCACCAAGGAGCAATTCTTAAGTACTATTGGAGGAATTTCATCTGGACCAGGAGCCTTATCTACCGAGAGATTCTGCAAAATAGTTTTGACATGTCTGGTGTGGATCTTAAGTGAGGGAATTTCAGGCGAATTAAAATTAAGTACAGGGACATCTTGATTTATTTCATCTAAGGTTGAGTTGGTGGAGAAAATATCCGCAAGAAGGTTAGCTTTTCCTCGTGGGTCACTTACAAGATTGCCAGTCGGAGATTTTAATGGTGGAATGGATGAAGCAGTAGTGAAGTTGGATTTAAATGAGTTAAGAGTAGACCAAAATATTTTGTTATCATTTGGATTAT
The DNA here is from genome assembly GCA_032716605.1 of Paralithodes platypus. Lineage (NCBI taxonomy): Eukaryota > Metazoa > Arthropoda > Malacostraca > Decapoda > Lithodidae > Paralithodes > Paralithodes platypus. The sequence goes on along the minus strand of CM064579.1, from coordinate 54,333,762 downwards.
TTAGAAGTTTATTTGCCTGCTTGTGGAGAAAGTTTGATTTAGTTAGGTTTAATACAGTTTTGGCATGATTTCTGATGTTTCTAAAGTAATTAAAGGCTTCATGTGTTTTTGATCTTGTGTATGCATTGTAGGCTATTGCTTTTTGTTCAGTTACTCTAGCACAATTATGGTCCAACCATTTAGGTGAATTAGATCTTTTACTGTACTTTTGATGAGGAATAAAAGTTTCCATTCCAATTTTTACAAAATCTTGTATGTGGCTCAAGGTGGAGTGTGCATCATTAGAAAAGAAAGAGGTCCAGGGAATATCAATAAAGAAACCTTGAAGACCCTCCCAGTCTGCCCTATCGTAATGCCATTTAGTCACCAAAACAGGTTCAGAGTGGGAAGGTGTGGTAGGTGATAGACAGGTGGCCTGTATCAGACAGTGATCAGAAGATCCAAGCGGGGACCTCACTGTAACATCATAATTTTCTGAATTGGTTTGTTAAAAATAAGTCCAGTAGGTGGGAATTATGATTAGGATTATCTGGTACACGGGTGGGTTGGTTGACTAGTTGAGTGAGATTAAATGAGTCTGCAAATAGCTCACATTCAAGACCAGCATCATCAGTCCTGGCTGAATGAGTGAGCCATTCAACATTATGGACATTAAAATCACCCAACACAGTGATTTCAGAAGAAGCATTTAAGTTGAGGACACTGAGTTGTGAGGACAGAGAATCAAAAAGACTTTGCTCTGGAGGAGTATTTGGGGAACGGTAGATGCAACATATGTATTTAAATTTACCAGCAGAAATTAATTTGTATATAGAATAATCAAAATAGGGACAATTGAAACTAGTAACCTCCTCCAGGGCAATTTCAGATTTTGCGAAGCAACATACACCTCCTTTAGGTCTGAAATTTTGGAGCAGTTGATAACCTGGAAAATTAAATCTAGACGTGTCAGATGTGGATGTTACTTGAGTCTCTGTCAAAAAAAGGAGAGTAGGGGATTCTGCTTGAAGAAATTGGTGTACAGAATTGATGTTAGAGTGAAGTCCCCTTATATTACTAAAGAAAAAGCTGCACCGACGAGCAGCTTTGGGACGTTGCAATGCTCTTGACACAGTCGCATGATGACGACCGGGAGGGCCCTGTGTCAATGACCCAACCCTGCCGGGGGTGGATATCCGAGGGACCACCAGGTTTGCTCTTAACAATTGTACTGCCATGTTTATTGGGTAAGGTGTATGGTGTTACATGTATGATATGTAGTGGGAAGAGTAGTGTTTTATGGATAGAGGATAGCAATGTAGGGCAATGTCGTGAAGTTGGATGTGTATGTTATATAAAGAGGGTTTTCCTGATACCCCTGATGTGTGAGGCAGAAAGATATGTATCCAGCTACCAAGGCCTGGGAGAGAAAATGGAATTCAGGCTATTCCCTGAGTCTCCCGAAACCTTGGCAGTAGTACTTCCCTGGGCGGGGCTGCCTACCCCTACTACCTATCACTGGTAGGTAGCTACCAGTGCTATCACTGCTATCACTGCTACACACTGCTATCATTGTTTAATATCCCATGATAATATACCGTACTCTGTAGTATCGGCAGCGTTGCACCAAATATATCCGGCACCGCTGCACATGTTTTCATCAGTAACATCCGGTCGGCACTCAGCATAGCAGTGCCTCCCAGCTCTCTGTATATCTTTGGCTAATAAGAACCTATAAACTTATCTCTGGACTTTTATTCTACATCCTTGTGCAAGAAAGGATTATCAAGGTTGTTGTAGCTATACATGACAACCATACATGGCGCAGTCAGTGTATTAAAGCCAGAAGATACGAGCCAAGACCGGATTATCAGCCAGCCATCTTGCAAGACCTCGCCTCTCCAGCCCTGGATATATCATTGTGCAGTGCTTTATAGTGCAGTGAAGTGTTTAAGAGTGTAGTGCAGTGCCTTTATTATGTGTCCCATGTCATTTGTGCCCATTCCCGACTTGCTGTGAGGGTTATAGCTGCCGAATCATTGCTGGACAAGAGCGAGGAGTAGCATACCCTCCCCCTCTAACATCTCCAGCAACACTAACGCTCTCACCCCTCACAGGGCCCTCAGTGCCTTCCAGCTGTGCCGGCACATAAGCGCACGGACACACGCACATCGTTGCCAAGTCAACACGGTGTTGCCAAGCCTACACCGCACTCACGCACTCACTCTCTCTAGCACAGATAATTTCTCTCACTATTAAATAAACTGTTCCAGTTGTACTGCACATTTTCATCGTTCCTGCAAGACTACAGTGTGTCAGCTATCAACCAATTATGGAGGGAGATGAGCAGATTCATGGGGAGCCCAGAGACACCCCACACGACCATACTGGGTAGGGAGATAATGGTGGAGCTACTGGTGGAGATAATGATGGAGATACTGTTGGAGTTGCTGGTACGGGGTACCAGTCAGTTCATTCCACTCCAACCTCTCCTCTCACCACCCCTCATTTTACTCCACCTCCCCAACCTCCCCCCACTTTACCTCCCCTACACTATAGGGGGATGCCACCCCTGTCACCACACCCTGCAAGTCTACAACCTACCACAAGTGCAGACCTCCTTCAGCTCATACAGTATATGGAGCAATGCAGACAACGGGACGACTATACCAGAAGACAGGAGGAGGACCGCAGAAGACAGGAGGAGGACCGCAGACAACAGGAGGAGGACCGCAGAAGATGGGAAGAGGAAAACCGACGACAGGAGGAGAAAACAAGACGACGCACGGAGGAGGACTACAGGAGACAGGAGGAGGAAACAAGACGACGCACGGAGGAGGACTACAGGAGACAGATGGACGATGCCAAGTTCTCCGCCCTCGTCCAGGCTCTGGCCCAAATTACCCCACCTGCCGCCGCACCTACACCTACCTCAACGGGGACAACACCCAATTCCACAACATCCTCCACCCCTACAGCTCCACCTCCACCACAGAAGGCTATCACCCAGAACCCGCCGCCCCTTCGTGCTGATGCCACCTTGTAGGTTTTCAGAGAATGAAGGCGTCGGTGGGACGATTACTCTATTATGGTAGACTTATCTAAATTACCGAGGGAGAAACAACTGATCCAGATGCGGATGTGCTTAACCCTGGAGACACAGCGGCTTTTGGAGCACACCTTAAGCATACCCCCTGACACCGACAAGACCGTTGATGCAGTCCTCGATGCACTTCAGGAGCACATCAAGAATTCTCGCAATGAAGCTCTCCGTCGCAGGGACCTGTTCAGTTGCAAGCAAAAACAGGGCGAGTCATTCAACAACTTCTACGTCCGCCTCTGCCACATCGCCGAAGAAATTGAGGTCTGCCCAGGGAACTCTTCAGCCTGCAAGGAGACCCAACTCAAGATGGTCATTCTGATGGGCATACATGACGAAGAACTTGTACAGAAGCTGCTTTCCCTCGACGCCACCCCTTCATTACAGGACATCGTCAACACTTGCCGTTCCTACGAGGCCACTCGAAGCGCTACGTCAGCCATACGTGCCCCACCGTCCCAGGTTAACGCCGTGTCAGCGTACAAGCAGAACAAGCAAGTTAAGCAACGCGACAAGTTCTCCACATCGCAACAGTCCTTGGCGTCAGCTGCCGCCTGCCAGTGTTGTGGTCGCCGGCACGACAAGAACAAGTGTCCGGCTGAAGACTACACCTGCACTAACTGCGGCCATCGTGGTCATAAGCCTAGGACTCCTGCTTGCCCTGCAGCCACCGCCCAGTGTCGTCGCTGCAACCATATGGGCCACTACGACAAATGCTGCAGATCTTCCAAGACGCCCGCCACACAGGACAACGACGCTTCCTCCCACAACAAGTCTACAGCAAAGAAGACCACAAGTTGCCGACGTGTGGGATCACCTGTTCAGGCACCCACACTGACATCCGTGAGTCTCACCTACAGCGGCACCACTAGAAAACTCAACATGCTTCCTGACACAGGTGCAGACATCACAGTGATCGGCCGACGACACCTCGACATACTTCGGATTCCTCTCAGCAGCCTACGGCCTCCGCCTCCGACAACAACGCTCAACGCGGATGGCTCTGCAATGGCTCCTGCTTTGGGGACGTTTCATGCACAACTTACCATCAGCAAACGTTCCTGTTCGGCCACAATCCAAGTCCGCGAGGGTGTTCAGACGCCGCTTCTGTCCAAACGCCACTGTCAAGCATTGGCCATCATCTCAGCAGAATTCCCCAAGCCAATTCTGCAGGTTAAACATATCTACAGGTGTAAGGAGCTACCCTTCACAGCCACCACATCACCTGCACAAGCCAAGGAGTTCTTTCTTCGAGAGTTCAAGGACGTTTTGGTCTCCAAGGAGGATCTCCAGACAGCTCCACTCAAGCCTATGAAGGGTCCCCCAATGCGGATCCACCTCAAGGACGATGCCGTGCCTTTTGCCATCTACACCCCACGGCAGATCCCCTTTGCTTCCAGGGACAAAGTTAAGCAGGAGCTGGACTCGCTAGTGGCACAAAGTATCATTAAACCGGCCGGCGATGAACCTTCAGAGTGGTGCCACCCCCTCGTCGTCGTCGCCAAGCCCAACGCCGAAGTTCGCCTCACCGTAGACCTCACCAAGCTCAACTGCCAAGTTTCCCGCCCAGCCCACCCCTCACCGACGCCTTTCGAAGCGATCCGCAGTGTGGCCCCGCAGGCGAAATTCTTCACGACGGCAGACGCCCTGAGTGGATATTGGCAAATGGAACTTGTGGAGGAGGACCAGCATCTCACAACTTTCATCACTCCTTATGGCCGTTTCCAACACTGTAGAGGTCCAATGGGTTTTGCTGCGACAGGTGACGCCTTCTGCCTTCGCGGTGATAGGGCCCTCCAAGGGGTGCAAAATTGTGCCAAGGTTGTCGACGACGTGCTGCTCTACAACGAGGACTTCAATCACATCTTCAGCGTATCCATGAAGTGCTCATACGGTGCCGCGACAGTGGGATCACACTCAACAAGGACAAGTTCGTGGTCGCCGCACCCAGTGTGAACTTCTGTGGGTACACGCTCTCAGGTGAGGGCATCTCGGCTGACCCTGGCAAAGTCGGAGCGATCAAGGACTTCCCGACACCAACCAACATCACCGACCTTCGCTCCTTCATGGGTTTGGTGAACCAGCTGGCGGAGTTCACCCCCGACATCGCCACTGCCGCTCAGCCCCTGCGCCCCCTGATGAGCCCGAAGAGGTCGTTTATGTGGACCGCTGACCATGATGAGGCTTTCCGCCGGGTCAAGGCTGCCCTGCTCAGTCCATCCGTCCTGGCCCCATTCGACCCTTCCCTACCAGTGATTCTACAAACTGATGCATCCCGCCTCAACGGTATTGGGTACGCCCTCCTACAGGATCATGGCAACAACCGTCTCCGCTTAGTTCAGTGTGGCTCGAGGTTCCTAAGCGACCCCGAGTCCCGCTATGCCACCATTGAGCTGGAGATGCTAGCCGTGGTCTGGGCCATGTCCAAGTGCAAGTTCTACCTCATCGGACTGCAACACTTCACCCTCATGACGGACCATCGCCCCCTCATCCCCATCTTCAACAACTACACCCTTGATGCGGTTGAAAATCCCCACCTCCAACGTCTGAAGGAGAAAGTCGCACCTTACCTCTTCACAGCCGTCTGGCGCGCTGGCAGGTTGCTCTGCATCCCTGATGCGTTGTCACGGGCCCCTGTCAGCCACCCGACGCCAGAGGATGAGTTAGCATGTGCCGACGCCACGGTTCACCTCAGATCCCTCGTGACTGTCGCCGCCGCCGCCGCCGACGTCAACTCTCCTTCACAGGACGCAGACAGGATTCTCCAGGAACTCCGAGACGCAGCCAGAGCGGATCCTGTGTACATCCGCATGCGTGAGTGCGTTACTTCGGGTTTCCCCACCAACCGCTATGACCTGCACAACTCTCTACTCCCATTTTGGAAACTCCGAGACTACCTGTCAGCAGATGGTGAACTCGTCCTATACGGAGCGAGGGTTGTGGTTCCTGAAGCCCTCCGCCGCTGCACCTTGGCTTGCCTGCATGATAGTCACAGAGGCGTGGAGGCCACTAAGCGTAGGGCGCGACAGGCTGTCTTTTGGCCTGGCATCAACTCGGATATCGCCAATACAGTTCAAGCTTGTGAGCCGTGTCAGGTCTTACAGCCTAGTCAGCAGCAGGAACCCATGATCAACGACGACAACTCAACTAGGCCTTTCGAGTCTGTTTCAGCCGACTTCTTCACTGTGGCGGGGAAATCCTTCCTCGTCGTAACAGACCGACTCTCAGGCTGGCCCGTTGTCGTACCCTGCAAAGGAGATACTACCGCTTCAAACACCATCAGGATCTTCTGCCGCTACTTCAGGGAAGTTGGTGTGCCCCTCCGCCTACGTACAGATGGAGGCCCACAGTTTACTAGCCGTGAGTTCCGGGACTTCATGGAGCGTTGGGGAGTCAATCACTTGGTCTCTTCCCCACACTACCCACAATCCAACGGTCATGCCGAGTCTGCCGTCAAGTCCGTCAAACACCTCATACTGAAGACGGCTCCCTCAGGCAACATCGACTGTGAGGACTTCGACCGTGGACTGTTGGAGCTCCGCAACACCCCAAACTTCACAGGCCGCTCCCCGGCACAAATCTTGTATGGCCACCCACTACGGTCTTGTGTCCCTGCTCATCCCCAGTTCTTTGCAGCAGAGTGGCAAGCCAAGGCCGAGGACTGTGACCGCCGTGCAGCCGCCCACACTGCGCTGGTGCAGAGAAACTATGACCAGCACGCACGCCCCCTTCCCAGGTTGAGAGTCGGCACCACAGTGCGGATCCAAGACCCGACTTCTCACCGCTGGGACAAGGATGGGGTCGTCATGGGCTGCGGCAGGTCCAGGGATTATGAGGTTCGTCTCCCCAGTGGTAAGATATATTGGCGGAACCGTCGCTTCCTCCGCCCAGTGAATTCCCCTGGTGTTGAACCCCTCCCCCATAACCCTGAGATCCCTGTGTCTTGCACGGACCCAGAAAGCGAGTCCTTCACTTCCCCCATGGCCCCACGTAGGTCTGAAAGGCTCCTAGAAAAAGAGTCAGCTCGACAACGTCTTGCGAGCTTGAAGGGGGAGGGAGGTGTTGATATAGGTTAAGTGCACACACAACATATATACAGAGTGTACACATGCCTTAATCATATTGCAACATACACACATGTACTTTCAGGGCAATACTATCATTGTTTAATATCCCATGATAATATACCGTACTCTGTAGTATTGGCAGCGTTGCACCAAATATATCCGGCACCGCTGCACATGTTTTCATCAGTAACATCCGGTCGGCACTCAGCATAGCAGTGCCTCCCAGCTCTCTGTATATCTTTGGCTAATAAGAACCTATAAACTTATCTCTGGACTTTTATTCTACATCCTTGTGCAAGAAAGGATTATCAAGGTTGTTGTAGCTATACATGACAACCATACATCATCTTCCCTTAATAGTAACAATATCAAATAATTTAAAGCCCAGCTTACAATGTACCGAAGTAGTTAAGAAAACAAACACTATAATTGGCTTCACTGGAAGATAATTTTAATACAAACCAAAAAATGTTATCATCGCTAAATATAATTCTTTGGTTCGCCCTCATCTGGAATATGGTGTACACTTTTGGTGTCCATATTATCAAATGGATATAGATAAACTGAAGAGAATACCAAGGAGAGTAACAAAAATTATTCATAGACCAAGAAACGAAGTCATTCGAAGAACGTCTAAAAGAGACACATCTGTCTAGTTTAACAGAGCGCAGGCTAAGAGGGGACCTTATTTAAGTGTTTAAAACTATTAAAGGTATTGACAATATGAATATAAAAAAACACTTCACAATTAATCACTCAAATTACGCTAGATAATATGGTTATAAGGTGATTGGATAGCCTTTTCACTGACATGAGGCGAGGGAATTCTTTCTAAATAGAGTGGTAAACTTATGCAATGGATTACCTAGTAATGTCAATGAATGTAGTACTGTTCAAACTTTCAAAAAACGTCTAGGTAAATATCTCTATCTTAACCCCTGATTAACTGCATTTACAAACAAATAGCACCACTTCATACTGTACTATCCGTTCCTGTTTTCACATGGGATCGGTAGTTTAGTTACAAGCATCCTCGTAGGGATCAGCATATACGTTGTTGCTTGTTTTCCTTTGTACGGTCGAGCTACGAAGTCATGTCCCAGCTGTCATTACGTTTTGCTTGCTCTGTGCTGTATCAATGTCTCTCAGATGTTGAATAGGGTGGGTAAGTGTAGGAACAGCTTTGTATATTTCACTCGATATGAAGCTTAGATATTGCTGATACCAATTATTGATCAAAACATACTTGGTGCCCAGACATCACAATAAGCGTTCCCCTTTTGTTCCTTTCCTCTCTCCTCTTGCCTTCTTCCTTCTTCTCCTTCCCCCTTGCACAGTCGCTTTTATAGTTATCGCTCTAATTCCTCTTAGATTTTATCCGCCATTCTCCCTCTTCTCTCAACGCCCACTTAAATGGTTTTACAAATTAATAGCCTCTCAACATAAATTTGTTTTTCTTCCATATTGAATATGTAGGCTAGATACAAGCAGTTTCGTAAGGATCGCTGTATCTGTTGTTGCTTGTTTTCCTTCATACTTCTTTCCCTTCCTTCTCCTATCCCCTTTCTACCTTCCTCTCCTCTCCCCTTCCTCTTCTTCTTCTTCTTCTTCTCTTCTTGGTCCCCCCCCCCCCTGGTAATTTATGTTCTTCTCTCCCCATCTTCTTCTTCTCTCCCCATCCTTTTCTCTCCCCATCCTCTTCTCTCCCCATCCTCTTCTCTCCCCATCTTCTCTCCCACTCTCTCTCTCCCTCCCATCCCTCCTCTTCTCCTCCTCTTCTCTCCCCATCCTCTTCTCTCCCCATCCTCTTCTCTCCCCATCCTCTTCTCTCCCCATCCTCTTCTCTCCCCATCTTCTTCTCTCCCATCCTCCCCATCTCCTCTTCTCCTTTCCTTCTCCTCCTCCCCATCCTCTTCTCTCCTTTCTTTCTCCTCCTCCCCATCCTCTTCTCTCCCCATCCTCTTCTCTCCCCATCCTCTTCTCTCCCCATCTTCTTCTCTCCCCATCCTCTTCTCTCCCCATCCTCTTCTCTCTCCCCATCCTCTTCTCTCCCACTTCCTCTCCATCTCTCCCCCCCATCTCTCTTCTTCCCCACCTCTCTTTCCCCATTCTTCTTCTCTCCCCATCCTCTTCTTTCCCCATCTTCTTCTCTCCCCATCCTCTTCTTTCCCCATCCTCTTCTCTCCCCATCCTATTCTCTCCCCATCCTATTCTCTCCCCATTCTCTTCTCTCCCCATCCTCTTCCCCCTTCTCTCTCTTCTCTCTCCCATTCCTTCTCTCCCCATCCTCTTCTCTCCCCATCCTCTTCTCTCCCCATCCTCTTCTTTCCCCATCCTCTTCTCTCCCCATCTTCTTCTCTCCCCATCTTATCTCCCCATCCACTTCTCTCCCCATCCACTTCTCTCCCCTTCCACTTATCTCCCCTTCTTCTCTCCCCTTCCTCTCCTCCCCCCCCCCCCCCCCTCCCCCCCCCCCCCTTGGTAATTTCCCTAATATACGCCCCCATACGCCACCTCAGACGCTGGCTTTTATAGTTATCGTTCTAATTACAACACCCATTCGCTTACCCTCCCTTTTTAATTACAACACCCATTCGCCTACCCTCCCTTTTTAATTACAACACCCATTCGCTTACCCTCCCTTTTTAATTACAACACCCATTCGCCTACCCTCCCTTTTTAATTACAACATCCATTCGCCTACCCTCCCTTTTTAATTACAACACCCATTCGCTTACCCTCCCTTTTTAATTACAACACCCATTCGCTTACCCTCCCTTTTTAATTACAACACCCATTCGCCTACCCTCCCTTTTTAATTACAACATCCATTCGCTTACCCTCCCTTTTTAATTACAACACCCATTCGCTTACCCTCCCTTTTTAATTACAACACCCATTCGCTTACCCTCCCTTTTTAATTACAACACCCATTCTCCTACCCTCCCTTTTTAATTACAACACCCATTCTCCTACCCTCCCTTTTTAATTACAACACCCATTCGCTTACCCTCCCTTTTTAATTACAACACCCATTCGCTTACCCTCCCTTTTCGGGAATTTAAGGCGAAATGGGCCCTTTTTGTGGTCCCCTTTCTTCCTCATGTTTAGCCCCATTAGTTTTAAGTTTTTAAGATATATGCCCCATTAGTTTGTCGATTTTAAGATCTTTCGCCCCATTTCTTTGTCAATATTAATACCTTTCGTGCTTTTTAGGTGTCGATTTTGCTCTGGCGAACGATAGTGAGCCTGTAATTTTAGGGAAAATTTTCCTACCCAACAAATGTATAAATTTATCTAGAAGGGGGATCTAATGGATGTTTTTGTAATGTTTGATGGAGGTCTAGGGAGGAACCTAATAAAAAAATAAATCTAGAAGGGGATCTAATGGATGTTTTTGTAATGTTTGATGGAGGTCTAGGGAAGAACCTAATACAAAAAATTGATAAAAATATATATAAAGGAGCAAATAAATACGACCCATCCCCCCCCCCCCCCCCCCTTAGGTGGTCCCCCCTTCTTTATGGAAAGTTTGATTTTGCTGTTGGATTTGTGTACTATAATTTGTGGCTTGTGCACGAATAAGAAGTACTAATTTGTGGCCCGAGACATGAATGACTGAATTCATATAATGTCTGATCAAAATGATTATATTTCAAATTTTGCGTGATTCGATGATCAGAGTTTCTAATCTTTAAAAAATAAGTTAAATTGGGGTGTGTACCAGAGTATATAGATAGATAGATAGATTTATCTTTGTTATATTTCATTCCAATTAGTTCAGTTTTTAGGCGAATTTTGCATTTATTCATTATTTTTCTAGTTTCCTCCCTAGACCTCCATCAAATTTATAAAATAACATCCATTAGATCCCCCTTCTAGATTAATTTGTACATTCTTCGGAAGAAAAATGGCCCGGCCGAAGGCCGGTTTTTCCAACATTACAGGCTCACTATCGTTCGCCAGGGGAAAAATCGACACCTAAATAGCACGAAAGGTCTTAATATTGAAGACGAAATGGGGCGAAACGTCTTAAAATCGACTAACTAATGAGGCAAACATCTTAACATCTGAAAACTAATGGGGCTAAACATGACCCCTTCCCCCAAATTACCACGTGTTCACTCATCTATTCACAAGCATTCTCCATTCATTCCTGTTTATTACCACTTCCTTTGCCTGATCTAGTCATTCCTCTATCATCCAAAGCTTGTCTTACACAATCTTTCCATCTCAATGGGGGTCTTCCTGCACTTCTATCTCCCCTTGTACCTGACTCACATATTCTCTTTGTAAGCCTTTCATCTCCCATTCGTTCAACATGACCATACCAGCTCAGCACCCTTCTGCCACTCTGGTTGACAAATGTTCCAGCTGCCCCACTCTCCTAAGTATCTCTTCATTCCTCAATCTGTCTCTACGAGTAACTCCACACATACTCCTCAAGCAGCTCATCTCCATCACATCCAGCTTTCTTCTCTCCTTTTCCTTCAGAGCCTATGTCTCAGCCCCATACATCACTGTTGGCACAACAATCCCTTGATACACTGCACTTTTTACTTTCATTCCGAGATTTTTCCCCTTCCCTTCCACACCCATTGCTCCGAAAACGTTCCTTCCTTCACGCACTCTCTGTTTTACCTCCATTTTCATACCTCCACTCCTGCTTATCGTTTCTCCTAGATATTTAAAACACCTTATGATCATAAACCCTTTGAAGACTGACACATTTTGACAGTTTATGCTGGCCATCATTAAAAGATTTTATAAAGTTTGAGAAGGATCTGTGAGAATTACGGGGTAAAAACTATCTCAATTAACCTTCTGACTTTCATATTCCCTTCCTAATCTAAATAATATCGTCTAAGCATAACCGGAAAGCCGAAAATATATGCTTATTGGATCTTGAGAGGGTTAAAACTTTGCAAGAATTAATGGAACTATTATTATCAAGGTATTAGTAAGGTTAAGGGTGAAGCTGTGTGCGTGTGTGTGTGTGTGCGTGTGTGTGTGTGTGTGTGTGTGTGTGTGTGTGTGTGTGTGTGTGTGTGTGTGTGTGTGTGTGTGTGTGCATGTGTGTGTGTGTGCATGTGTGTGTGTGTGAGTATGTGTGAGTGTGTGTGTGTGTGTGTGTGTGTGTGTGTGTGAGTGTGTGTGTGTGCATGTGTGTGTGTGTGTGAGTATGAGTGAGTGCGTGTGTGTGTGTGTGTCTTTGTGTGTGTGTCTTTGTGTGTATGTATGTGTGTGCGTATGTGTGAAATCTATTGTGTTCTCAGTGTCGTTACCAGATATCCTCTCCCTCTCGTGTGCTGTTTGTTCAGGGGCTGCGGGTATGTTAGCAAATATTTAGAATCGTAAACAATTCTGTAACTGCACACATGGTCGTTAGCCTTACGCACACACACTCGCATGCACACATACATTCACGCATACATACAGCCTGATACACGCACACACACACAGACACACGCAACCCCCCCCCCCCCCCTTTACCACATACACATATATAGACAGACTTACAAATACTGTTTGTACACACACGCGCGCGCACACACATAAAACATACACAAATAAACATACATACAGACACTCATATTCAAATATACAAACACAAATAAACTCTCACACACACATATACAGTATATATGTATATAATATATATACACCTACACAATTACACAAGCATATACAGACACACACACACACTTACACAAACATTCACCTACACACAGAGACACACCTACACATATTGTTTATACAGACACACACGCGCGTACACACACCCACACCAATATTTGCACAACTATTGCGTGCGTAACGAGCGTTTGAATGTTCTCGGATTACAAGTATAATATTGTGCTTCTCTTATCATGGTTACGATACCATTCTCTCTCTCTCTCTCTCTTTCTCTCTCTCTCTCTCTCTATATATATATATATATATATATATATATATATATATATATATATATATATATATACATATAATATGTATATATATATTTTTTGTTAAGCTTCAGCCAGGATTCCAACCAAAATGATTATATCCCACACTTTAACCCACTCGGCCACGGCGTGATAAAAGCTTACCAACCTTTTCCCATTTATATAGAAGGTAAATTAATCCTACTCGGGGAAGGTAAATTGAAATGTCAGCAACAACTAGTAATATGAGCATGGTGAAATTTGGGAACAAACTTAAAATGAAAAAATATTGACCAAATTCATTAACCTTGACTTTTGAGCAAAATGGTTTCTTTTGACTGATATTTGCATTGACGAAACAGATAAACCTATGAAACTTGAAGACAATCTTTGTATTATTATAAGAATTAGTATTTAAACATATATATCAACCTTGACCTTACCCTATATAATACTGATCTAAAATTTGGTCAACATGGTCGAAATATAATCAGCGATTAGGGTAATGAATATGGAGAAACTTTAGTAAAAAATATTACAATTAAATATTGACCATTCTCTTTGACCTATGGAATATTTATACAAATTTTGGTGAGCATGATGCAAAAGTCAATAGTAGCTAGTATTTTGAATATGGTGAAATTTGGGACAAAATTTAATATTATCGTATATTGACCACATTGTGTGACCTTGACCTTTGACTATGACCTTTGAATAATGTATTATTTATATTCTGAATGATGTTTGCATTGACCAACCAGGTATACCTGTAAAATGTGATGGAAATGTATGTATTAATATATGAAATAATACTTAAAATTGTATGTTGACCTTTGACCTTGATCTTTGTCATTATCCTTTAAAACATATAATCAATATTTGGTCAATATGATATCAATGTTACCAGCAACTGATATAGTGAACATTAATATATGTGAGTAATAACTAAAAAATATTTAGCATTGACCTTATTTTAAAACTTAACCTTTGACCTTGACCTTTAAGTAAAATAAAGAAAATTATTTTGACTAATTATTGCTTGACCAACTGGCTGGGCCATTGAAATCTAGTAAATATCCATTAAGGGGAATCACCGGCTTTTTTTGTCTTTCTCTCCTTTTCTCTCTTTCCCTGGCTTATATCCATTCGGCCCCATTCAGTAAACTGTTTTAAAACATTTATCCCCATCCAGGTGTCGATATCTTCCTGGCGAGCGATAGCGAGCCAGCATTGTATGGAGAAATCCGGCTTCGCCGGAGAAATTTTTCTATCGAAAAATTTACAAATTTAGCTTGCTGTCAAAACAAAAATATATATATGCTGGCTCGCTACCGCTCGCCAAGAAAATATTGACACCTGGATGGGGGTAAACTTCTCAAAACAGGATGTTGAATGGGGCCGAATGGATACAAGCCAAAGACAAAAAGAGAACAAAAGCGAGGTGAGCTCCCTTAAACGGTCTAGGAGGAGTTTCCGGACAGACGGACGACGGACGACAACGGACAAGCTGACTGGTGGTGGACAGTATGTGGGGGGTACGTAACCACTCTGTTGATGCAGAGTAGATAATTAACCCTCTGAATACCAGCGACGTGTGTTATATTGTATTCTAGCTATATTTAGACGATATTATGCAGCTTAGGAAGGGTCGGGGGTAGTTCAAAATGTTGGCTGAAATAGTTTGAAGCCTTATACTCTCATGGCTAGAGGTCCTTCCTAGGCTGAATAAACTCGTCTAGTAGTTGCCAGCATATGATAAAAGGGACGTCCCTGGTACTGGAGGGGTTAAGTCAATCATAGTAATTTTACTACCATAAAATAAATCACAGTATTATACGAATTCATGGGGCTCAGCTGTATCTAGTTCAACACATTTAATTCATGGGGTTCAGCTGTATCTAGTTCAACACATTTAATTCATGGGGCTCAGCTGTATCTAGTTCAACACATTTAATTCATGGGGTTCAGCTGTATCTAGTTCAACACATTTAATTCATGGGGCTCAGCTGTATCTAGTTCAAACACATTTAATTCATGGGGCTCAGCTGTATCTAGTTCAACACATTTAATTCATGGGGCTCAGCTGTATCTAGTTCAACACATTTAATTCATGGGGCTCAGCTGTATCTAGTTCAACACATTTAATTCATGGGGCTCAGCTGTATCTAGTTCAACACATTTAATTCATGGGGCTCAGCTGTATCTAGTTCAACACATTTAATTCATTTATATTATTGAATGTGAAGTATCAGTATAACCGCTCAAAATGGATGATAATATGATCGGCATTTATCATTTAGGCGGAACTCAATTTTAATATTTCTCAATTCTTGAAGCTATGGTCCTTTGTAACAGACAAATAATAAATAAACAAAACTTATAATAAAGAAAGGGTTAAGGGGAAATGGTCGTTTTTTTCTGGACACCCTTCTACCTCATGCTTGGCCCCTTTAGTATTCAGATTTTATGATGTTCAGCCCATTAGTTTGACGATTTTAAGACCTTTCACCCCTTTGCTATGTCAATATTAAGAATTTTTGTCGAATAGGTGTCGATTATTCCCTGGCGAGCGATTGCGAGCCTGAAGTTAGGAGGAACCGACCTTTGGCCGGGATACAAATATATCTAGAAGGAGGATCCTGGGGTTGGTTTTGTTTTACGTTTGATATAGGTCTAGGAAGGAAACTATAGACAAATAATGAATAAGTTAACAAATCGACCAAAAGTGAACCATTCCCCCTTAAACACAATTGTGAATAATGTATATGGAAGTATGCCATTGGAAGGGAGGTTGGGTGAAGGTTAGCAGTGTGGGATATCTATGTGTGGTTGGTGGGGTGCATACCATGTGAGTCCTCTCCCCCACACTACATTGTAATATTTGTGGGAACACATCAGATCACTGTAACATATCTGGCACAGTAGCAACTTGAACATATTATACAATGGTTTACTTATGCAGCTTATATTAAATATCAGATTTGCAACAGGAAAGGTTCATAACATACATTGAAAAAATATAATAAAACTGATTAATTGCGCAACAATATATATATATACCGGTATATATATATATATATATATATATATATATATGTGTGTGTGTGTGTGTGTGTGTGTGTGTGTTTTATAGCTTAATCATTAATTACATTGAAAATTATAATGTAACGTCAATTTTTCAACTAAACTCAATATTGATATAGCGTAACCTTTAGGAGTAGAACCTTTTGACTAAAACACACATATACAGTATGTTTCAGCTACTCTTGTAATCTTTTCCATCAACATAATAGTTTACCCCCTCATAATTATCTGGCCGATCTTTTATTTTACGTTTTTATTTGTTTTGCAATAAAATGTTCCCCTTCCCTATTTTGAAACGATAAAACATATATTTATATATAATTACACAGTAAGTAATTAACACCCCGTTCTTAACATTAATCATCAATTACAAACCCCAATGTACTTGAATAAACTAATGGAAGCATATGGTCCTCCTGGGATTCGAACTCAGGACACGAACCCAGAACATAAGCACAGTGCAATCATATATTTGACGCTTACAATGTTATTTTTGTTTTCTTGTTTTCACACACCTCACTCTGCGATTCCACTCTGTTTCAGCCCAGTGGCCACTTCTCTCGAGTGTCTTTATATATTCCATGTCCACTGCAGCACTTCGAAAGCAATTTATTCCGCACCTAGCTCCGCGATATCCCTCTATCCTCACTCCATTTATGGCCCATTTATTCTGCACAGAGGTCCAGAATTCTACTATTTTCCCTTCTACTATATCCATACCCTTTTCTGATTTAATTTAACTTAGTTTTAGTCATATACTGTGTTATATCTTAGAGTAGCTCTGCATTTTAAGCATAGTTAGTTTAATCTAGCTCTCTACTTTCCCAAATCCCAATTTACTACTAGAGCAGCGTAGAATATTCTAAAATATTCCTCTTCTACTTTCTTAGCTTGTTACGTAATATTAAGTATAAGAAAGGACCAGAAGGGAAAGTGAAATAAACGGAGAAACAAATTACGTTAGAGAGAACAAGAAGAGGGCTATGGAGGTGGTCTGAAGGATAGCAATTGGAGGGAAAGAGACGGAACAATTCAATGCTTGTCTCACTAACCTAAAATTTGAGCCAATGCTTAACCCTTTGAATACCAGCGACGTGTGTTATATTTTATTATAGCTATATTTAGACGATATTATGCAGCTAAGGAAGGATCTGAGTTAGTTAAATGGGCTGGTTGAGATCGTTTGAAGCATTAATATGGCTAAAGGTCCTTCCTAAGCTGAATAAAATCATCTATCAGTTGCCAGAATATTATACAAAGGGCATCCCTGGTACTGTATGGGTTAAGTAGATGCAATCACCAGAAAGGAGAACGGAAAAAGAACGGAAAAAAGAACGGACAAGGGAATGGGGCTAGGGAGAAGAAGAAGGAGAAGCGGATGGAAAATATTTGCAGGATAACACTGGAAGAAAGAAGAAAAACGGAATAATTCGTGGCTTGTCTCTGGAGCTCCCAAGTTTCAGCCAATCCACGAATATATTGTCATTCAGATGGCAGGCACACCGATGCATGGGTGTGGAAGTAGGGAAATATTGCCACACTCCTATACAGCCACACTCCTAAACAACCACACTCCTAAACAACCACACTCCTAAATAGCCACACTCCTAAACAGCCACACTCCTAAACAGCCACACTCCTAAACAACCACACTCCTAAACAACCACACTCCTAAATAGCCACACTCCTAAACAGCCCACTCCTAAACAGCCACACTCCTAAACAACCACACTCCTAAATAGCCACACTCCTAAACAACCACACTCCTAAATAGCCACGCTCCTAAACAACCACACTCCTAAATAGCCACACTCCTAAACAACCACACTCCTAAATAGCCACACTCCTAAACAGCCACACTCCTAAACAACCACACTCCTAAACAACCACACTCCTAAACAACCACACTCCTAAACAGCCACACTCCTAAACAACCACACTCCTAAATAGCCACACTCCTAAAGAACCACACTCCTAAACAACCACACTCCTAAACAGCCACACTCCTAAACAACCACACTCCTAAATAGCCACACTCCTAAACAACCACATTCCTAAACAACCACACTCCTAAACAGCCACACTCCTAAACAGCCACACTCCTAAACAACCACACTCCTAAATAGCCACACTCCTAAACAACCACACTCCTAAACAACCACACTCCTAAACAACCACACTCCTAAATAGCCACACTCCTAAACAACCATACTCCTAAATAGCCACACTCCTAAACAGCCACACTCCTAAACAACCACACTCCTAAACGGCCACACTCCTAAACAACCACACTCCTAAATAGCCACACTCCTAAACAACCACACTCCTAAACAGCCACACTCCTAAACAACCACACTCCTAAATAGCCACACTCCTAAACAGCCACACTCCTAAACAGCCACACTCCTAAACAACCACACTCCTAAATAGCCACACTCCTAAACAACCACACTCCTAAACAACCACACTCCTAAATAGCCACACTCCTCAACAACCACACTCCTAAATAGCCACACTCCTAAACAACCACACTCCTAAACAGCCACACTCCTAAACAGCCACACTCCTAAACAGCCACACTCCTAAACAGCCACACTCCTAAACAACCACACTCCTAAACAACCACACTCCTAAACAACCACACTCCTAAACAACCACACTCCTAAACAACCACACTCCTAAACACCCACACTCCTAAACAACCACACTCCTAAACAACCACACTCCTAAACAGCCACACTCCTAAACAACCACACTCCTAAACACCCACACTCCTAAACAGCCACACTCCTAAACAGCCACACTCCTAAACAACCACACTCCTAAACAGCCACACTCCTAAACAACCACACTCCTAAACAACCACACTCCTAAACAACCACACTCCTAAACAACCACACTCCTAAACAGCCACACTCCTAAACAACCACACTCCTAAACAGCCACACTCCTAAACAACCACACTCCTAAACAGCCACACTCCTAAACAACCACACTCCTAAACAGCCACACTCCTAAACAGCCACACTCCTAAACAGCCACACTCCTAAACAGCCACACTCCTAAACAAGCACACTCCTAAATAGCCACACTCCTAAACAACCACACTCCTAAATAGCCACACTCCTAAACACCCACACTCCTAAACAACCACACTCCTAAACACCCACACTCCTAAACACCCACTCCTAAATAAATACACTCCTAAACAACCACACTCCTAAACACCCACACTCCTAAACAGCCACACTCCTAAACAGCCACACTCCTAAACAACCACACTCCTAAATAGCTACACTCCTAAACAGCCACACTCCTAAACAGCCACACTCCTAAACAGCCACACTCCTAAACAACCACACTCCTAAACAGCCACACTCCTAAACAACCACACTCCTAAATAGCCACACTCCTAAACAGCCACACTCCTAAACAGCCACACTCCTAAACAGCCACACTCCTAAACAGCCACACTCCTAAACAGCCACACTCCTAAACAGCCACACTCCTAAACAGCCACACTCCTAAACAGCCACACTCCTAAACAGCCACACTCCTAAACAACCACACTCCTAAACAGCCACACTCCTAAATAGCTACACTCCTAAATAGCCACACTCCTAAACAGCCACACTCCTAAACAACCACACTCCTAAACAGCCACACTCCTAAACAACCACACTCCTAAACAGCCACACTCCTAAACAGCCACACTCCTAAACAGCCACACTCCTAAACAGCCACACTCATAACAACCACACTAAACAGCCACACTCCTAAACAACCACACTCCTAAACAGCCACACTCCTAAACAGCTACACTCCTAAACAACCACACTCCTAAACAGCTACACTCCTAAACAACCACTCTCCTAAACAACCACACTCCTAAACAGCCACACTCCTAAATAGCCACACTCCTCAACAACCACACTCCTAAATAGCCACACTCCTAAACAACCACACTCCTAAACAGCCACACTCCTAAACAGCCACACTCCTAAACAGCCACACTCCTAAACAACCACACTCCTAAACAACCACACTCCTAAACAGCCACACTCCTAAACAGCCACACTCCTAAACAGCCACACTCCTAAACAACCACACTCCTAAACAACCACACTCCTAAACAACCACACTCCTAAACAGCCACACTCCTAAACAGCCACACTCCTAAACAGCCACACTCCTAAACAACCACACTCCTAAACAACCACACTCCTAAACAACCACACTCCTAAACAGCCACACTCCTAAACAGCCACACTCCTAAACAGCCACACTCCTAAACAACCACACTCCTAAACAACCACACTCCTAAACAGCCACACTCCTAAACAACCACACTCCTAAACAACCACACTCCTAAACAGCCACACTCCTAAACAGCCACACTCCTAAACAGCCACACTCCTAAACAACCACACTCCTAAACAACCACACTCCTAAACAACCACACTCCTAAACAACCACACTCCTAAACAGCCACACTCCTAAACAGCCACACTCCTAAACAGCCACACTCCTAAACAGCCACACTCCTAAACAGCCACACTCCTAAACAGCTACATGTAAAACTGCCAC
Source organism: Paralithodes platypus (assembly GCA_032716605.1). Classification (NCBI taxonomy): domain Eukaryota; kingdom Metazoa; phylum Arthropoda; class Malacostraca; order Decapoda; family Lithodidae; genus Paralithodes; species Paralithodes platypus. The sequence goes on along the minus strand of CM064579.1, from coordinate 54,313,021 downwards.
TATCGAACGACAACATTATCAGGCCTAAGTAGTTTAGGTTTGATTGCGTTACATTTCGTTAGGGTAAGTTAGTTTAGGTTAGATTGAATACGGTTCGGTTAGGGTTTTTTCAGGTCATATTAGGTTGTTTAGTTTACATTGAGTTAAGAGGTTATGGTCGTTTCGGTTGCATTAGTTTTTAAGTGTGACCATTTGGAATTGAAACTCATGAGGTCTAGCTAGGTTTTGGTTAGGTCAATTTAGGTAGTTTAGGTTAGATTAGGTTAAGAAGATTGTGGCCTTTTTGTTGGCAGTAATTTTGCAGTGTGGCCATTTTGACGTGAACCCCATGAGCAGTGTCAGTGTGGTGGTGTTGCTCGTATGTCAGGGGCCAGGCAGACCAGTGTACTGTATATGTCTGTTTGGCACCAGTGACAGACAGATCTTGGCGAGGTGTTCCTGACTGTGAAACTCGACTGACAGTTCTCTTTCTCTCTCTCTCTCTCTCTCTCTCTCTCTCTCTCTCTGTCTCTCTCTCTCACACACACACACACACACACACACACACACACACACACACATATACTGTATATATATAAGCTTGATGGAGGTGTAGCGTGGAAACTCAAAGAAATATTAATAAGTAAATATATAGACCAAAAAGCAAGCACTACCACCACTTAATATATATATATAATATATAATATATATATATATATATATATATATATATATATATATATATATACTGTATATAAAATAATAATAATAACATAACACACACACACACACACACACACACACGCACGCACACACACGCGCGCGCGCAAAAAAAAAAAAAAAAAAAAAAAAAAAAAAAAAAAATCAACAGTTAATAAGCCGGAACTCATAACACAGTCTGACACTTGAACTTTGTGCAGGGTCGCAGTAAGAATAATAAAGAGTGGCGGCCCGGGGGAAATCACACGGACCTCAAAATATATATATATATAATGAAAAGCCGGCGCCCCACATGGAGAATTTAAGCAGTTAACCCTTTTAGAGTTAGATGACGCACTAATTGATTTTATTCTGGCTCTTACTAGACGATTTTCTTAAGTGGTGGTAGTGCTTGCTTTTTGGTCTATATATTTACTTATTAATATATTTTTGAGTTTCCTCGCTAGACCTCTATCAAGCTTAATAAACACCCCCTGGACCCCCTTTGAAGATAAATTTTGTACATTTTTCGGTAGGCCGGTTCCTTTTAAAATTACAGGCTCGCTATCGCTCGCCAGGAAAAAAATCGACACCTAAATGGCACGAAAGGTCCTAATATAGACAAAAAATTAGGCGAAAGGTCTCAAAATCGCCAAACTAACAGATCGAACGTCTTATAATCTCAAAACTAATAATGCTACACATGAGGGAGAAGGGGGTCGAGAAAAAGCGAGTACCTTCCCCTTTAAGATTTTAGGAAGGATTTATGGGAATTGGAGGATTAATTGAAACCATTTTTACCCCTCTCGTTGCTCAACATGTTTCGTAAGCTGCAAAAAATCGTGTAATGTTAGCCATCATTAACTGCTAAAACGCGTCATAGTCCTCCCTCGCGTTTAGCCCCATTAGTTTTTGAGATGTCAATGCGTTCCTTCCATTAGTTTGGCGATTATGACAACGTTCGCCACATTTTGTTTCAATATTATAACCTTTCGTGCCATTTAGGTGTCGCTCTTTTTTTCTTCTGGCGGGTGATAGCGAGCCTGTAAATTTAGGAGGAACCGACCAACACATTTATCTGGAAGGGGAGGGGGGGGGGTCTAGAGAGTGTTTTTGTTTAGCTTGATGGAGGCCTAGGGAGGAACTACGATAATAACAAACAAATTATGATATAGAGTTATAGACCAACAAAATAACCACTAGCCTCTTAACCCCTACTGTACCGGCGACGTCTATTTAAGTCTATTCTAGCTCTATTAAGGGGGCTGACCTGCTTTTTGTTATTTTTGTCCTTTTCTCTCTTTCTCTGGCTTGTATCCATGCGGCCCCATTCAGCCGACTATTTTAAGACGTTTATCCCCCTCTAGGTGTCAATTTCTTCCTGGCGAGCGATAGCGAGCCAGCATTATATGAAGAAATTCGGCTTCGCCGGAGAAATGTTTCTATCGAAAAATGTACAAATTTAGCCTGCTGTCAAACAAAAATAAAAAATATTCTGGCTCGCTACCGCTCACCAGTAAACAATTGACACCTGGATGGGGATAAACGTCTTAAAACAGTAGGCTGAATGGGGCCAAATGGATACAAGCCAGAGAAAGATAGAAAAGGACAGAACAAAAATAGGTCACCCCCCTTAAGACGATTCTGTGCAGTTTAAGGTGGATCTGGGGTAGTAGAAAGTGTTAAGTGTGATAGTCTAATAGTGTTAAGTGTGATAGTCTAATAGTGTTGAGTGAGATAGTCTAATAGTGTTAAGTGAGATAGTCTAATAGTGTTTAGTGAGATAGTCTAATAGTGTTAAGTGAGATAGTCTAATAGTGTTAAGTGAGATAGTCTAATAGTGTTAAGTGAGATAGTCTAATAGTGTTAAGTGAGATAGTCTAATAGCGTTAAGTGAGATAGTCTAATAGTGTTAAGTGAGATAGTCTAATATCGTTAAGTGAGATAGTCTAATAGTGTTAAGTGAGATAGTCTAATAGCGTTAAGTGAGATAGTCTAATAGTGTTAAGTGAGATAGTCTAATAGTGTTAAGTGAGATAGTCTAATAGTGTTAAGTGAGATAGTCTAATAGCGTTAAGTGAGATAGTCTAATAGTGTTAAGTGAGATAGTCTAATAGCGTTAAGTGAGATAGTCTAATAGTGTTAAGTGAGATAGTCTAATAGTAACCAGAATCAAGTTAAAAGGTCGATCGGCACCGGTACTGAATGGGTCATATAGTGTTTTATGTTAGGGTAATTAATCTGGGCTGGAGTTTCGTGGATTTTCTTTATGTTGCATTTGTCTGTACTCTCACTACCAGAAGACTTAGACAACTTGTGATAGGACGGCATTGTACAGTTACCCACATAAGTTTTGTTCCTCGTCGTTTGCTTATGTATGAAGGTACGAGAGTATGGATGAATTTCGAGTGTGGTTTCATTTAATTATTGGTTGGCTAATTAGATGGGGGGGAAAATAGGACAAGTGGGGATTGGGCCTCTGTATATAGATAGATAGAATTAGATGAGCTAACCGCTCCACAAGAAACCACACGCGTAATCTAATAATTGGCGTTATTAGCCAAGTATAAGATCATGGAGAGGAACAGAACCTATCTAGGCAACTGTGCAATTCTTGTGTGCAGTGTAGAGGGAATAGCCTGAACTAAAACGAGTATATAATAATCGGTATGCAATAATATAAAATGATTTCATACAATTGGTAAGCCTTTCTGAATACATACATACTATATGGTGAATAATGTGTATCCTTAAACCCCTACTGTACCGGCAACGACTATTGTGTGCAGCTTCCGCGTTTTTTTGTTTTTGTTTTGTTTTAGGGGGTAACTAAAATAAACTATTAAAATATGGTGATAACAATCTAAGCCCACAATAATAATTAAGCAACATTACAATTATCCCCAAAACGTCGCACCAGATGATGTTAAGTTAGTCATCGAAGACAAAATACTAATATATATATATATATATATGTGTGTGTGTGTGTGTGTGTGTTATAGTAATAATAAACAGTTTATCCATAAAATGGCAGCTGGATGGGGCTGAAACTTTACGTTGTACATACTAACTGATGAACATTGTCATGTTACGTGTTTAGTTTAGTCACCCTAATTGAATTGTTGCAGTAATCCATTTTCTATTGACTCACTGTACCTGCGCACTCACTCACTCACTCACTCAGTTTACTCAGACAGCAGGCAGCTGTCACAGTAGTGTCACTTGCCACTTAGCTCTGGACCTGTTAACATCTGCTGTATTCTATACCTACGTTTATTATATTAATATGCAAGACTAACAAGCATACCAGGTGACGTACGCATCCGTGTGTGTGTGTGTGTGTAAGAGTGTGTGAGAGAATGAGTGAGTGTGTGTATGTTTGAGAATGTGTGTGTGTATGTGTAATATGCAAGACTGTGTGTATTACTTCAACTCCTTCATTAACATAGAACTATTATAAACATTGAAAAAAGGAAATTATTTACAGTACATGCATAAGTAATGATATGTGCGAGTAGATAATCGGCACATTGCAATATAATGAATGTGCAAAAGATACAGAGCAACTAATGCAGGGAAACATAATCCTAAATATAGGTGGCCAAAAGTGTATTCTAATGTTATATCGGGTGATATCTTTATATTTAATATAAATATATGAAGCTACTGAGTCTTATAATTATAAGAAACTCACATTTTTGTTTCTTCCCTTCCTCTGTCGTGTAAAGTATCCTCGCGATAGCTGAGTAATCAAGATGGGTATAACAGCGACTGATAACAAGCATACCAAGTGACGTACGCATCTGTGTGTGTATGGTTGAGTGTGTGTGTGTGTGTGTGTGTGTGTGTGAGAAAATGAGTGAGTGTGCATGTTTGAGAGTGTGTATGTGTGTGTGTGTGTTTGTGTATGTGTGTGTGTGAGAGAGAGAAAATTAGTGAGTGTGCATCTATGAGAGTGTTTGTGAGTGTGAGTGAGTATGTGTATGTATGCGTGCGTGAGTGCGTATACGCATGGAAAACTCTTGTAATTTTCTAGAGAGCAGGGAGCGAGTTATGTTTGTGCGTGCGGCCAATTAGGAAAGCAAGCACGAGCATTGCCTGGCCCTGCGACATTGCATAGTGTCACCATGAATTCCTACCCACTCCCAGATTTTATGAATGGAAGAAAAATACTATGGACGAGTCTCTATAGTCTATTAACTATAATTAGACAATAACTCTTTAATTTATTATTTACCTAATAATTACTTTTCGGAATTTCGTTTTTCAGTTCGAGGGTTCATATTAGACAAGAAATCAATGACTAAAGTTCGCTCCTCCAACCAACCACTGAGTGAATCCGAAACACCTGGGGGTCGACAAACGAAGCATTTGAAAGAAGTAACATTTACACTCAATAAATGCTTCGTTTTTCGACCCCCAACTGATTCGGTTTCCCACAGAGGCAGGTTGGGGGAATGAACTGTGGTCGTTGATAGTACAGTCACTTATAACATTTCGTGAACCCCTATGTTTTTTTCTTTGTGTACTTATTACTATTTGGACTGTTTTTTGGATGCAACTTGCTTATCAATAAATATCATATATAGTTTTGTAGTTGATGCATAGAAAATTATATTCATAAATTCGTTTCCAGAGATATACTTCCATAGTTAGAAATAGGTGAAGTCCACGAATTTTTATGAGCGACTGTACACTCTAAGACATAATTTCTGGTCTAACATCATGAACCCTCGAACCGCATAACGAATCTCAGAGATGTAAATATTAGATACCAATTATACATGAGACGATTCGATACCTAAAGCACTTGGATAACATAGGACCTTCTGAAACTGCACAACATCGTCTAATGATGTCCAGAATAATAGGTAAACAGAATGATTGTCGTACTGAAGATATGACGCATTTTAGTAGCTTATTCTGGCTATCATTAGCCGATTTTATACAGCTTAAGAAAGGTATGTGAGAAGTGAAAGGGTAAAGACTATGTCAATTAACCCTCTGACTTCCATATATACCCTTCATAATCTCAATAAAATCGCCTAAAAAATGCTAGAAAACAGGAAAGAAGTGCGTAATCGATTCTCAGAGGATCGACATAATACAAATACACCTACACACATACACCTACAAGCATACACCCACATACATACACCTACAAGTACACACCCACAAACATACACCTACAAACATACACCTACAAGCATACACCCACATACCTACACCTACAAGTACACACCCACAAACATACACCTACAAACATGCACCTACAAACATACACCTACAACCATACACCTACAAGTACACACCCACAAACATACACCTACAACCATGCACCTACAAATATACACCTACAACCATACACCTACAAACATACACCTACAAACATACACCCACAAACATACACCTACAAGCATACACCTACAAACATACACCTACAAACATACACCTACAAACATACACCTACAAACATACACCTACAAACATACACCTACAACATACCTACAACATGCACCTACAAACATACACTACCTACAAACATACCTACAAACATATACACCTACACACCTACAAGCATACACCTACAAACATACACCTACAAACATACACCTACAAACATACACCCACAAACATACACCTACAAGCATACACCTACAAACATACACCTACAAACATACACCCACAAGCATACACCTACAATACTTTGTGTTAGAGGCGCCTGTTAAACTGTAGTCAGTGATACTTCCGACATTTAATGTTTTCGTCTTCCCGGTTTGTTACCTCCCGCGCGGGATGGATTCACGTTTATTTTATCTCACTCCTGGTAATGTAATCTACGAGTTTTGAGATGGTGAGGAGGGTTATAAAATACTAATACCAATAGGCCCCCAACTGGCTGATTTGCTCAACCCATAACGTGTGTGTGTGTGAGTTTATTTTTGTTTAATTTTTTTTATTTTTTATTTTTTTACTTGAAACTTATGAAATTGTGGGCCAACTTTTGCCTTGATATCGTTTGATATTTTATTTACTTTTGGATCTAACTTGTTCAACTGGCTAGCGTTATGTTTGGGTAGTGTTGGGTATATCCAGTGGTCGTGTATTGATGATGAGAAACAGGTGAGGATCGAGTCCGGATCGACCCACATTTATCGTATTTTATATATTTCTTTACATTTTGTGAGTTAAATGTTTGGCTCGGGTTTTCGTATGTATGTACTGTACTTGTAAAAGTTTGGACATTTTGTTTACTCATGTTCTCTCGTTAGGCATACTTAACCCCTCTTATTCCCTAAGCTTCAAAGCCCTCCCAACTTGTGACTTTTTAACATTCCTGGCGTAATTATGGGGCCGGCCATATATTACTGTTTTCTAGGTTTTTACCATAATATTCTAAAAAATATACTGAAGCAAAAATTGTAGATTCTGAAAAAGAAAACAAATCACCTCTCGAACGTTGATTTTTACCGTTTTATTTAGTATCCCATGCATAGTTACTGTATTTAGCTTTTGATAGTTGTATTCTACCCTCGTAAACGTTTATTTATTAGTGGCCCCTCCATCATTGACGATTATGCCTATTACATAAGGCAAACGCTCATAAGCGTAGCTTGAATCTACCGCCGCAGAGCTCAGAGGAACCTTCATCATAAGCACACGCAAAATCACTCATGGTTCGTCTTTATGATTGGGTTCTCACTACGAAAAAACTTCGTAACAAATAAAAAATAAAAATAAAATAAGAATAACTATTCATAAGCTTTCCATATTCCGTGGATATACTTCTGTGGATTCTTGGACCAGACGCTGACTAGCGAATCTATCCGCCTTCCTTGCTCTGCGTTCACCCCACCCGCACGTGTCCCCCACAGTGCTCTGCTTTGATTCTGCATTCTTGCGTCCCTAGTGAGTTTTTTCTCATTTGTTTACTCTGGGATGTCTTGAGTAAGGTTAGGATTAGCTTAGCAGGGGTGTCATGGGTGGTTTTCTCGCAGAACAAGTGTATTTTGGGTCGTTTTTGTTGGGGCGTCTATTTCGGAAAGACCCTCGTGGCCGAGTTGAGGACGCTCTGAAACTGTTTTTCGTGTTTAGCCATCTTTAGCCCTAGCTTATTAGGAGGCTTTAACTACGCGATGTCGGGCTTCTAGCTATCTTTCAGATGGAGTAGCCTTTGTTGTTTTATACTGACGTTCCTGGTGTTTTTTCTTCACGTAGTGGAGTTCTTTCTGGGTCCCGAGTCAGTGTTACCCTTACCCGGGTTTTTTCTACGATGTTGGTGTGGCAGCTGTTCCAGTTTGGTGGGATGGAGTGCTTTTCGATTGTGTTTCCACGTCATTAAGTGTTTTTTCCGTTTTCACCAGGCCTAGCCAGCAACTCGTAGATTTTTCACATATGCAAGTGTTTTCATTGTTTATTATTATAAAAATGTATTCATGTGTCATGTGTGTCCTGGATTAGTGGTGATTGGCTGATCCAGGAGCTTCGGACTGTGTATCTGATTATGTTTATCAGATTGCGTTCTGATTGGTGTGGGTTGCCTTTCCGGCGGTTTTTCTCGATTGGTCCGAGAAAGCCGTTTTGTTTACCGGGTTTTAGTCAAGTTGGTTAAAATCGGTAGTTACCCCGGCGAGTTGGGTAGCTTGAGGGCTCATCAGAAACTGCGTTCTCTGTGGTCGAGCCTGTGATCAGGCTTCCTGTGTTTTTCCCGGCGAGGTGGGCCCCACACATTTATCTAAGGTGATCATGCTGACACCTGTTGGATATGGTTTTCTCGGCTTTTCAAAGCCATTGAAACAATGCTGTTTGTTTGGTCTTTCCCTCCCGGCGACCTGGGGCAGGTCTGGGGCAGGTACAATTGGTTTGACATTTAATATGAAACCCGGCGGTTGTACCTTCGGGTGGTTATATTAACGGATTTGCAATTCGCTATGGTTTGCCAGACAATTGATTGATACAATAGGGTATCACGGCCTTCAAGACGGCGATCTATGAGGGCTTCTGGGAGAAGTCGGATTAGAGATTAAGATAGGCTAAGACTTTTTATGGGATAAAAAGATGCCTGAATCTTACTAGTGTTTCAAGTGTAAAGGGATACTTGAAAGACTTCATCTTTAATAAAGATATGCTCATCTTTATGAAGACTCAGAAGATATGCTTAAATCTTTTGGACAGGTAAAGATATGCTGAAATCTTTAATATGAAACTAAAGGACAACGAAAAGTAGTGGTTGAGGGCTACGGTTCGTTGACCAGCGGTTTTATGACACATGTTTTTGAAACATTTTGGGGTATCCTTATGAGCATTAATTCCTGGAAATGTTCTCTTTCCAGGGCGGAGTACCGGCGTGACGCCAGATGACCAGGTAGATCCCGGGGGTGGGTAGATTTCCGCCAGTCTCTGTCATGTCAGCACTAGAACCTCTCATTGCTTTATGTTCAACGCCGTTATGCTCAGGTATCCCTATTTTTGCACACAAGCTGTGCATTAAATGTGTTAAATGCCTCGATAGGTCACGGGGGATATGGGTGACAAAGAATTGCACTATTTGTAACCTCTTAAGTGTTAACATTTTAATGCAAAAGGATAATACTGCGGCAGTGGCTTTGCAAGAAGTGAAACAACTTCTCGCTACCTATTCAACAAATGTAGCACATAAAGCATTGCAATGTGATAACCTTGAGCTTTGGGAACTATTAATTGTCAAACATGCCCCCCCTAAGTTTAAGATACATGCACGTAAGACCTCAGAGACTGGGCGGGAATAGGTTACCACACCCTCCCCTGGCAAATCTAAGAGGCCTCGCTCACCGTCACCCTCGGCAACGGCGACGAGGTCCAAATCAAGGTCACCCCTGAGGAAGCAGGTGAAAGCTTCGGGCCACTCTGCTTCACCTCCAAAGAAGAGGAAAAAGGAAGATAGTAGGGGACCTAAAGACATTACTAGAACTAAACATAAGTCTAGTAGGAGTCATAAATCATCCAAAAGGGATCCTCCGGCGCGAAGGGACTCACGGCTGTCGCCGGAGCCTGGTACCCCGCTTTCTGCCTCTACCCCCACCAAGTCTAACGTCCAATCTGACAGGTCGGGGGTGGAGTCAGAGAATGTGGTGGAGGATGCCCCGGCGGACATTTCATCACCTGATATTCATGCTTGTTCTACCAGGTCACGTGTGTCAGTCTCAGATTTAGAATTATCTTACGGAAACTATAAACCTCTAGGGTGCTCGGGTGAGGGCTCCCAATTGGAGAGTTTACCAGGCTCGCAAGCGAGTAACAGCCAAAGCCAAGGTGTATGGCGATACTCTCAGCCCTGGCAGGACAGCACACATCCTTTTGTGTCTCAAGTAGTGGCTGACGTCCACCGGGATGCCGATGTACCATCTTCTATCCCAGATTTAACATGGCGGCATGTGGAGGTCCCGGCTTCGGCGGGATCTTCCCAGGATAGGCCAGACTTAAGGGATGAAGAACAGCGTTCTCTGATCTCAAAGATGGAAGTTGAAGAGTCAGGTCACCATCTAGATGACTCTCAGGGTACTGTCGAATCTCCACGGAGTTCGTCATCTGCTAGGTATGTAACTGCAGAAGAGATTGATGGATTACTATTGAATGCACTTAATAAGTTCTTTGGCCCTACGCCGGAAACTCCTACAGTTGGTACGGGAGCTCCCGCGACGTCGACGAATGTGCGACCTTTGTCTACATCCATTGCTTTAGCTAAAATACCTAACCCTCCTCTTGTGTCAGACCCAATTTCCAATGTGCCAGGCACAGCAGCTCTCACTACTTCCAATGTGCGAGTCATATCAGACATAACTCCCCCCCCTTTAGACAAGGCACCAGTCAAAAAAGGAGCTATGCCTCTTTTATACGGGCCTGATGAGTCATGGGTAGCAATGTTACCAACTAAGCCAGAGGCAGCACAAGCTACTATTTCGGGGGAGCTCCCTGTACCACATGAGTGGGTAATCCAAGGCAATAAGTCTAGAAAACTCAGAGCATTGGATAGTCAAGGAAATGTTTTAGATGTTCATATTAAGGCCATTCCAAGTTATTATAACCATGACTTTTTTGTGTATGCATCAACACCAGCCCTACCCCCTGCCTCAGCTTCAAAGCTATTTTCTGACTGGACTAAGAAGGATGGCTTTAATGACATCAAGGCACTTTCTGCTTTGACGCCGGAGTTGGATATGTTTCCAATCACAGACTCAGCCTCTAATCCAGTCTTGTAGGTGGGGCAGTTGGGTACGGGACCTTGGGTGGAATGGGAAACAGAGGCTCAACATTTTGCCACTACTTTCACTTCAAAATCTTCTCACCAAATCCCTCAAGACCACCATACTTGGTTCTCTCTTCCGGTTTTTAGTGCCGGAGGAGTCCCCTCTGCTTTGTTTGATTTCTTGGCTGCCCCTAAAATCAATTTGTGCGAATTAAAAGATCCTTTTAGCACGCCTTCCCCAGCTCACCTAGACCGCGAGTTTAGGTTAAGAGGAAAAACGTTTAGACTGTTTTCACAATATATTGTTACCCAGCAAGTAACAAAGTCTATGTTACACTCTTCTCAGGCGATCGAAGCTGCGGAAGTCAGGAAGGCCATTGAACTTTCCCGGCGCTTGCTTCTCCAGACTTCCATTCAGTCTTTAGGAGATATTCGAACGGCCTTATTAGAGGCAGTTTGAGCAAGGCAGGATCTGAGGATGTTCTTAGTAAAGAAACTTCCTGACCGTATTGCAAGCCAAGTAGTTCTTTCTCCAGTTCTAACTCCTTCTTTGATGTCTCCAGCAGTTTGGAAGACTGTTTTCAATATGGCACAAGCATTCAAACAAAGTCCCTCTCAACCTAAGAAGCCTACCTTCATTTTCCCTAAACCCAATCCAGTTTCGAAAGCTCAAGCTAGTGGGTCTAAGCCTTTTCATCAGCCTAAGTCCCCTTCCACCCAGGGTCAGGCTCAAGTCAGGTATAAACAGGGTAAATTCTCAGGTAAAGGCCACAGGTTTCACCAACGACCAGGTCAGGGCCCACCTCCAGCCAAACCCAGCCAGTCGTCCAAGAGTACACCACCACCAGCAAAAAACTAAGGTCTCTCTCACTCCCGGGGCCAGTCAAAGGCGTGTTGGAACAGAGAGTAGTCCAGCCGGCGAACCCCAGTCTGCTAACTGGGTCATTCCGGGCGTGTCATCAGGCATGGCCATTAAGAACATGGGCGAGGACTGTGGTACGCAAAAGCATCACTTGGCAGTGGCTCCGGCGACCTCGCTTACGTCAGCCGACAAAGGCCAATCATGTTTCTTTAGAGGTGGAGTCACTAGTTCAGGAGATGATTACCAAGAGTGTCATTATCCCAGTCCCCCCGACTTACCCAGTGTTTACATCCAAACTATTTCTAGTACCAAAAAGGGACAGTATTCAGATGAGACCGGTCGTAGACCTGTCTTATTTGAATCTCCACATTCACAACCTGTCCTTCAGGATGCTGACCGTGAATCAAATCAGGCTAACGCTTCCGCCGGGAGGGTGGATGTGTTCATTAGACCTGACAGACGCGTATTGGCACGTCCCGGTAAACAAGAGATTTAAAAAAATTCTGGCTTTAAGAATAATGCATCAGACTTATGTCTTTCAAAGGATGCCGTTTGGATTGAACCTAGCGCCACGCATATTCACAAAAGTAGTCCGGCAAGCCCTGATGCCCATTTTAGAACAGGGGATCAGGATCTTGTGGTATCTGGACGACTGGCTGGTGGTGGCAGAGACAGAAAAGTTATGCAACACTCATGTCAACATTACGTTAAACCATGTCAAATCTCTAGGATTCAAGGTCAACTTAGTAAAGTCAAACCTTGTTTCCTCACGAGTAATTCAGTGGATAGGGCTGGTCTGGGACACAGCGTCTCTCACTCTGAGTCAGAGTGTGGACAATCGAAACAGATTTTGCATTTTTTTTTTATGTTTCTCCACAGTCTGGCTACGACACGGAGACCCTGGGAATCTCTTAGTCGGTTCTCTCAACGGGGTTCAACTAACTGTGAAGTTGGGCCGGTTGAAAGTCAAACGTTTAATCTTGGAGGGCAACAAATATTTCCCACTATTACCGGCGGGAACATTATGGCCTATCCCAACATTAATACACAGCTTACTAGCGGTCTGGGCGAAGAGGGAAGTGTTGCACTCAGTCATGTCATGGACCTCTCCTCCACCGACGGTATGGGTGGACACGGATGCGTCAGGGACGATAGGTTGGGGCTTTCAGTCAAACCTCGGGCATCAGGGTCAAGGGCTTTGGTCCCATTCAGAAACCTCCCACATAAATGTAAAAGAATTACTAGTCCGCTTGTATTTCCTTCAAGTTCACGGCTCTACTTTACGGGAAAAATCGGTGGCTTTCAGGATGGACAATCTCAATGCAGTTCACTGCATTCAGAAACAAGGGTCAACGAGGTCTCGGAAGTTGCTAGACGTGTCAGAAAAGATTTTTGTTCTAGCCGACAAGCTGAACATTCATCTACATGCATCATTTCTCCCAGGCGTAGCAAACGTCTGGGTAGACGCTCTGTCTCGGAGACAGAGCACAACGGTAGAGTGGGCACTCAAGCAGAACATTTTCGATCAAATGATTACAGAGCCTTACCATCCACAAGTGGATCTGTTTGCATCAGAGGAGAATCACAAACTCCCTCAGTACCTCACACGCCGGACATTAACGCCGGCGGGGGGGCCCGACGCATTGGTGACGGATTGGAACATGTGGAGTTCCATTTATCTGTTTCCGCCACCAGACGCTTCTCTAATGTGCCACGTAGTCAACAAACTACAGGATTATCGAGGCGTAGTCTTGTTAATCGCGCCCCTGTGGCCAGCGCAGTTGTGGTACCAGCAATTGATAACGTGGTGCCCGAACTCGGTGTCGCTCCCGGTTGGGTATTTCCACTTAGACACGATTGGCAACCTAAAGATCTCGCAGACTTTTGCATTGTGGACATTCAGGAGGCCAAGTGGTTAACGCCGTATGGTAGAACCGTGACAGATAAATTTATGAATCAGTACACACAATCTACCAAGAGGCAATATCAATCTCATTGGCAGTCCTTTACTTCTTGGATAGTTAGAATAGAACAGACAGTACCTTCGGTGGCATTAGTTTTTAATTATTTAAACTATATGTTTGAACAGAAACGTCTATCTGTAGTAACTCTAAAAAATCACTTTACAGCTATCAGGGTGCCATTCTTTGACCTTACAGGTCTAACCATACCACAAGCGGAAGAAACGGGTTCCATGAGGGCATGCTTCAAACTCCGCCCACCTCCCCGTCAGCTCATGCCTACCTGGTCTCTTGATAAAGCGTTATCTTTGCTTCATTCCCGTCTGTATCAGAATACGGCAGATTTTGAATTACTATTAAAAAAGGCTGTGTTCCTTATGGCTTTGGCAACTGGTAACAGGGTGTCTGAGTTGGCGGCGATGAGCAACACCCCTAATTGCATAAGGTTTGGTAGACTAAATGATTGCATTCATATTGCACCTTCCCCAGGGTTCATCGCCAAGAATGAACATAGTGAACATGTTTTCTCAGAGTTCACGGTGCCGGCGTTGAAACGGGGTAAAGTGCACCATAATTTGTGTCCTGTACAAGCTTTAACCAAATATATGAGAGTGGCACCTCTTAACCAACAAGGTGCTTTATGGGTATCGAGTACAGGTAAAAGATTAATGAAGCGTAAAATGGCTTCCCTGCTAGTAGAAGTCATTAAAGAGTGTAATCCCGGCGTAGTGGGTAGGGCTCACGATTTACGCAAATGGGCAGTATCTTTACGTTTTCTCAACAACATTTCTGTTTAAGACATAGCTACTACTCAACTATGGGCTTCGAATCATACGTTTTTGACTCGATACCTGTCGGTAGCACTAGACAAACCATCAATGCCATGTATAGCGTTACGGCAAAGAGTCTAGATGGGTCTCTAATTCACTAATTGTTTAGGTTAAGAAAGAGGGGGGGGGGGGGAGTGCAGTCAGTGAAACATAAGACACCCTAGACCCCGCCGGAGGATATGTACAGAGTATACGAGCTGTGATACAATGTATAAGTGTTGTGATTAAAATTTCTCTGTAGTAATGCCTACGGGAAATGTTGTTAAAGTACAATGGATGTAGTACAACAATGGTTTCTTTCAGTGGGATACACTGTTGAAGCAATTTAATTTTAAGAGTTCTTGGTAGTTGCAACTACGAGTAGCATTTTAGTAAGTACATCTGCGATAGTACAAGAATTTATTCAATTTTTGTGTCTAATTTTAAGGAATATACACATTAGAATAATGGGGTTTATATGTGCACATGTAAATATAAAGTTTTATTTTTCACCACTTAATTTAAGTGGGGTGCCTTTAACTTTCAGATCTGTGAACAGATTCTCATAGTTACCCTTTTTCCTCAAGCAGGCTTCTTTAAGCACGCCCCTGCTTTTTATATGTTGTATAAAGTTTATACATAAATATATAATTTTTTACAAAGTAAGAATACTATGTGGTTGTTTGATTATCTGCCTATTCTATTTGCAATGGTTATGTATGATTGCGAATGTCCCCCTCCAGTCTTAGATATCAGGCATAATCGTCAATGATGGAGGGGCCACTAATAAATTATAGGTTTGACTCCTGCAAGGAGATAAAGAAAACCTAATATTTAGTAGTGGCCCCGTAATCATTGACGACTGGGGCTCTCCCGACCATCCCCTTCCCATTCGTTGATGTATTAAAGATTTTGGTATACTTGATATGTCAGTCAAGGCGGATAGATGCGCTAGTCAGCGTCTGGTCCAAGAATCCACAGAAGTACATCCACGGAATATGGAAAGCTTATGAATAGTTATTCTTATTTTATTTTTATTTTTTATTTGTTACGAAGTTTTTTCGTAGTGAGAACCCAATCATAAAGACGAACCATGAGTGATTTTGCGTGTGCTTATGATGAAGGTTCCTCTGAGCTCTGCGGCGGTAGATTCAAACTACGCTTATGAGCGTTTGAAGAGGTAGCCTTATGTAATAGGCATAATCGTCAATGATTACGGGGCCACTACTAAATATTAGGTTTTCTTTATCTCCTTGCAGGAGTCAAACCTATAATCTCTATCAAATAAAATACACGACCGTCTTAATCGCCGGGTCCGAACTCTAGTAAAACTCCTGAGAAGGGCGGAAAGGCGTGTAAACTGAAAATGGTGAAGAGAATATTGTTTTTCAGTGTCAGCTTATATTGAGAGAGTGTTAGGGTGGGAGAGGACAGATGGGCAAGGTGGCCATCGAAAGTGTTCAAGTGCTTTGGGTGTATACTTGTAGGTGTATGGTTGTAGGTGTATGGTTGTAGGTGTATGTTTGAAGGTGTATGTTTGTAGGTGTATGTTTGTAGGTGTATGTTTGTAGGTGTATGGTTGAAGGTGTATGTTTGTAGGTGTATGTTTGTAGGTGTATGTTTGTAGGTGTATGTTTGTAGGTGTATACTTGTAGGTGTATGGTTGTAGGTGTATGTTTGAAGGTGTATGTTTGTAGGTGTATGGTTGTAGGTGTATGTTTGAAGGTGTATGTTTGTAGGTGTATATTTGTAGGTGTATGTTTGTAGGTGTATGTTTGTAGGTGTATGTTTGTAGGTGTATGCTTGTAGGTGCATGTTTGTAGGTGTATGTTTGTAGGTGTATGTTTGTGGGCATATGTTTGTGGGTGTATGCTTGTAGGTGTATGTTTGTAGGTGTATGTTTGTAGGTGTATGTTTGTATGTGTATGTTTGTGGGTGTATGCTTGTACGTGTATGTTTGTAGGTGTATGTTTGTAGGTGTATGTTTGTGGGTGTATGTTTGTGGGTGTATGCTTGTAGGTGTATGTTTGTAGGTGTATATTTGTAGGTGCATGTTTGTAGGTGTATGTTCGTAGGTGTATGTTTGTAGGTGTATGTTTGTGGGTGTATGTTTGTAGGTGTATGTTTGTAGGTGTATGTTTGTAGGTGTATGTTTGTGGGTGTATGTTTGTAGGTGTATGTTTGTAGGTGTATGTTTGTAGGTGTATGTTTGTAGGTGTATGTTTGTAGGTGTATGTTTGTAGGTGCATGTTTGTAGGTGTATGTTTGTGGGTGTATGTTTGTAGGTGTATGTTTGTAGGTGTATGTTTGTAGGTGTATGTTTGTAGGTGTATGTTTGTAGGTGTATGTTTGTAGGTGTATGTTTGTTGGTGTATGTTACCGGTATTGAATGGGTTAAAGATCAAGCTACACATTTATTTCCCTCCTTCCACGGGCCCCTTTATCCCCATTCCCCCCGGCAAACTGCCGGGCAGTTCGACTTGGCCTTCCTGGAGGGCCCAAATGACCAAATGACCGCCGACAAACTGCCGGACAGTGCCTGGTGATTTCGCTCAACTGCGTGCACGGGCATATCCCTGGTTTGCCCGCTGAATTTTCCCCATATCGAACATTTCCCTTGTGCCCGATGGGCAGTACTCGATCGTGTGGACGGGGCTTTACCGAGGAAAGTCGATGAAATTGCGTTTGTTTATGCACGTTTATTTGTTTTTTGTTATGCATTTTTTGTTAAAGGTCATATCGGGTTTTTTAAGTTATTGATATTTCAAATCCTCCATGAGGACAAATTGAAAATATTATTGTGAATCTATACGCACCTATTATCCCTAATAAATTGTTTCTAATAGTGTGGCACTAATCATCTTAAATTTAACCGTAAACAATTCATTTATATGGCTATTGGTAAATATGCAGGAGACGCAACAATATAGGTAACACATTTGTATTATTAGTTTAGGGTTCCTATAATTAATCATATGCTTCATTGCCATATAAAGTTTATCCCCGGGAAAAAAAAAAAAAAATCTAGGGATTTTTTATTTATTTCTTGGGATTTTTTGTTTATTTTTCATTAACCTAACCAAACAACCTAACCTAACCTAACTTAAATGTATTTGGGGGCTATTAGGTTAGGTTAGGTTTTTTGGTTAGGTTAATGACCCCAAACAAAAATCCCAAGAACAAAAAATAAAAATCCCGAGATTCTTTGTTTTTCCCCGAAGATAAAAATTATATAGCAATGAAGCATACGATAATAGGAACCCAAAACTGATATTATAAATTTGTTACCTATATTGTTGCGTCTCCTGCATTTTGACCTGGATATTAATTAATTGTGTTCATAGTTATATAATTAGAATCACAAATATTGAATATACGTTTTTTATTGCACCATTACATCTCTTTTATATTATGTGTTTTATGTTTTAATTATTGCCACTATAATTAGACTGGGATGTAACATTTGATTAATCTGCATTTGTGTTGTGTTTTCAAAAATTATGTTTTTTCTTCAGATTCCTGTGATTCGATGCGTAACTTGAATGTGTTATTCGTAATAGTAAAAATCTGTTGGTGTAGATTTATCACCTCCATATTTTTGCTCTGAATGCAATTTCCGGTACTCCTACCCGTGAAACACAATGTACAATCCAGGGTATTAAGTGTGTTGTCATAAATTCCAGTGGTGTTCGCTCAGAAAGTGTTATTGGTATCTTTATAGTTACTGGGAAAGGTGCTTATCCCTCAAAGTATTAGTCAGTGTCCGAAAGTTTGTGAAATATTTGACAACACTTATTAACCTCGACCGTACAACTACTGAAAAATGTTCGTGAGTTATTGTGATTATTTTTATGCATATAATATATCCATTTAGATTCATGTTAGGATCATATCAGCTATATCATAATGAATACATATTTATTAAGGGGACATGGGCCGGTTTTCTGGACCACTTTCTCCCTCATGTTTAGCCCCAATAGTGTTCAGATGTTAAGATGTTTGCCCCATTAGTTAGTCGATTTTATCACCTTTCGTCCCATTTCTTCGTCAATATTTAGATCTTTCGTGCTATTTAGGTGTCGATTTTTTCCCTGGCGAACGATAGTGAGCCTGTATTGTTGGAAGAACCGGCCTTCGGCCGGGAAAATTTTCTACCGAAAAATTTACAAATTAATCTAGAAGGTGGGGATCTGATGGATGTCTTTTTTTGTTTTAATTTGATGGAGGTCTAGGGAGGAAACTTGAGAAATAATGAATACATGCAAAAATCGCACAAAAAGAGAACCATACCCCCTTAATGTATAGCTGAGGTGATCCCAACATCAATCTAAATGGATAAATTTGCACAAAGAAAATGGCAAGAGGTCACAAACATTTGTCAGTAGCTGTACGGTGGTGCTAATAAGTCAGGTCCCAGCTGGCATTACGTTTGGCTCGCTCTGTGCTGTATTAATGTCTGTCAGATGTTGAATAGGGTGGGTAAGTGTAGGAACCGGTTTGTATATTTCACTCAATATGAAGAAATGAAGCTTAGATATTGCTGATCCCAATAATTTATCAAAACATACTTGGTGCCGAGGCATCACATATTAGTGCGACTGTACATCTTCGGCACTAGTCTATCATCTACCAATTAGAATTCCCTAGGACTTGCAGTTTGGGCTACAGAGGACTTTTTAAAGTCCAAAAACTGGTCACTTGGGCCGTTCTGGGAGGCCAAGTCAATTTCGAAATTCTAAACTAATGGTCCGATTTCAATTCTGTTTGCGCCAATCGATTCAGCGTGTCAAAGTGCAGGCTACTTGTGGTATACATTTGAACAATATCCATACATAGATAAATAGTCTATGGGGTTTTTAAACTTTAAAATAGGCCTATTGGGCGTAAAAAATTGTCAAAATTAAAATAATCCATACGCCGTTGTAATTGCAACGTGACTAATCAAGATATACCCTTAACAACTTGAAAATTGAAAATCACCCGCCAAGTGCAAACATTTTCATGGGGTAAAATAAAACCCAGGCATTTTTGAAAAAATATTTTCGATTCTGGGCGAATGGCTGGTCTAAAATGCAATCTACGACCATGTATGGAAGCTGCTCGTCGAGAAAAATCGAATGGCACCAAGTAGAATTCCCTTGGACTTATAGTTTGGGCTACAGAGGACTTTTAAAGTCCAAAAACTGGTAATTTGGGCCCTTCTGGGAGGCCAAGTCAAACACGAAATCCTAAACTAATTGTCCGATTTCAATTCTGTTTCCGCCATTCGATTCAGCGTGTCAAAGTGAACTTATGGTTAACATTTGAACAAAATCCATACATAGATAACTCGTCTATTGGAGTTTTAAACTTTAAAATAGGCCTACTGGGCCTAACAAATTGTCAAAACTAAAACAAATTATATGCCGTTGGAATCGTAATGACGAGACGAATCCAAATATACCCCTGAAAACTCGAAATTCGAAAGTCGCCCGCCAAGCGCAACAAGCAGGGATTTTGGAAACAAATATTTTCGATTCTGGGTGAATGGCTGGTCGAAAATGCAATCTACGACCATGTATAGAAGCTGCTCGTCGAGAAAATTCGAATGGCACCAAGTAGAATTCCCTAGGACTTATAGTTTGGGCTACAGAGGACTTTTAAAGTCCAAAAACTGGCCATTTGGGCCCTTCAATTACGAAATCCTAAACTAATTGTCAGATTTCAATTCTGTTTGCCCCATTCGATTCAGCGTTTCAAAGTGAACTTATGGTTAACATTTCAACAAAATCCATACATAGATAACTCGTCTATGGAGTTTTTAAACTTTAAAATAGGCCTATTGGGCCTAAAAATTAGTCAAAATTGAAAAATGCATATGCCGTTGGAATTGTAATGACGAGACGAATCCATATATACTCATGAAAACTCGAATTTCGAAAGTCGTCCGCCAAGAGCAAACAAATATTTTCGATTTTGGGCGAATGGCTGGTCGAAAATGCAATCTACGACCATGTATAGAAGCTGCTCGTCGAGACAATTCGAATGGCACCAAGTAGAATTCCCTAAGACTTATAGATTGGGTTACAGAGGACTTTTAAAGTCCAAAAACTGGCCATTTGGGCCCTTCTGGGAGGCCAAGTCAATTACGAAATCCTAAACTAAGTGTCAGATTTCAATTCTGTTTTCGCCATTCGATTCAGCGTTTCAAAGTGAACTTATGGTTAACATATGAACAAAATCCATACATAGATAACTCGTCTATGGAGTTTTTAAACTTTAAAATGGGCCTATTGGGCCTAAAAATTGGTCAAAATTAAAAAAATGCATATGCCGTTGGAATTGTAATGACGAGACGAATCCATATATACTCATGCAAACTCGAAATTCGAAAGTCGCCCGCCAAGTGCAAAAAGTTTGCAGGGATTTTGGAAACAAATATTTTCGATTCTGGGCGAATGGCTGGTCGAAAATGCAATCTACGACCATGTATAGAAGCTGCTCGTCGAGAAAAATCGAAGGGCACCAAGTAGAATTCCCTAGGACTTATAGTTTGGGCTACAGAGTACTTTTAAAATCCAAACACTGGCCATTTGGGCCCTTCTGGGAGGCCAAGTCAATTACGAATCCTAAACTAATTATCCAATTTCAATTATGTTTGCGCCATTCGATTCAGCGTGTCAAAGTGAACTTATGGTTATAATTTGAACAAAATCCATACATAGATAACTCGTCTATGGAGTTTTTAAACTTTAAAATAGACCTATTGGGCCTAAACAATTGTCAACATTTAAAAAATGCATATGCCGTTGGAATTGTAATGACGCGACGAATCCATATATACCCATGAAAACTCTAAATTCGAAAGTCGCCCGCCAAGTGCAAACATTTTCCTGGGCATGGATTTTGGAAACAAATATTTTCGATTCTGGGCGAATGGCTGGTTGAAAATGCAATCTACGACCATGTATAGAAGCTGCTCGTCGAGAAAAATCCAATGGCACCAAGTAGAATTCCCTAGGACTTATAGTTTGGGCTACAGAGGACTTTTAAAGTCCAATAACTGGTCATTTGGGCCGTTCTGGGAGGCCAAGGCAAATACGAAATCCTAAACTAATTTTTCGATTTCAATTCTGCTTGCGCCATTTGATTTAGCGTGTCAAAGTTAACTTATAGTAAAAAATTGAACAAAATTCATACATAGATAACTCGTCTATGGAGTTTTTAAACTTTAAAATAGGCCTATTGGGCCTAAAAAAAAAAATCAAAATAAAAAAATGCATATGCCGATGGAATTGTAAGGACGAGACGAATCCATATATACCCATGAAAACTCGAAATTAGAAAGTCGCCCGCCAAGTGCAAACATTTTCCTGGGCTTAATTAAACGCAGGGATTTTGGAAAAAAATATTTTCGATTCTGGGCGAATGGCTTGTCGAAAATGCAATCTACGACCATGTAAAGAAGCTTCTCGTCGAGTAAAATTTAATGGCACCAAGTAGAATTCCTAGGACTTATAGTTTGGGCTACAGAGGACTTTTAAAGTCCAAAAACTGGTCATTTGGGCCGTTCTGGGAGGCCAAGTCAATTACGAAATACTAAACTAATTGTCCGATTTCAATTCTGCTTGAGCCATTTGATTTACCATTTCAAAGTTAACTAATGGTTAAAATTTGAACAAAATCCATAGATAGATAACTCGTCTATGGAGTTTTGAACTTTAGGGGACAGTGTTATTTAAACTATAAAATAGGCCTATTGGGCCTAAAAATTTGTCATAATAAAAAAAATTATATACCGTCGCAATCCTAATGACAAGACGAATCCATATATACCCATGAAAACACGAAATTCGACAGTCGCCCGCCAAGTGCAAAAATTTCCCTGGGCTTACGCAGGGATTTTGGAAACAAATATTTTCGATTCTGGGCGAATGGCTGGTCGAAAATTCAATCTACGACCACGTATGGAAGCTGCTCTTCGAGAAAAATTGAATGGCACCAAGTAGAATTCCCTAGGACTTATAGTTTGGGCTACAGAGGACTTTTAATGTCCAAAAACTGGTTATTTGGGCTGTTCTGGGAGGCCATGTCAAATACGAAATCATAAACTAATTGTCCGATTTCAATTATGTTTGCGCCATTCGATTCAGCGTGTCAAAGTGAACTTATGGTTAACATTTGAACAAAATCCATATATAGATAACTCGTCTATGGAGTTTTTAAACTTTAAAATAGGCCTATTGGGCCTAAACATTGGTCAAATTTTAAAAATTCATATGCTGTTGGAATTGTAATGACGAGACGAATCCATATATATATATATATATATATATATATATATATATATATATATACCGGGTATATATATATATTTTTTTTCTTCTATATTCCAACTACTCCCTCTCGGGCATAGGCTGAGAGCCTGTACATTCCACCGCTCAACACGGTGAAGCCCGTGAGGTCTTGTTCCAGTCTGGGGAGTGAGACATGTGAAGCATCCATTCATGGCTCGAAGCAGCTCCATCTCTGAAGCAGCTGGTTGCTTCGTTCAAGTGCTTCACTGTCTCACCCTCCAGACTCAGACCCTCACTCTCAGAACGCCACCTATTGAGCAGTGAACTCACTAGGCATTGTCCCCCTGTAACATATTTTGAATATGGGAATATTCATAGTGTTATTTAATCAGGGAACGATGAGGGTATTTGTTTGGCATTTCGTTGGGCTTTATGGTAATGCACTGATACTAGGTACAGCACAAATTCGGAATTCGAAAGTCGCCCGCCAAGTGCAAACATTTTCCTGGGCTAAAATAAAACCCAGGCATTTTTTAACAAATATTTTCGATTATGGGCGAATTGCTGGCCAAAAATGAAATCTACGACCATGTCTAGAAGCAGCTCGGCGAGAAAAAACGAATGGCACCAGTTAGAATTCTCTAGGACTTATAGTTTGGGCTACAGAGGACTTTTAAAGTCCAAAAATCGGTCCCCTGGGCCCTCTAGGAAGGCCAAGTCAAAATCGAAATCCTAAACCAATAGTCCGATTTTAATTATGTTTGCGCCATTCGATTCAGCGTGTCAAAGTGTACTCTCGGTATAAATTTGAACAAAATCCAAACATAGATAACTTGTCTACAGAGTGTTTTAACTTTAAAATAGGCCTATTGAGCCTAAAAATTGGTCAAAATTAAAATATTTATATACCGTTGGAATCGCAACAACGAGACGATTTCAAATATACCATCCGCAATTGCATTATATAATTAATTTTATGTAAACTTAGGTTGGATCGTCTCACTATAAATCTCACCTGCAAGCACTCTTGATTGAGTACTTCGTATATTGCTCGACAAGTTTCAGGAATAATGCGAGACAAACTATGCTTGGATAATTTTTTAGTATACTGCAAATAAGTGTAGCTGCATCCATTTGAAACAAACATGAGGTGTTGCCTCCAGTCGAGCTTCTGCCGATATACACTCCCTCCTATTGGCATCTGCTTGATGTATAGGTTATATAACTGTCCTGTGATTATTGTTGTTGGGGACCATGGTGATCATACCGGACCCACTGACCCAGCCCTGAAAGCTCCTACTCTGACCACTGGCAGACTTTGACTGGCCAATCACTGCCTGGCTGCCGTGTGGACATCACCGCAAGCGTGTTTAACAGACTTTGCCCAGTGAAGGGGCACAGCCCGCCGGACACTGCTCGATCGTGTAGACGGGGCTTAAGGGTTGTGGTAGCGGGCACGTCGTCGCCTTGTTTACATTATACGTTTACGGTCGCGAAATTATCCCACAGCCAGGTGTTATTTGGCCCCTGCTGGCAATATGTACTGTATAATGACCAGTTGCCTTATAAAAACACATATACCTACAACACATGCACAGTTATCTGGATAAAGTGACCCTTAGCACACTGTGAAGCTCCCCTTAAACCTAGTATTGTATTCCACGGCTGATGTATATTCTTCATTCACTGAATAATAAACAACAATACAACACTATATTCCTTGAAAAAAAAAAAACAGTCGGCACAACTGATCTAGTAACCTAAACTATTGGGTAAATTGTCTAAGTGGACAGTTACGATTGTTGATACTTATTACCGAAACTACCACTAATTATTTCTCAATATTTGAAGGCTAGTATAGAATAAAGATGTTGCAAAGATCATATTAAAATGTGTTTCAATCTCCGGAGATACAATTTATGTGCATGTAAAGTACTGTACAAACAAAAAATTCTCCCTATTGACGGCAGTGAAACTTTTATTAAGCCCCTTACTGTTAAAATAGATGCTGATTTCAATAAGTCATGAGGGGGGGGGGGGAGCCCCCCCCCCCCTCAATCCATCCTGTATCCAAAGGCAAAACAAATTGTATATTTACTCTGAAAATTACTGACATCTTAGTGTTTTAAGATCATTGAATAATGGGAGAAATAACATTTTCCGGGGCTTGTAACTAATTTCAACTACTGTATAATGATGCAAACTACCTAAAACCAAAAAGAAAAACCATGGGAAAATTAGTGGTAGTTTCGGAAATATTTTCCCGATTGTTTTCGTTAAATCAGATTTTCCCGACTAATTTAGCATATGGGATTCATGCGATGTTTACACCCATTTAGCGCGGAAAATTCGTTAAATTAACGTAGCATAACCTGACTTATTTTACCTATATTAACTTAAGCTATGGAGGACATGGAGGAAAATGTATTTGAAGTATGAAGGGGGGATGCCTCTTTCGTCCTTGGACGTACACTCGGCCGCAATTCCGCGTGGGCCACCTAGTCATAGGGTTTGGGTAAATCCGTTGTGTAGTTTGTTCGCTCTTAATATAGTAAGATCTCACACTCCCCTCCCTGAATCAATCGAAGATTTTGCCCCATAGATGGCGCAGCTTGATGGGAAGGGAGGGAGCTTGTCGTAGTGTTAAAAGGGTAGGACACAATGGGAGGAGGTGACGTTCTATAACATACAGTGACGAATGTTAAACTTATTTACTTCTACTTGTTCATACAATAATGTTCCCGAAACTAATTCGTAATGAACAGTAGATTCCCTCTTTCAGTAACTGAAACGTCACTCTCTCTCTCTCTCGCTCTCTCTCTCTAGGTTATATGAGGTATACAGAATGTTGAAAGTAACACTATTATATATATCCATTTACACCTTTAATTAATCACATTATGAAATTTATTCAGCAATATGATGAGAACTTGAGAAGAATATATTTTGAAGTAGCACCACGAAGTAACATTATACTGACGCGGCCATGTATAATTATCCACCTTCCTCTCCCTCTCCGAGCTCGGACTTTTTTCTATCCTCTAGTCTATTTTTCCCCAGCTGAGGGTAAATTGTCATGTTTCTATCTTTGTTACTCGGCTATAAGGTAGATTTTGTAGCGAAAGATGATGTTTATTCTGAAAACTTGGCATTAATATGACACACAGCCATAGTAATTTCATATATTTCCATTAAGTATCGATAAATCAGCTAATAAGAGATTCAATTTACGATCAGCTGGAAAAAAATAGAGTATAGTTGTCACTAAGGGATGGAGGGACGTAAGGGTGGCGAGGTGACTAACAAGGTGGGTGGAGGTGGAGGAGTTGTGGTGGGATTGTTTAGACTGGTGGATGAATGTATAATAACTAAATTTAGGATATTTCAGTGTGTGTGTGCGTGCGTTCGTGTGTGTGTTTAAAGGGCGATCGGGACACGAATGCATAGAGGTTTTGTGTTCGTGGACGGGTGGAAAATTATAAAGGTAAATATATTTATGTACTATATATTGTATCTCTTTTTATACTGGCATGGCCTTACTTACTCTTTACTGTGTATTAGTTTTGCACACATTTTCAGCATATTTCACTAATTGGCTTAAATATAGTTATGTTTATATGAAGGATGCATTAGGATCCCTTTGGACCATCCCCTGTTCGCTTGTTTATGCTTCCTCTTACAACTTCGGTTAATCATTGCACACAAATCTTTATGTCATATCATATTTCGTGAACTCGCTAATCTGATTTATCTATCTATCTATCTATCTATACATCCATCTATTGCCAGACAACCTTATCTCCCGAGAGGAGGTGGACGTGAAAGTATCACCTTCATAAGCTTCTATATGCCGAGGTAACTCATTCGATTATCTAGATTTTTTTTCAATTAATTTCAAAATAAATGTGTAGCTTGATCATACAAGATTATTGCGCAATGCAATATAACAATGACAAATATTAATTGTTCTGTTGATAAACATTATGTTTGCGGTAATATGAACAATTGATAAAGGTATACTCAATTAACTTCAGTAATTATATTTATTTAATTGATATTTATTAGACAGTCATAGTAAAGTAAATAGATCTAAGGGAATAATGTGTTGGGGAAAAAGTGGATTGCAATTCTCGAGGGTAATTTACTCTAGGTAAATATTTCCCCCTGTATCACATTATCTTATATTATCAGACTTAGCAATATGTAACAAACCTCATGCAAAGAGTATAACATATCAGTATAAATAATTATATGTGTGGAATAATATTATCTGTGTATACCCTGGTCTATTTGCGATATCTAATAACCTGAGTTTACATGTAGTTACTCATAGTCTCACTGTTACCAAGGTAATGCACACATTATTTATCAATACCATATTTACTACATAAATCGATTAACACAGTGCAACTTCTCTCTCTCTCTCTCTCTCTCTCTCTCTGAGAAACCAGACTTGGCTCTTCCGTGATACCAACGGATTTTTCATATACTTTAGTAATTATTTTATTTATTGTTTCTAGGTTAGCACACATCAATTATTAGCATTCATCTATAGAGCAAGTTAATCAGAAAGAATTAGATTTGTACTATAGCTGAATAGTTAAGGTCATAGAATTTACCCTGATAAATGTTTTATTTCAGCAGAAGTTTTGGTAAGGAGCTCTTTATGAAGATCCATACTAATTTCAACCTAATGTCAGAGAGCAATAAAGGTGAAACGAGACTCAAACTATCCATTTGGGGGAGGGAATGGGTAGTTTACCCTGATGCACAAGAAAATCGACTTTAAATCGCCATAAACAGAGAGGAATTTTGTATCTAAGTTTAAACACTGTTGCCAGCTACTCTAAATATACTGATATTCCTGAGGGAAATGCTTTATCAACAAATTTGCCTCGATGTAAATTAATTGTTAAATATATAAATCAGACATGTCATACCTCTACCATTTGGCTTAATGTATCAATGTGATCATATGTAATGTTTTCTTTCTGGCCACAGGTAATTTAGAATCTTGATAATGATATTACCAATCTTAATGAATCCTGATCAATGTAATCAATAGCCCACCGACTCAGTATTAACTGTGACTCTCATGCTTGAGGTAAGTCATCCACAGATCGACATATTTTGACACTACAAAGGTAACTCATCTAAATAATAATAGTTTACTACTTCTGTTAATCTAATTTGTCGCTAGTTTGTAGTTTGCTAACAAAAGGTGTATGTTATATATTATATAGTATGACCTGTACTATTATTTTATTCATACCAATAAAGAGAGAGAGAGAGAGAGAGAGAGAGAGAGAGAGAGAGAGAGAGAGAGAGAGAGAGAGAGAGAGAGAGAGAGAGAGAGAGAGAGAGAGAGAGAGAGAGAGAGAGAGAGAGAGAGAGAG
The DNA here is from genome assembly GCA_032716605.1 of Paralithodes platypus. Lineage (NCBI taxonomy): Eukaryota > Metazoa > Arthropoda > Malacostraca > Decapoda > Lithodidae > Paralithodes > Paralithodes platypus. Next base: position 54,284,814 of record CM064579.1, on the reverse strand, counting down.
AGAGAGAGACGTTTCAGTTACTGAAAGAGGGAATCTACTGTTCATTACGAATTAGTTTCGGGAACATTATTGTATGAACAAGTAAAAGTAAATAAGTTTAACATTCGTCACTGTATGTTATAAAACGTCACCTCCTCCCATTGTGTCCTACCCTTTTAACACTACGACAAGCTCCCTCCCTTCCCATCAAGCTGCGCCATCAATTCTTCGATTGATTCAGGGAGGGGAGTGTGAGATCTTACTATATTCAGAGCGAACAAACTACACAACAGATTTACCCAAACCCTACGACTAGGTGGCCCACGCGGAATTGCGGCCAAGTGTACACTCTACTACATAATCCCTTGCCCTATATGAACCTTCAAACAGCAAAGCGAACCTCCGAAATGTACTGTACAGTACGTACTGTACTGTACGTACTGTACTGTACTGTGCATACAGTTGGCCACATAAGTCATGTTTATCGTCGTGGTCTTATGTATGAAAGCAATTTAGTATGAATGTATTGCGAGTTTGGTTTCTTTTAATTATCAGTTGACTAATTAGATGAGTTAACCACTGCATAATAAACTACACTCGTAATTCAATAATGTGTATTATATTTTCATGTATAAGATCATAGAGGAACAAAACCTATGTGGGGAGCTGTACACATTAGGTTAACAAATAATGAAAACCTTTGAATCACTTCGAAACAGGTTCAACCATTTTAGGCCACGATATATGCCGTAGAGTGACGGTGCAGTATTTACCTTGTCTCGCCATGGTGATGTTAGGCCGTGCTTCCTTCTCCAGCCCCTTGCAGACATCCCCGGATTCCTATCTTCACTTTCTGCACCAGTCTCACCTCCGACGAACACTTAACAACGCCATTAATCACAACAGACCGCCGAAAAACACGGTAATTACACGATATACGCGGTCACGTCCGGCCGCTCAGTTCGGTGTGGTCCTCTGAGGTGTAGAAAATGGCCGTGTGTCAACATCGCATAGATCTGTACATTTTCTGTTACGATAGTGGTAATTGAGAGAACGTGTGATTTTAAGGGTTAACTTATTGAATTTTTGGTGGCAAAGTGCTTCGAAACCGATTGAATCAGCAACTGAACCCCATCCCTACTGGTATGTATTTAATTATGTCATAGTATCCACAGATGGTTATATGTTACTTAATAATTAGTATATACTGTCAAGGGCAAAAGTTCGTTTCCCCAACCAGCCTCTGAGTGAATCCGAATCAAACGAAGCATCTGAAAGAATTGACATTTACACCAAATATATGCTTCGTTTTTCGACTCCCAGGTGATTCGGATTCACGCAGTGGCAGGTTGGAGGAACGAACTATTGTCGTTGATAGTAATATGCATACACGATTATCTTTTATTAAGCTTAGTATTGGTCTAACTATCTATTTATCTAATCATGCCTGCCATAATTTAGAATACTTGGAAATGCAACCATGTCATTTGAATGAATATGCTGTTTGTTGTTTGGGTTCCAGGGCCACTCTGAATGAATATGTTGTTTGTTGTTTGGGTTCCAGGGCCACTCTGAATGAATATGCTGTTTGTTGTTTGGGTTCCAGGGCCACTCTGAATGAATATGCTGTTTGTTGTTTGGGTTCCAGGGCCACTCTGAATGAATATGTTGTTTGTTGTTTGGGTGCCAGGGCCACTCTGAATGAATATGTTGTTTGTTGTTTGGGTTCCAGGGCCACTCTGAATGAATATGCTGTTTGTTGTTTGGGTTCCAGGGCCACTTTGAATGAATATGCCGTTTGTTGTTTGGGTTCCAGGGCCACTTTGAATGAATATGCTGTTTGTTGTTTGGGTTCCAGGGCCACTTTGAATGAATATGCTGTTTGTTGTTTGGGTTCCACGGCCACTCTGAATGAATATGCTGTTTGTTGTTTGGGTTCCAGGGCCACTCTGAATGAATATGCTGTTTGTTGTTTGGGTTCCAGGGCCACTCTGAATGAATATGCTTGCATCATTATGAGACTGGATGATTTCAACTTCTTTTCTACAAATCAACACTCAATTCGTGACTCTTTGTTAGCACTTTCCGAATGTTTAAGCATAATACTGACGGGGTTATATTATTGCACATATGCGCGGATAATTATTCAATGAATGGTTCATTCGAAGAATGGAGTTATTGGATACTTTAATAAACCCCGTGAATGTATCCTGCAACTCATTTATCCAGAAATGGTCCGAAAGTATTTAGGATTCATGGATATATTTACCCTTTCGCGCACTGCAGCCCGCAATTGCGTCCTTACAGGGATACTTTAAAATTTGTTGTGACCATCAGTGGTGCTTAGAAACCTTTAGTTTAAGTACTTCAACCTCTGCAGTTGTCTTTGAGCGAGTTGTGGGCGAAAAATAATTTTGGAGATGTAATTATGAGATTAAGATCATTTTATTTATGAATACTAAACGGCAACCCCCGGACCTGAAAGGGTTAACCAGCATACCTCTTGCTATACTCCCAGATGTTTGAATGAATTGAACAGTACGTAATGTGAATATAATGCAATTAATTTATTAATATACCTAATGTTAATCAAAATAAATCCAAATTTGGATGAAATACCCCATACGAATCTCTGGTTAATCAACTTGTACCGAATCAACGATCCGACTCACCAAAACCTTCTTGAACCACTGAGACTAACTAGTGGATAGGAGACGGGCAAACAAGTGTACTACAATCAAAGCTTCTAGTTTAGTCATTTACTGCTAGATCTAGAACAATACAACTCAATATAGCTGCAGTAATTGATATCTAGGGACAAATGACGTGTATAGTTTAGAGATAATATAACAGAGGGTTTTTTGAGAAAGTATCTACCACTTTGATTCCTAGAGGTAGATTATAAGCTAAAGAAAGCCGTCTAATGGTAACCAGATTATGATGAAAATGCGTCATGGTCCTGAGGGGGTTAAGGGGAGATGGGCCGGTTTTCTGGACCACTTTCTCCCTCATGTTTAGCCCCATTAGTTTTCAGATGTTATGATGCTTTCCCCTTTAGTTAGTCGATTATAAGACCTTTCGCCCTATTTCTTCGTCAATATTTAGACCTTTCGTGCTATTTAGGTGTAGATGTTTTCCCTGGCGAACGATAGTGAGCCTGTAATGTTGGAAGAACCGGCCTTCGGCCGGGAAATTTTTCTACCGAAAAATGTACAAATTAATCTAGCAGGGGGATCTAATGGATGTTTTTTTTTAAATTTGATGGAGGTCTAGGGAGGAAACTAGAAAAATAATGAATACATGCAAAAATCGCCCCAAAAGTGAACCATCCCCCTTAAGCGAGTTGTATCCTTTTTTTCTGGCGATATTCTCGATATTGTGCCATTTGTCTAGTCGTGATGTAGAGCCTGTGTCATGTTGCTAGTGATAGTCTGCACTTTTCACAATCTAGCGGTATTTTAGCGACAGTGCCATATTTCTATAGTCTGTTTATTTCCAGCTGAGGGTAAATTGCCATGATACTAGCTTGATTGCTCAGCTATAACATAGATTTTGTAGCGAAATATGTTGTTAATTATGAAAACTTGGCATTAATAAGTTACAGAGACCTAGTAATTTCATATTCTTCCATCAAATACTGAGAAATCAGCTGCTAAGGGATTCAATTTACCATCAGCTGGAAAAAAATACTTTGGTATACCCGACATTAGCGGGAGCGATGTTTTTTCATGATATATAAATACCGGCAAATGTTCCTGGCGAGCGATAGCGAGCCTGCAATTTGAAGAGGAACCGTCCTTCGGCCGGAACATTTTTCGACAAATTTATCTTGAAGGGGGGTCTAGGGGGTGTTTTGCTAAGCTTGATGGAGGTCTAGGGAGGAAACTAAAAAAATATATGAATAAATGAATTAATAGACCAAACAAACGGTCTGCCTCCCCTTAACCCTTTTTACTACCACAGATCCTTCTTACATTGCACAAAATCGTCTAAATTCAGCAAGAATATAATGATAAAGACGTCGCCGGTACAGAAGGGGTTAAAAATACGTCATTGCATATTGATAAAGTATAATAATTGTTGTTGTTCACACTGTTATGCTAAACCCAAAATAGAGCTCGTGAAATCTGCTCGTTATGAATATGCATCGCGGCCATTATACTGATGGGCGAAACAATTGACTTTTTGTGTTATAAACAACCGTGGGCTAATCGTTCTATATTTATACTGACATATTTATATATTTGATTGTATTTATTACCTGGTAACTATTGATATTTATGTAGTATCGTTTTATATATATTAAGAGAGAGAGAGAGAGAGAGAGAGAGAGAGAGAGAGAGAGAACTTGTGTGCATGTGTATCCTATATATCCACTACCAGGAAGTTTAATTATAATTTCTTGCTTTGATATCCGCTTCCCAGTTGACGATAAATAATATATATACACGTGTATGTATGCCGTGCCTGTGTGTGTTTGGATATGTGCGTGTACGTATGTGTGCGTGTGCGTGTGCGTGTGCGTGTATGTGTGTATGTGTGTACGAGTTTACCCTTTTAGAGAAGCTGCTGCTGGTGCTGGCAAAACTTTCATATAATAGAAGAGAAAAGGTTAAGGGGAGATGGGCCGGTTTTCTGGACCACTTTCTCCCTCATGTTTAGCCCCATTACTTTTTAGATGTTAAGATGTTTGCCACATTAGTTAAAATATGTCAAGACCTTTTGCCCCATTTCTTCGTCAATATTTAGACCTTTCGTGCTATTTAGGTGTCGATTTTTTCCCTGGCGAACGATAGTGAGCCTGTAATGTTGGAAGAACCGGCCTTCGGCCGGGAAATTTGTCTACCGAAAAATGTACAAATAAATTTAGAAGGGGGATCTAATGGATGTTTTTTTTAAATGTGATTGAGGTTTCGGGAGGAAACTAGAAACATAATGAATACATGCAAAAATCGGCCAAAAAGTGAACCATCTCCCCTTAAGGCAGCCACCCGTGAACCCCTATACAGTATTATATATGGGGCTATAATTCCGAGAGGTCTGTTTCTTGCGTTCCAGGCCAGCGGTGAGGTATGGGGGGGGGGGGGGGGGGTGACAAGGTAGTAAGCGCGGCGGATACTACTAGACACGGGGGTAAATGTTCGGGATTATTGTTATTGTTATTATTAGCCATTATGAGCTTCTTAATAGTCTTCGTAGGTCAGTATCTTCATGTATGTGTTCTTTAATAGTCTTCCTAGGTCATTATCTTCATGTATGTGTTCTTTAATAGTCTTCGTAGGTCAGTATCTTCATGTATGTGTTCTTTAATAGTCTTCGTAGGTTAGTATCTTCATGTATGTGTTCTTTAATAGTCTTCCTAGGTCAGTATCTTCATGTATGTGTTCTTTAATAGTCTTCGTAGGTCAGTATCTTCATGTATGTGTTCTTTAATAGTCTTCGTAGGTCAGTATCTTCATGTATGTGTTCTTTAATAGTCTTCGTAGGTCAGTATCTTCATGTATGTGTTCTTTAATAGTCTTCGTAGGTTAGTATCTTCATGTATGTGTTCTTTAATAGTCTTCGTAGGTTAGTATCTTCATGTATGTGTTCTTTAATAGTCTTCGTAGGTTAGTATCTTCATGTATGTGTTCTTTAATAGTCTTCGTAGGTCAGTATCTTCATGTATGTGTTCTTTAATAGTCTTCGTAGGTCAGTATCTTCATGTATGTGTTCTTTAATAGTCTTCGTAGGTCAGTATCTTCATGTATGTGTTCTTTAATAGTCTTCGTAGGTCAGTATCTTCATGTATGTGTTCTTTAATAGTCTTCGTAGGTCAGTATCTTCATGTATGTGTTCTTTAATAGTCTTCCTAGGTCAGTATCTTCATGTATGTGTTCTTTAATAGTCTTCCTAGGTCATTATCTTCATGTATGTGTTCTTTAATAGTCTTCGTAGGTCAGTATCTTCATGTATGTGTTCTTTAATAGTCTTCGTAGGTTAATATCTTCATGTATGTGTTCTTTAATAGTCTTCGTAGGTTAGTATCTTCATGTATGTGTTCTTTAATAGTCTTCGTAGGTTAGTATCTTCATGTATGTGTTCTTTAATAGTCTTCGTAGGTTAGTATCTTCATGTATGTGTTCTTTAATAGTCTTCGTAGGTTAGTATCTTCATGTATGTGTTCTTTAATAGTCTTCGTAGGTTAGTATCTTCATGTATGTGTTCTTTAATAGTCTTCGTAGGTCAGTATCTTCATGTATGTGTTCTTTAAGTAGGGAAGGGTTTATTAATAGGTCGTTATATTTACTTACTATTCTGTTTTGTTTCCTCCCTAGGCCTCCATTAAACTTAAAAAAACATCCCCAAGATCCCACTTCCATATAAATTTGTATATGTTTCGGTAGAAAAATTTCACGGCCGAAGGCCGGTTTCTCCTAAATTATAGGGTCGCTATCGCTCGCGAGGAAAGCATCGACACATGATTGACAAATAAATGGGGCGAAAGGTCTTAACATCGCCAAAACATCTGAAAACTAAGAGGGCTAAACATGAGGGAGAAGGAGGGCCAGAAAACAATAACCGTCCCCCCTTCATTATCCATTTCATTGTACGATGATTACTCTCATTTATTTTGTTGCTGTACCAGTGACGTCTTTTTCATTTGATTCTAACTATATTTAGACGAATTTATGCAGTTTAAGAATGATCTGTGGTAGTAAGAGGGGTTAAGTGAGATAGTTCGAAGCCTGATAATTGATGGAGGCTCTTATACAACTAAAGAAAATCGTCTAATAGTAGCCAGCATAAAGTTAAAAGGACGGCACCGGTACTGAAAGCGTTATAACATTGCTTCAGGTAGGTCATTCCTAAGGTTAATGAAATCGTCTGATGGCAGACAGAATAATGAAGAATATCGTCATTGTACTGCAAGCATCGACCAATTAGTTTAAAGGGAGGCAAATCGTTATTCTGGACCCCATTCTCCCTAATGTTTAGCCCCACTACTTTTGAGATTATAAGACGTTCGGCCCATTAGTTTGGCGATTTTAACACTTTTCGCCCCATTTCGTTGTCAATTTTAAGACCATTTGTGCCATTTAAGTGTCGATTATTTCCTGGCGAGCGATAGCGATCCTGCAATTTTAGGAGGAACCGGCCTCCGGCCGGGACATTTTTCTACCAAAGAATGTACAAATTTATCTTGAAGGGGGGTCTAGGGGTTGATTTTCTAAGCTTGATGGAGGTCTAGGGAGGAAACTAAAACAAATATATGAATAAATTAATTAATAGATCAAACAAACGGCCAGTCTCCCCTTCAGACTCAACCTAGGTATTGTAGTCTTTTCCAGTAACTTTTGCAAGACTCCTAGATTATCGAATGAAACATTATTTCAACTATACCCTGTTTCTTTTCAAATGACGGCAAATTGCAAAGTTCCCATCAAGATTTCTCGGTTATTTTGAAGATATTGTAGTGAAATATGGTGGTAAGTATATAAACTTGGTCTTACTATGATGCAGAGACATATTAGTTTCATATTTTTCCATTAAGTATCGAGAAATTAGCTGCTAAGGTATTCAATTTACCGTCAGATGAAATTAATCAAACTATAGATAACAGCACATTTTTTAGTTAAACAACATATAAACAAAATAGTGGTGTGGGTGTTTTGGGCGGTGGCGTGTGATCCGTCTTCGGGAGAGCCTTCAGCATACAGATTTTGGACAAACATTTAAGGGGAGAATTTTAGTTTGTTTCCTAGACCCCTATCAAGCTTTCAAAAAAATGCCCCTAAGTTCCCCCTTCTATATAAGTGTGTACATTTTTCGGTTGAACCCAGCCGAAGACCGGTTTCTCCTAGATTACAGGCTCGCTATCGTTCGTCAGGAAAAAACGACACCTAAAAGGCACGAAGATCTTAAAATGTACAGAAGTTGGGCTAAATGTCTTAAAATCGGCAAACTAACGTGAAGAACGTCTTCAAATATCAAAACTAATGGGGCTAAACATGAGGGAGAAGGAGGTTCGAAAAATAATCCCGTGGAAATCTCCCCTTAGCACTATCAAATAGTGCTGAACCTTACATTACCGATACCGTCCTTTTAACTAAATTCTGGCTACTGTTAGACGGGTTTATTCAGCTAAAAAAGGGCCTCCAGCACTTAACAGGTATCAAACTATCTCACTTAACAGACATCAAACTATCTCACTTAACAGGCATCAAACTATCTCACTTAACAGGCATCAAACTATCTCACTTAACAGGCATCAAACTATCTCACTTAACAGGCATCAAACTATCTCACTTAACAGGCATCAAACTATCTCACTTAACAGACATCAAACTATCTCACTTAACAGGCATCAAACTATCTCACTTAACAGACATCAAACTATCTCACTTAACAGGCATCAAACTATCTCACTTAACAGACATCAAACTATCTCACTTAACAGGCATCAAACTATCTCACTTAACAGACATCAAACTATCTCACTTAACAGGCATCAAACTATCTCACTTAACAGGCATCAAACTATCTCACTTAACAGACATCAAACTATCTCACTTAACAGGCATCAAACTATCTCACTTAACAGGCATCAAACTATCTCACTTAACAGGCATCAAACTATCTCACTTAACAGGCATCAAACTATCTCACTTAACAGGCATCAAACTATCTCACTTAACAGGCATCAAACTATCTCACTTAACCCATTTTACTACCACAGATATTTCTTGAACTGCACAAAATCGTCTACACATAGCTAGAATAAAATTAAAAAAGACATCGCCGGTATCGAGGGGGTTAAAGGGTTGTCACACGCCACCGCCCAAAACCCCTGCACACCACTATTCGTATTGTTGTTGTTTTTTGTTCTTCTTGCCTCCTAATTAAGGGGGAGGTAGTCGCTTTTTCTGGACCCCCTTTTCCTTCGCACTTAGCATATTAGTTTTGAAATTTTAAGACGGTCGTTCGATTAGTTTGGCGATTTTGAGACCTGTCACCCCATTGTTTTGTCAATAGAAAGACCTTTTCGTGTCATTTAGGTATAATTTCAGAAGGAACCGGCCTTCGGCTGCCATTTTTCTAACGAAAAATTTACAAATTTATTTTGAGAGGGGGTCTAAGGGGTATTTTATTTAAGCTTGAGGGAGGTCTAGGGAGGAAACTAGAAAAAAATAATGAATAAATTAAAAAGTGGACCAAAAAGTGAACCCCTTAAGTGTTAAGACTGTAATGGTTACAAGTGGACAATTAGGTGTGAGGAACGGCGCCCCCCCCCCCCCCCCTTACTGTGCATGGGGGGGGGGGGGGACCGGTTGGGGGAATAGTTGGGCAGCTACACGAGCGCTTTTACCCTCAACATTTTTCCTTAAGGGGAGATGGGTCGTTTTTTCTGGACCTTCGTGATTAGTCCCATTAGTTTTGACATGCTTAAACTTTTGCCCAATTAGTTTGGCGATGTTAAGACCTTTTGCCCCATTTCTTTGTCAATATTAAGTCCTTTCGTGTTATTTAGGTGTCGATTTTTTCCCTGGCGAATGATAGTGAGATTGTAATTTTGGGAGAATCGGACTTCGGCCGGGACATTTTGCTACCGACAAACGTACAAATTAATCTCGGAGGGTGATTTAATGGATGTTTGTTTTAAGTTTTGATGGAGGTCTAGGGAGGAAACTAACAAATTAATTAATGTATAAATAAATAGACACCCAAACATAACCACTGTCCCCTTAACACTGGTCTGGCAGCTTATGAGGTCAACATTTAGATTATTTCGGTTACCTAAATTCATCCATCATCAGTCTAGTTTCCGATACCAGGGCATAATATTCCAGAAATGTAAAAATTTTAATCATCGAATGATGACTTAACCTAACCTAGCTTAACCTAGCCTAACTTAACCTAGCCTATTTTAACCTAGGCTAACTTAACCAAGCCTAATTTAATCTAGCCTAACTTAACCTAGCCGCACATAACCCACGCTAACTTAACCTAGCCTAACTTATCCTAGCCTAACTTAGCCAAGCCTAATTTAACCTAGGCTAACTTAACCTAGCCTAATTTAACCTAGGCTAACTTAACCTAGCCTAACTTATCCTAGCCTAACTTAACCATGCCTAATTTAATCTAGTCTAACGTAACCTAGCCTAATTTAACCTAGGCTAACTTAACCTAGCCTAACTTATCCTAGCCTAACTTAACCTAGCCTAATTTAACCTAGGCTAAATTAACCAAGCTTAATTTAACCTAGGCTAACTTAACCTAGCCTAATTTAACCTAGGCTAACTTAACCTAGCCTAACTTATCCTATACTGACCTAGCCTATCTTAACCCTTTCATGCACCAGGGTTGGTTGTTTATTATTCAGAAATAGAACTCGACCTATAAATGACCTCTCCAAAATTAGGTTTCTACCCTTAGCTCGCTCAGACAAGTGCAGAGGTTGAAATAACTAAAATATAGGATTTTAAACAGACCTGATGATCACAAAGGGTTTTAAGTATCCCAAAAGGGTGCAAATCGTGTCCTTGTACCCAAAAACGTAAACTAAACCTAAGTTAGACTAACTTAACCGAAACAAAAACTTAGCCTAACTTTGCACAGCATAACCTAATAATTATAACCTATTCTAGACCACCACACAGATCACTATTAGCCACACTCGACATTAGTAAAGCCTTCGATGCCATCCCCCGCCACAACCTAACAAACAAAATCTACAACACAAACATGCACAACAACACAAAACGGTGGCTGGCCAACTTCCTAGCAGGCAGATGTGCACACGTATCTTTTGCCGGTCAGTCATCTAAAATCAGAAACTTTCCAAACGGAGTCCCACAAGGATCCGTCCTATCGCCCGCACTCTTCAATCTGTACATGCACGATATAACTACACTCAATACGCCCCAAATAAACTTAGCCTCCTATGCAGATGACATAACACTCACATGCACACACCATGACCCAAAAAGAGCAACAGATCTCCTTCAACCCTATCTCAACACACTACATGGCTGGTGCACTACAAACAGACTTAATCTAGCCCCAGCCAAATCCACCGCAACCCTGCTCACAAGTTGGACAGGAGAACACGAATACATCCCTCAACTCACCATAAACAACACACCCCTAACACATACACACACACCCAAAATCCTAGGAGTAACATATGATACTCATATGACATTCAAACAGCACACCACAAACATTAAAAAGAAACTGACACCCAGACTTAACGCCCTCAGGTCACTTGCTCACACAAAATTTGGACACAACAAAGAAACTACCACCACAGTATATAAACAATACATAAGATCAGTGATGGAATACGCAAGCCCAGCCTGGGCTTCTAACCTAGCTGAAACACATCATAAGACCTTACAGACTATTCAAAACAAAGCCCTGAAGATCATTACAGGCTGCACAGCTACTGCACCCACAGATCACCTACATCAAGAAACCAAAATCCTCAAAGTCAAAGACCATCTGGACATGAGAGGCACTCAATTCCTGGCAGCAGCCTCCACGAACCAAGACCACCCACTAAACTACATGGCAACACACCCACAGACACCAAGAAATATCAAAACAACACCCAGCACACGGTATCACACACAATTATTGTCCTCTCTCCCTCCCTGCCCACCCCGAACCAACTTCCAGAAGCACATCCATACTCATATCTCTCACCGATCCATCCACTCACTCACAGACAACACGCAGCTGCATGCACGACCTCCCGAAATCCATCCTTCCGAATCCTCCCTTCCTCGCGAGGACAGAGTCCACCTGGCCAGGCTGAGATGCGGACACCATCCAGCTCTCCTGAGCTATCAGAAGAGACTGGATGACTCCGTTGTCGACACCTGCCCGGGATGTAACACAGCACCCCATACCATTAAACACATCATAGAAGACTGCATTTCACACAACCACTTACGCCAACAACACAATCTACACTCAATGAGAGCTCTGTGGGAAAGCCCGATCGTGGCCATGGCCTTTCTCAGGGACTCGGGGCTGTTCGGCCAGGCAGCTTAGGGAACAACAACAACAACAACAACCTATTCTAACCTAACGAAGCCTAAGTTAACCGAATCTAACCTAGCCTATCCCAATCTAGCATACATCGGCATCTCCTATACTCCAAGTAAGTATGCACAAACTATTGAACATTAACCCTTATAACTCAAACACGACTAGAGTAATCGAGCTAATATACAGTAATTATATATATACCATTTGGTTTAGCCAGGGAGTAGGTGTGGGAATTTACAGCCCATTTGTTCTAGCCCTTTTTGAGTTACAGAGGTTAGTTTTCACGATGTTTGGACTACTTATTTGGAACAGGGTATAGTAGGGGCCGACTTCTCCAAGAGGCCGACTTCTCTCAAAGACCGAGTTCTCCTGCTCCCCTCTCCTTGTCGGTGTGTGCCAAGGGTCGCCTGGCTTTTATCTCCTTGTTAGTGTTAATTAGTTCTCCGTCACAGAAACTTGTCGCGGCACTTAGAGGTCTTGTGGAGGGGCGTCCTGCGTCACTCATAACACTCTCTTTCTCTGTATGTACATATTATTACCGTACTCCACTTATTGCAAACTCTCTTTTTATGTATAGATTATTACTCTACTTATTGCAAACTCTCTTTATATGTATATATTATTACTCCACTTATTGCAAACTCTCCTTTATGTATAGATTATTACTCTACTTACTGCAAACTCTCTTTCTCTGTATGTATAGATTATTACTCCACTTATTGCAAACTCTCTTTCTCTGTATGTACATATTATTACCGTACTCCACTTATTGCAAACTCTCTTTTTATGTATAGATTATTACTCTACTTATTGCAAACTCTCTTTATATGTATATATTATTACTCCACTTATTGCAAACTCTCCTTTATGTATAGATTATTACTCTACTTACTGCAAACTCTCTTTCTCTGTATGTATAGATTATTACTCCACTTATTGCAAACTCTCTTTCTCTGTATGTATAGATTATTACTCCACTTATTGCAAACTCTCTTTCTCTGCATGTATAGATTATTACTCCACTTAATGCAAACTCTCTTTCTTTTTATGTGTTGATTAATTATTACTCCACTTATTGCCTACTCTCTTTCTCTTTATGTATAGATTATCACTCCACTTATTGCCTACTCTCTTTTTCTTTATGTACACTTATTCCACTTATTGCAAACTCTTTATTTCTTTGTATACAGCAAGTATAATATTCCACTTATTGCTGCCGGCAGTTGTAATATTATTTTGCTATTTTGATGTCGCTACTCTCATATTGATATGTTGTTGTTGTTGTTGTTGTTGCTTTAATCGTACGACTGGAAAAAACACTTAACCCCTTCTGTACCGGTGACGCCCTTTTCATCCTATTCTTGCAACTGTTAGGTGATTATATTAAGTTTAAGAACGACCTCTAACCATTGAAAGGCTACAAACTATCTCAATTAATCCACTTAGCTCCCACACATCCTTCCTAAGCTGAATAAAGTCGTCTGATAGTTGCTGGAATAAGATGCAAAGGACGTCACCGGTACTGAGGGGGTTAATGACCAATTCAGAGCTTGATAGTGAAGGTACGGTAGCGCCAATAAGTCCTATCTCAGCTGTCATTTCGCTTGGCTCGCACTGTGCTGTATTAATGTCTGTCGTATGTTGAACCGGGTGGGTAAGTGTCGGAACATGTTTGTATATCTCACTCGAAATGACGAAATCATGTTCAGATATTGCTAATACCAATTATTGATCAAAATATAATTGGTGCCGAGGCATCACTTATTTGACCGACTGTACAGTTGCCATTACATGAACCTGGACCATGAGTACTGTGAATGAATGAGAAGTTTGTAAATAGCTTATGAGTTTATGAGTTGTATTACGTGTTCTGTGAAGTAGTGCAAGACCACAATATATTCTGTCTTGCTGGTGTAATGGTTAGAGTGTTTTCAATTATGTGTGTGGTAACCCAGGTTCGATTCCCGGTGGATCACATGCTTTCATTAATTTCATTGAAGGTGTTTGGTGTTGGAGTGAAATTAATACAAATAAATACTATAGTCTGTATATTTCTTCTGCTGATGTTAGCCCTCTGAGGATCGATGACGCGCTTATTTTCTGTTTTCTAACTCTTATTAAACTATTTTTTGAGATTAGGAAGGGCATATGGACGTCAGAGGGTTGATTGCGATAGTCTTTACCCCTTTAATACACACAGTTCTTTCCTAAGCTGTATATAATCGTTTAATGATAGCCCGAAGAACTGCTAAAACGCGTCCTGATTCTCCAAAGGTTAGATATCCATGTCCTCTTCTTGCCAGCATTGTATGGAGAATTCCGGCTTCGCCGGAGACATTTTTCTATCGAAAAATGTACAAAATTAGCTTGCTGTCAAAACAAAAATATATATAATGCTGGCTTGCTACCGCTCGCAAGGAAAATATTGACACCTGGATGGGGATAAACGTCTTAAAACAGTAGGTTGAATGGAGCCGAATGGATACAAGCCAAAGAGAGAGGGAGAGAAAGAGAAAAAAAAAAGCGAGGTGGGCTCCCTTAACGAACTGTGTTGTTAATTGTGAAAACTTGGCCGTTATAGGATGGAAATGTGTTGTAGTTTGATATTATGTCATTAATCCTTTATGTTCCGTCGACGTCCATTTAACCCCTTCAGCACCATGCCACCTTTTTACCTTTGATTCTGGCTAAGATAAGGTGATTTTATGCAGTTTAAGAAGGACCTATGTTACTAAGAGCGTTTATTGAGATTGTATTTACCCATCTGAGTCGTATAGGTAGATTGTAAACTAGAGAACATCGTTTAATGGTAACCAGAACAGGATGAAAATTACGTCATGGTGGTGAAGGGGTTAACTTTACTTTAGCTACTATTAGACGATTATATTCAGATTAAAAAGGGCCTCCAGCAATTAACCCTCACAGTACCGGTGCCGCCCTTTTAACTTTACTTCAGCTCCAATCGACGACTATATTCAGTATAAAAAGGGCCTCCAGCAATTAACAGGCTTCGAAACTATCTCACTTTACCCATTTTACTACCACAGATCCTTTTAAACTGCACAACATCGTCTAAATTTCGCTAGAATAAAATATAAAAAAAAACTCGCCGGTACAGAAGGGGTTAAGAACGGAGAATTCAGTTGCTAAGGGATTCAATTTACTATTAGCGAAAATATAATTAACTTTAGGCGTTAAGGGGAGGTTTTTAGTTTGTTTCCTACTCCTCCAGCAATCTTAAAATTTCACCCCCTTGATCCCCTTTCAAGATAAATTTGTACATTTTTCGGTAGAAAAATGTCCCGGCCGAAGGCCGATTACTCTTAAATTACAGGCTCGCTATCGCTCGCCAGGATAAAATCGACACCTAAATGGCACGAAAGGGCTTAACATTGACAGAATGGGGCGGAAATTCTTAAAATCGCCAAACTCATGGGGCAAACGTCTTAAAATCTCAAAAGCAATGGGGTTAGACATGAAGGAGAAAGGGGTCAAGAAAAAAAGTATCTCAAGTGGAAATCTCCCCTTAAGGTGGGATCGTTGGTTATTCTGGCCCCCTTCTCCCTCATGTTTATCCCTACTAGTTATGAGATTTTAAGACGTTCGGCCCATTAGTTTGGTGATTTTAAGACCTTTCGCTCCATTTGTTTATTAATATTTATGTATTTATTATTATATTTGGTTCCCCCAAAAACCTCCATCAAACTTAAAAATAAAAATCCCCAATATCCCCCATCTAGATAAATTTGTACGTTTTTAAGTAGAAAATTGTCCCGGCCGAAGGCAAGTTCCTTTTAAATTACAGGTTTGCTATCGCTCGCCAGGAAAATGTCGACACCTAAGTGACACGACAGGTGTTAAAATTGGCGAAGAACTGGGGCGAACATTCTTAAGATCGCCAATCTAATGGGCCATACGTCTTGTAATCTGAAAACTAATGGGACTAAACATGAGGGAGAAGGGGGGCCAGAAAAGTCAACCTGCTCCCTTTAATCAGTATTTCTTTGTTTGTTAAATCCTTGCCACATAAATCCCCTTCTCATTCTCTCCCGTGTTACGATACTCCTGAATCATCTTAACCTTTTGAAGATTATGGCACATTTGACTCTTTATCCTGGCTATTACTAGACGATGTTGAGCAGTTTAGGAAGGATCTGTGGGAAGTAATGGGTAAACACTATTGCAATTATGCCTCTGACTTCCATTTAACCTTCCTAATCTGAATAAAATCGTCTAATAATGGCCAGAAAGCAGAACAGAAAGGCATAATCGGATCTTGAAAGAGTTAAACGATCTAAATACAGCAGTTGTTGGTTGTTCTAGTATAAACTCTCACCTCTTCCTACCATGTTACACTAATTCCACTCCTCGCCCCTCCACACTTGTAATGCATACCTTCCCTCTAAAAATTCCAAGACTCTGCTACCGCCCCAAAACTCCTCTACCATATAATTGCCCTCTTATGCTCTTACCTTCCGCTGAAAACTATTTCTTTCCTCAACTTTAAATAATTTTCTTCCCTATAATTTTCCTTTGGCTTTTTACTTAATTTCAATCTTGATTTTTTCTTTTGAGATTTGTGTTTTTAGGTTATTCCTTGCGTATATATATATATATATGCACAAATAACGGATGCTTTCCAACCTAAATTCCAAAGCATATCCTATAATTATATATAAAAGAGTGAATAATACTATTTAGCGATTTTGACCTCCAGCTATATTTTACTATAAGTGGGCATTCTTAGTACTATTTTACATTTAGTCTCTTTGTCGTTTCCCTTGAGCATGTATCGTCTATGTTTGTTTTGATATATTACTTTTTCTTTCTTTAATTATTGTCTATGTAGAGTTTTTATAATATTATGATCCCTTGGAAAATGGGCCTCCTAAGTTTTTGTATTGCATATATATTGATATAATTTGATATTATGTGTTGTAATCCATTCTTCCAATCTCACATTTCCATAATTTTGAAATGTCAGCGATTATTTGATATTGTACTTTTCTGTCTGTCTTTCCCTAAGAAGATCCATGACGCATTTCGTTTGTCTTTCTGGAGAGTATCAGTCGATTTTAATCAGATTAGAAAGGCGGATATGGAAGTCAGAGGGTTAATGGAGATAATCTTTACCCTTAAAATTCCCACAAATCCTTACTAAACTGTATATAATCTTCTTATGATAGCCAGAATAGAGTAATAGACTGTGGAAATGCGTCAAAATCGTCAGAGGGTTAACGCTAATAGTGTACGTTTACGTTGACACCGTAATCTAGGAAGTAGTTTACGATACTGTTAAGAGGGCCCACCTCACTTGTTTTTATCTTTCTCTCCTATTCTCTCTTTCCCTGGCTTGTATCCATTCGATCCCATTCAGCCAACTATTTTAAGACGTTTATCCCCATCCAGGTGTCGATTTTTTCCTGGAGAGTGATAGCGAACCAGCATTGTATGGAGAAATCCGGCTTCGCCGGAGAAATTTTTCTATCAATAAATGTACAGATTTAGCTTGCTGTCAAAACAAAGATATATATATGCTGGCTCGCTACAGCTCGGAAGGAAAATATTGACACCTGGATGGGGGTAAACGTCTTAAAACAGTCGGTTGAATGGGGCCGAATGGATACAAGACAAAGAGAGAGGGAGAGAAAGATAAAACAAGCAAAGTGGGCTCCCTTAACTCCTTCTGTACCGGTGCCGTAATATTTACTTTCTTCTGGCTACTATTAGACAGTTTCTTCTGGCTACTATTAGACAGTTTCTTCTGGCTACTATTAGACAGTTTCTTCTGGCTACTATTAGACAGTTTCTTCTGGCTACTATTAGACAGTTTCTTCTGGCTACTATTAGACAGTTTCTTCTGGCTACTATTAGACAGTTTCTTCTGGCTACTATTAGACAGTTTCTTCTGGCTACTATTAGACAGTTTCTTCTGGCTACTATTAGACAGTTTCTTCTGGCTACTATTAGACAGTTTCTTCTGGCTACTATTAGACAGTTTCTTCTGGCTACTATTAGACAGTTTCTTCTGGCTACTATTAGACAGTTTCTTCTGGCTACTATTAGACAGTTTCTTCTGGCTACTATTAGACAGTTTCTTCTGGCTACTATTAGACAGTTTTATTCAATTTAAAGAGGGACTCCATCAATCAACAGACCTCGAACTATCTCGCTTAACCATTTTAACTACCACAGATCCTTCCTAAGCTGCATGAAATCGTCTAAATATAGCTCGAATAAGATATAACGGACGTCGCTGGTACAAAGATGGTTAACGTAATGACTCTTTAAAGGGAGATTTCCACTTGAAGGATTTTTTCTGGACCCCTTTCTCCCTCATGTTTAACTCCACTGCTTTTGATATTTTAAGACGTTTGCCCCATTAGTTTGGCGATTTTAAGAACTTTCGCCCCATTTCTGTCAATTTTTAGACATTTCGTGCCATTTAGGTGTCTATATTTTCCTGGCGAACTATAGCGAGCCTGTAATGTAAGAGGAAACAGCCTTCGGCCGGGACATTTTTCTACCGAAAAACGTAAAAATTTATCTTGAAGAGGGTCAAGGGAGTGTAATTTTTAAGCTTGATAGAGGTCTAGGGTACAAACTAAATACCTCCCCTTAACTTATACTGTTGCGCCGCGTGCTAGCAGTATGTGACTTTGACAACTCTGCAAGTTTCCCCCTTCTCTGCGATCAATAATTAATCGTGCGCGTATAATTATATTTGCTAACTTATTTATATATTTATTATAAATTTAGATTCCTCCCTAGACCTCGATCAAGATTAAAACAATGACACCCACAAGTCCTCCGTCAAGATACATTTTGAAGGGAAACATATTATTCCAACCGAAGGCCGATTCCTCAGGCTCGCTATCGCTCACCAGGAACCAAATATACATCTAAAGGGCACGTAAGGTCTTCATATGGACAAAGAAATGGGGCGAAGAGTCTTAAAATCGCCAAAATACCGGGCCGTACGTCTTATAATCTGAAAACTAATGGGGCTAAACATGAGTGAGATGTAGAGCCAGATACCCCCCCCCCCCTCCCCTTAAAATGGTATATTTTAGATTTGTTTAATGGTTCACTTTTTGGGCAATTTTTCATGCATTCATTATTTTTATAGTCTCCTCTTTAGACCTCCATCAAATTTAAAAAAACATCCATTAGATCCCCCTTCTAGTTTAATTTGTACATTTTTCGGTAGAAAAAATTTCCGGCCGAAGGCCGGTTCTTCCAACATTACAGGCTCACTATCGTTCGCCAGGGGAAAAATCGACACCTAAATAGCACGAAAGGTCTAAATATTGACGAAGAAATGGTGCGAAAGGTCTTAAAATCGACTAACTAATGGGCAAACATCTTAAATCTGAAAACTAATGGGGCTAAACATGAGGGAGAAAGTGGTCCAGAAAACCGGCCCAGCCCTCCTTAAACATTCTTTACCCGCGCTCGCTTCTTTATTGGTTCCTCCTCCTTTTCTTGTTCAGTCTCCCCTTCCCTTACTGTTTTCTTCCTTCTTTTGTTTTCCTTCACCAATTCTTGTATAGTCTTTCTCTCTGCTTCATATCTCCCTCTTTCTTCTTCTCTTCTCCATACCTCTCTTCTCTCTCTCCCTCTCTCTCTCTCTCTCTCTCCCTCTTTCTCTCTTTCACCCTTCCTAAGGGCCTTCCATTTCCCTTCTTCCACTTTCCCTTCCTCTCTTTCTTCCTTCTTTGTCTCCTCTTGTTCTTCTTCCTTCTCCATGTATCCATTCTCCCCCTCACCCACCTCCCCTATCTCTCTCTTTTATCTCATTCTCCTTCCTTCCTTCTCCACTTCTCCATCTCTCCCTTCCTCCCTTTTCCATCTCTCCCTCTCTCTCATATGCCCACCTATTTTCTTCTCCTTCCTTGCTTCTCCTTCCCTCACCTTCTTCACCTCTCTCCTCTCCATATTTTCCTTCCTAACGTCTCCATCTCTCCCTCTCTTCCTTCTCTCCCTTCTCCCTCCTTCCCTCTCTCCCTCCTTGCTCACTTCTCAATCTTCCCTCTCTTCTTTCTCCTTCTCTTCATGTTTCCCTCTCCCCCTCTCTTTCTCCTAGCTGCTTCTCTGCCTTCTCCATCCCTCCCTCTCTTTTTCTCCTTCTCTAGTCTCTCTCCCTCCTTCCCATCTCCCTCTTTTCATTCTCCACCTCTCCCCCATCTCTCTCCACCCCCAGCACATCAACATACTAGGAGCAGCGTCAGCAATATCTGTCCGGAAGATCCATTATGGTCATCGATAACGCGTGAAAGGGACTTGTTTTGTGACGCTGCTGCTTCGGAGGAGGGCTTTGAGACAGAACGGCCGCCCTCCCATACGGTCGCACTCCGAAACGGCCGCACTCCAAAACGACTGCACTCCAAAACGGCCGCAGTCACAGTCCCATAACTAAAGTTGTGTTTAAAGTTAAGCCTTACAGTACCGCTGCCTTCCAATTAACTTTATTCTGGCTACTATTAGATGATTTTATTAAGTTAAAAATGGCCTTCGAAATATCTCACTTAACCTTTTTATTACCACAAATCCGTCTTAAACTGCATAACATCGTGTGCATAGAACTAGAATTACATTAACAAGAACGTCGCCGGTCCAGTAGGGGTTAACCTATCTATCTATCTATATGCTCAGGCCCAATCCCCATTTTGGGGGTAGCCGACTCAAGACAGAGCAAGAACAGGGAAAACACAAAAACAACATAAAACAACAAATAAACACAGATAAAAAGCACAAACTCACACACATCCAGGTCACCCAGGAGAAGACCCAGAGACCAGGGTCACCAAAGGTCGCTCCAGCACTCCCCCGGCCCCCGACCACCCGGAGAGGTTCCGATCTCGGCAGGCAGACATGCAGCGGAGCCAAAGCCACAAGCCCTCCCACCACACTTCCAGGCGCACCCTTCATATTAATCGTCTCCCCGGACCAGGCGCCTGATGGACTATTATCTAGTCCAACTTGCGCCCGACCCCTTACTCCAAATGACCACATGTTCACTCAACTATTCACAAGCATTCTCCATTCACTCCTGTCCACCACCACTTCCTCTGCCTGATCTATAGTCATTCCTCTATCATCCAAAGCCTTTCTTACACAGTCTCTCCATCTCAATGGGGGTCTTCCTGCCCTTCTATCTCCCCTTGTACCTGACTCACATATTCTCTTTGTAAGCCTTTCATCTCCCATTCGTTCAACATGACCATACCAGCTCAGCACCCTTCTGTCCACTCTGGCCAAACCTGGCCAAACATATCAACCCTAACCATATTTAACATAATCTGATCAAACCTAATAAGATATAACTTAACCTAATTTACCCTAAGCTTACCTAAATATTCTCAACCTAATCTGTCCTATCCGAAAATACTGTATACGCGGTTTGAGAGTGTGGCCGTTTAGGTTGTGGCCGGTTAGGAACGTGGCCTTATTTATTTATTCACCTCGATAACGCGCGAAAAGGGACTGTTTTTGTGTCGCAGGTTTTGAAAATTGCTGATGCTGGAGGCTCCCTGATCGACTTGTCTATGGCCGTCTATAAGGAAGCTATCAGACAATTTTAGTCCATTATCAGCTTCCAAAACGTAAGGGGGGATATATTTGTACATTTTTCGGTAGAAAAATGTCCCAGCCGATGGCCGGCTCCTCCTAAATTGCAGACTCGCTGTCGCTTGCCAGGAAAATAATTGACACCTAACTGCCACAAAAGGTCTTCTATCTATCTATCTATCTATCTATCTATCTATCTATCTATTGCCGGACGCCGTGATCCCCGAAGGGGTAGCCACGAAAAAAACGGCCCCATGTACCTCTGTCCCCAGTCAGTCGACTCCCCTCCTCCCATCCAGCACCGCCTTCACTCGTATATTTCTTAACTCCATCCTTCCACCTCTCACTCGGTGTACCTCTCCCTCTCTCTCCTTCCACCTCACTCTCATACACTCTCTTTGTAATTCTCTCGCTTCCCATACATTCCATATGGCCGGACCATCTCAAGGTGTTCCTTTTCAAACTTTCTAGCACATCAACATCCACACCACACCTCTCTCGTACTTCCTCATTTGTCTGTCTATCCCTCCACGTAACTCTGCACGCACTTCTCAATTAACTCATTTCCACCCCTCTCACTCTTGGTTTGAGTCTCTCCACCAACGTCCATGCTTCGCTCCCATAAATCAATGTCGGAATTACCACACTGTCATGCAAGGACTTCTTTACTTCCACGCTGACCACCATATTTCTTGTTACTGCTTTCAGCGTTCCTACAACCATCTTCCCCTGTTGCACCCTCTCCCGCACTTCTTTATCCATACTCCCATCTATACTCAACACACTGCCCAATTACTTAATGAGCTGACATTCTCCATAGCCTGACCGTTCAACCTCACCTCACACTCTGTGGCTGTATCCCAGTATACAGTATGTAACATAAATATATCACACAAATTAATACTATATATACTACATTACTGTACTACACATTTTATTTTTTTCCTAACCCGTTTATCTCAATATCACTACCATGAAATACCACACGCGTAACGCCTTAACCCGTTCAGTACCAGGGACATCCTTTTCATCATATTCTGGCAACTATTAGACGATTGTATTCAGCTTAGGAAGGACCTCTAGCAATAATGAGGCTTCAAACTATCACAACCAACCCTTTCAACTACCACAGATCCTTCCTAAGCTGCATAATATCGTCTAAATATAGCTAGAATAAAATACTACACACGTCGCTGGTACTCAAAGGGTTAATATGTAATAATGTTTGACTTAGCCCGTGTTTCTCAATATCAATAATATGAACACAAATAGGTAACACCATTAAGCAATAATAGGTAACACCAGTAAGCAATAATTGTACTATCAACCATGTGTTACTTTATTAAGGGGAGGTTTCTAGTTTCCTCCCAGACCTCCATCAAGCTAAACAATTACATCCCCTTGACCACCTTTCATGATAAATGTGTACATTTTTCGGTAGAAAAATGTCCCGGCCGAAGGCCGGTTACTCTTAAAATACAGGCTCGCTATCGCTCGCCAGGATAAAATCGACACCTAAATGGCACGATAGGTCTTAAAATTGACAGAATGGGGCGGAAATTCTTAAAATCACCAACCTAATGGGGCATATGTCTTAAAACCTCTAAAGCAATGGGGCTAGACATCAGGGAGAAAGGGGTCAAGAAAAAAGTCCCTCAAGTGGATATCTCCCCTTAATCCTTCCCTCTTCTCCTTCAGCATCTCACCCTTCTCCATCCCTCCCTCCCTCTCTCCTTCAGGAGTACCAGCAACTCCTTATCATATGCCTATGTGGCCTTCCTTGGGTACTGCTGTGCTCGATGGGTGCCGACATTATTTAAACACTTATTAACTTTTATAACACTCATAACTTTAATAACTGTATCACACTTTAAAACCAAATAGTAACGATAGGAAGCAATAAATGTACGGTCGCGCTAATAAGTCATGTCCCAGCTGTCATTACGTTTGGCTCGTTCTGTGCTGTATTAATGTCAGTCAGATATTGAATAGGGTGGGTAAGTGTAAGAACATGTTTGAATATTTCACTCGATATGAAGAAATGAAGCTTAAATATTGCTGATACCAATTATTGATCAAAACATACGTGGTACTGAGACATCACTTATTAGCGCGACTGTACACTAGGACGTCATAAGCTCTATAGCCCATTCATAAACAGGCATGGATCCCTTATGCTTTTCTTATTGTAATTACAATTATCTGGATTGATATTTAAAATAAAAAAGGCTTTTCAATAAATAGCATATTATATAATTGCGTAGTTGATGGATAGAAAATAATATTCATGAATTAGTTTCCAGAGATATAGTTCCATATTTAGAAATAGGTTAGATCCACGAATATTTTATGAATGGGCTACATACTATGGCAGCCGAGTGTACTATTAATAACGCTATACTTAGCTCGCGTTTCTCAATATCACTCTCTCGCTCGCTCTCGCTCTCTCTCTCTCGCTCTCTCTCTCTCGCTCTCGCTCTCTCTCTCTCTCTCTCGCTCTCTCTCTCTCTCTCTCTCTCTCTCTCTCTCTCTCTCTCTCGCTCTCTCTCTCTCTCTCTCTCTCTCTCTCTCTCTCTCTCTCTCCTGCTCTCTCTCTCCTGCTCTCTCTCTCTCTCTCTCTCTCTCTCTCTCTCTCTCAGGGTTATTCACTTCTAACTATTTTCATGTACGGCATATTGCCGGAGGGACCGGAGGGTGGGGAGAGAGCCTTCATCTTTGCTATCCTTTCCTTCCACTTTCTCTTAGCGTTGCTATCTCTATTAGGATTAAGTCCTGGTCACCTCGTAGGGATCGTAAGATCTGTGTGGCCAGTGTATCTATGTAAATCTATGTAAATCTCTCTAACCCCAGCAACAAGATCATACCGCCGGGAAGCCATGCCAGTACTCTTATTAATGTTTGACTGAAGGGGGTAGTGCTTGTTTAAAGTTATCTATATATTTATTTATAATGTATGTTTTAGTTTCCTCGCTAGACCTCCACCAAGCTTGATAAAAATGCCCCCTAGACTCCCTTTCAAGATAAATTTGTACATTTTTCGGTAGAAAAATGGCTAGCCAACGGCCGGTTCCTGCTAAAATTAAAGACTCGCTATCGCTCGCCAGGAAAAAATCGACACCTAAATGGCACGAAAGGTCTAAATATTGACAAAGAAATAGGGCGAAAGGTCTCAAAATCACCAAACTAATGGAACGAACGTCTTACAATATCAAAACTATTACGCTAAACATGAGGGAGAAGGGGGTCGAGAACAAAAGCGACTACCTCCCCTTTAACCCGTGTATATATGTCGATATCACTAACACGAACCAAAAAAATGTAGCGCCATGAAGCAATAAAGGCGACCGTCCGGATACCGCCCCCCCTCCACCATCCCCTGCCACCAGTACCGGGGACAACAACAACATCAAC
>CM064579.1:54257774-54259718 GCA_032716605.1 Paralithodes platypus | reverse complement strand
AATCTATTTGTTGTACCGTTTGCCGCACATAATCTATTTGTTGTACCGTTTGCCGCACCTAATTCTATTTGTTGTATCATTTTTGCCGCACATAATCTATTTGTTTTACAGTTTTTGCCGCCCATAATCGATTGGTTGTAACAGTTTTCCGCACATAAGCTATTTGTTGTACAGTTTGCCTCGACATAATCTATTTTTGTACAGTTTTGCCGCACATAATCTATTTGTTTGTACCGTTTGCCGCCCTCATTCTATTTTGTTGTACATTTTGCCCGCCCATAACTATTTTGTTTAGCAGTTTGCCGCACATAATCTATTTGTTGTACAGTTTGCCGCCCATAATCTATTTGTTGTACAGTTTGCCGCCCATAATCTATTTGTTGTAGCACGTTTTCCGCACAAATTCTATTTGTTGTACAGTTTGCCGCACATAATCTATTTGTTTACAGTTTGCCGCCCATAATCTATTGTTTTCCATTTTGCCGCACATATTCTATTGTTGCACAGTTTGCCGCACATAATCTCTTGTTGTACAGTTTTGCCCGCACATACTCATTTGTTGTACAGTTTGCCGCACATAATCTATTTGTTGTACAGTTTGCCGCACATAATCTATTTGTTGTACAGTTTGCCGCACATAATCTATTTGTTGTACAGTTTGCCGCACATAATCTATTTGTTGTACAGTTTGCCGCACATAATCTATTCCGTTGCGGACGTGATTTGGCAGAGCTTCTACCAGTCCCCCCCCCCCCCGATCCCCCTCCCTCATTCCACCTCCTATTGGTAGGAGGTGGAGCGAGGGAGGGGGGTTGGGGAGGTGGGTGCAGCGCTCTGTCATGACCCCAACTAAATAGAATAGGTGCGGCAAATTGTACGTTCGTGTTTGTCATGTATTGTTTTCAGATACTAGGACATAATTCAAGACTCTCTCTCTCTCTCTCTCTCTCTCTCTCTCTCTCTCTCTCTCTCTCTCTCTCTCTCTTTTCTATTTTTTGTATGCATCATATTCCCTTTGAGCGGATATAAAATTTGTTGGGTGAACTGAAAATAAATATATATATTGTATATATACTACTGTAGTCATCGAGGCATACAAAATATGAATGGTATGGTAGACTGCGAGGGAGGTGACATTTAGAATGGCAAAAAATACAAAAATATAATATATATATATATATATATATATATATATATATATATATATATATATACTGTATATATATATATATACATTGATATAAAAATACAAATAAAATAAAATAATTACAAAATAAATATAATAATCAAACGTAAACAAATACAGAAACAAACGACCCCATATTTCGTAAAAGAGAATATATAATTGTCGTTGAAAGTTGACATTAAAAACCTATACAGTTTGGATCGCTGCATTAACTATGAGTTCTTGTTCGACACGGGGTAACATGGGAAGCATTTGGGGCCACGAAACGAAATGTCATGAACGTATAATGTTTCAACCGCCATATTGCCATTACGATACTGCAAAGATATTAAAGGGAGGCTGGCCGTTTGTTTGGTCTATTAATTAATTTATTCATATATTTTTAAAGTTTCCTCCCTAGACCTCCATCAATCTTAGAAAAACACCCCCTAGACCCCCCTTCAAGATTTTTTTTAAATTTTTCGGTAGAAAAATGTACCGGCCTATGGCCGGTTCCTCTTAAAATTGCAGGCTCGCTATCGCTCGCCAGGAAATAATCGACACCTAAATGGCACGAAAGGTCTTAAAATTTACAACGAAATGGGGCGAAAGGTGTTAAAATCGCCAAACTAATGGGCCGAACGTCTTATAATTTCAAAACTAGTGGGGCTGAACATTAGGGAGAAGGGGGTCCACACAAACGGTCTTCCTCCCCTTAAGTGGAAAATGTGATTGGTTTGTTTATTTCTGTATTAGATTGCTTTAGTTTCCCCCCTAGA
>CM064579.1:54202774-54250274 GCA_032716605.1 Paralithodes platypus | reverse complement strand
GACATTACTATTCAATAAATCCTTGCAGTCTGGAACTATGCCTGATCAGTGGAAGATAGCCAACGTAACACCGATATTCAAAAAAGGCAGCAAATCCCTACCCCGTAACTATCGTCCAATTAGCTTAACCTCAGTTGTATGTAAAATGCTAGAAACGGTCATAAGAGACAGACTTGTAAATCACTTGGAGGAAAATAACATACTTAAAGATACTCAACACGGCTTTCGTAAAAAACATTCCTGTTTAACAAACCTCTTACACTTCTTCCACGATATCCTCAACCTCTACGATGAGAGTAAAGCTGTAGATATTATATACCTTGATTTTCAAAAGGCCTTTGACAAAGTTCCCCACAAACGTTTACTGCTAAAACTAAAAGCGCATGGAATACAAGACGGTGTGTTGAAATGGATAGAAAATTGGCTCAGCGACAGAAAGCAAAGAGTAGTCATAAACGGTAAGGCATCTAAATGGACCAATGTAAGTAGCGGGGTACCCCAGGGATCGGTACTAGGACCAATTCTCTTTCTAATTTACATCAACGACATAGATGAGGGTCTCACCTGTACAATCTAAAAATTTGCTGACGATACAAAAATTGCAAATAGCGTACTCTCAAAAGATCAAGTTGACGATATGCAACACAATCTAGATAAATTGTCATGTTGGGCCCAAATTTGGCAAATGAGTTTCAATGCGGATAAATGTAAAGTACTACATATCGGATACCTAAATGAGAAAGCAAACTATTTGATGAATGGCACTCAGCTTAAGAATGTAAACAGAGAAACCGATCTGGGAATAACAATATCGAGTAACCTAAAACCGAGTCAACAATGTTCAGAAGTTGTTAAGAAGGCAAACAAAATAATTGGCTTTATAGGCAGATCATTTGAGCATAAATCCAAAGACGTAATCCTAACCCTTTACAATTCTTTAGTCCGCCCTCTTCTGGAATACTGCTTCAATGCTGGTGCCCTTATTACCAAAAAGACATAAACAAGCTAGAACGAGTTCAACGTAGAGTTACCAAAATTATACCTAGCCTAAAGAACAAACCATACGAAGAGCGTCTTAGAGAATTAAATCTATTTCCTTTAACCCAGCGCAGATTAAGAGGTGACTTAATTCAAGTGTTCAAAATCATCAAAGGCATCGACAATATGAACTGTAGTAAGTACTTCACTATCGACCAATCTAATTACACGCGGGGAAACGGTTGCAAAATTATTGGTAAAGCTTTTAAACTCACACGAATCTAAGAATTTCTTCTTCAATCGAGTTGTCAACTTGTGGAATGGGCTTCCCCGAGACGTTATAGACTGCAGCACCGTTGATTCATTTAAATTCCGCCTAGACAAATATCTCGCATCAAACCCGCGACTGACTGCGTTTGTAAATGAATAACTTTATTTTATCCTCCCCTCAGTTACTACCCATATGTCCCCTACTAACTTCCTAGTCCTGCCACGTTAGTGGCAGGGCAGTAGTTCCCTTTCCAATGTTCCCTTACCAACTCTAAACCACTGTTTGGACACTTGATCCTCAGTGTTTTGGAGGACAAGCAGCCTAGAAGGGTCACTAGATCTGTTGTTGCTTGATTTCCTTTGTACTCCTTTGTACTCCTTTGTACTCCTTTGTACTCCTTTGTACTGTATCAATGGTTAAGTAGTTATTATATCTTGCGACTGTACTGTATCAATGGTTAAGTAGTTATTATATCTTGCGACTGTACTGTATCAATGGTTAAGTAGTTATTATATCTTGTGACTGTACTGTATCATTGGTTAAGTAGTTATTATATCTTGCGACTGTACTGTATCATTGGTTAAGTAGTTATTATATCTTGCGACTGTACTGTATCAATGGTTAAGTAGTTATTATATCTTGCGACTGTACTGTATCAATGGTTAAGTAGTTATTATATCTTGTGACTGTACTGTATCATTGGTTAAGTAGTTATTATATCTTGCGACTGTACTGTATCAATGGTTAAGTAGTTATTATATCTTGCGACTGTACTGTATCAATGGTTAAGTAGTTATTATATCTTGCGACTGTACTGTATCAATGGTTAAGTAGTTATTATATCTTGTGACTGTACTGTATCATTGGTTAAGTAGTTATTATCTTGCGACTGTACTGTATCATTGGTTAAGTAGTTATTATATCTTGCGACTGTACTGTATCAATGGTTAAGTAGTTATTATATCTTGCGACTGTACTGTATCAATGGTTAAGTAGTTATTATATCTTGTGACTGTACTGTATCATTGGTTAAGTAGTTATTATATCTTGCGACTGTACTGTATCAATGGTTAAGTAGTTATTATATCTTGCGACTACTGTATCAATGGTTAAGTAGTTATTATATCTTGAGACTTTACTGTATCAATGGTTAAGTAGTTATTTTATCTTGCGACTGTACTGTATCAATGGTTACGTAGTTATTATATCTTGCGACTGTACTGTATCAATGGTTACGTAGTTATTATATCTTGCGACTGTACTGTATCAATGGTTAAGTAGTTATTTTATCTTGCGACTGTACTGTATCAATGGTTACGTAGTTATTATATCTTGCGACTGTACTGTATCAATGGTTAAGTAGTTATTTTATCTTGCGACTGTACTGTATCATTGGTTAAGTAGTTATTATATCTTGCGACTGTACTGTATCATTGGTTAAGTAGTTATTTTATCTTGCGACTGTACTGTATCATTGGTTAAGTAGTTATTATATCTTGCGACTGTACTGTATCATTGGTTAAGTAGTTATTATATCTTGCGACTGTACTGTATCAATGGTTAAGTAGTTATTATATCTTGCGACTGTACTGTATCAATGGTTAAGTAGTTATTATATCTTGTGACTGTACTGTATCATTGGTTAAGTAGTTATTATATCTTGCGACTGTACTGTATCAATGGTTAAGTAGTTATTATATCTTGCGACTGTACTGTATCAATGGTTAAGTAGTTATTATATCTTGCGACTGTACTGTATCAATGGTTACGTAGTTATTATATCTTGTGACTGTACTGTATCAATGGTTAAGTAGTTATTATATCTTGCGACTGTACTGTATCAATGGTTAAATAGTTATTATATCTTGCGACTGTACTGTATCAATGGTCAAGTAGTTATTATATCTTGTGACTGTACTGTATCATTGGTTAAGTAGTTATTATATCTTGCGACTGTACTGTATCAATGGTTAAGTAGTTATTATATCTTGCGACTGTACTGGATCAATGGTTAAGTAGTTATTATATCTTGCGACTGTACTGTATCAATGGATAAGTAGTTATTATATCTTGCGACTGTACTGTATCAATGGTTAAGTAGTTATTATATCTTGCGACTGTACTGTATCATTGGTTAAGTAGTTATTATATCTTGCGACTGTACTGTATCATTGGTTAAGTAGTTATTATATCTTGCGACTGTACTGTATCAATGGTTAAGTAGTTATTATATCTTGCGACTGTACTGTATCAATGGATAAGTAGTTATTATATCTTGCAACTGTACTGTATCAATGGTTAAGTAGTTATTATATCTTGCGACTGTACTGTATCAATGGTTAAGTAGTTATTATATCTTGCGACTTTACTGTATCATTGGTTAAGTAGTTATTATATCTTGCGACTGTACTGTATCAATGGTTAAGTAGTTATTATATCTTGCGACTGTACTGTATCAATGGATAAGTAGTTATTATATCTTGCAACTGTACTGTATCAATGGTTAAGTAGTTATTATATCTTGCGACTGTACTGTATCAATGGTTAAGTAGTTATTATATCTTGCGACTGTACTGTATCATTGGTTAAGTAGTTATTATATCTTGCGACTGTACTGTATCAATGGTTAAGTAGTTATTATATCTTGCGACTGTACTGTATCATTGGTTAAGTAGTTATTATATCTTGCGACTGTACTGTATCAATGGTTAAGTAGTTATTATATCTTGCGACTGTACTGTATCAATGGTTAAGTAGTTATTATATCTTGCGACTGTACTGTATCAATGGTAAAGTAGTTATTATATCTTGCGACTGTACTGTATCAATGGTTAAATAGTTATTATATCTTGCGACTGTACTGTATCAATGGTTAAGTAGTTATTATATCGATAAATCTACAGTTATACTACCCCTATTTTGTCGCTATTCTGTTGGTACTAATGGGTTAATATTATTAGTAGTAGACTTAGTATGGTTTGATGATGCGCGGAAATGTATATTTGACTTGTAATAGATACATTGAAGTATTACAAACCTTCGCGAACCCATAAACAGGGAACGTGAGCAGGGTTTAGACCGTCGCGCACCCATAAACAGGGAACGTGAGGGGGAGTTTAGACCGTCGCGGAAACAGGTTACTTTTCGGTTAGGTTAGGTTAAGTTAGGTTAGGTTAGGCTAATGTTAAAAATACTAAAATACGACGGTCCTCGGTATTAAACAACACTGTATATCAAAGAAAAAAAGAAAAATTACAACAAATTACATGAAAAACTCTTATCTGGTTGGTGATAGTTTTTTATCAAAATATTTTTTTTTCCAGTTTCCGCGTCTGCTGAACCATCCAAAAACACGCTAAAAGGCGTGTTTTGAAGGGGGGAGGTGGTGGGGGGTAGTGGGGGAGGGGTAGTATAACTGTACTGTAACTGCGACTGTACTGTATCAATGGTTAAGTAGTTATTATATCTTGCGACTGTACTGTATCATTGGTTAAGTAGTTATTATATCTTGCGACTGTACTGTATCAATGGTTAAGTAGTTATTATATCTTGCGACTGTACTGTATCAATGGATAAGTAGTTATTATATCTTGCGACTGTACTGTATCATTGGTTAAGTAGTTATTATATCTGGCGACTGTACTGTATCATTGGTGAAGTAGTTATTATATCTTGCGACTGTACTGTATCATTGGTTATGTAGTTATTATATCTTGCGACTGTACTGTATCACTGGTTAAGTAGTTATTATATCTTGAGACTGTACTGTATCATTGGTTAAGTAGTTATTATATCTTGCGACTGTACTGTATCAATGGTTAAGTAGTTATTATATCTTGCGACTGTACTGGATCAATGGTTAAGTAGTTATTATATCTTGCGACTGTACTGTATCAATGGATAAGTAGTTATTATATCTTGCGACTGTACTGTATCAATGGTTAAGTAGTTATTATATCTTGCGACTGTACTGTATCATTGGTTAAGTAGTTATTATATCTTGCGACTGTACTGTATCAATGGTTAAGTAGTTATTATATCTTGCGACTGTACTGTATCAATCGTTAAGTAGTTTTATCTTGCGACTGTACTGTATCAATGTAAGTAGTTATATATATCTTGCAACTGTACTGTATCAATGGTTAAGTAGTTATTTATATCTTGCGACTGTACTGTATCAATGGTTAAGTAGTTATTATATCTTGCGACTGTACTGTATCATTGGTTAAGTAGTTATTATATCTTGCGACTGTAACTGTATCAATGGTTAAGTAGTTATATATCTTGCGACTGTACTGTATCATTGGTTAAGTAGTTATTATATCTTGCGACTGTACTGTATCAATGGTTAAGTAGTTATTATATCTTGCGACTGTACTGTATCATTGGTTAAGTAGTTATTATATCTTGCGACTGTACTGTATCAATGGTTAAGTAGTTATTATATCTTGCGACTGTACTGTATCAATGGTTAAGTAGTTATTATATCTTGCGACTGTACTGTATCATTGGTTATGTAGTTATTATATCTTGCGACTGTACTGTATCACTGGTTAAGTAGTTATTATATCTTGAGACTGTACTGTATCATTGGTTAAGTAGTTATTATATCTTGCGACTGTACTGTATCAATGGTTAAGTAGTTATTATATCTTGCGACTGTACTGTATCAATGGTTAAGTAGTTATTATATCTTGCGACTGTACTGTATCATTGGTTAAGTAGTTATTATATCTTGCGACTGTACTGTATCATTGGTTAAGTAGTTATTATATCTTGCGACTGTACTGTATCAATGGTTAAGTAGTTATTATATCTTGCGACTGTACTGTATCAATGGATAAGTAGTTATTATATCTTGCGACTGTACTGTATCAATGGTTAAGTAGTTATTATATCTTGCGACTGTACTGTATCAATGGTTAAGTAGTTATTATATCTTGCGACTGTACTGTATCATTGGTTAAGTAGTTATTATATCTTGCGACTGTACTGTATCAATGGTTAAGTAGTTATTATATCTTGCGACTGTACTGTATCAATGGTTAAGTAGTTATTATATCTTGCGACTGTACTGTATCATTGGTTAAGTAGTTATTATATCTTGCGACTGTACTGTATCATTGGTTAAGTAGTTATTATATCTTGCGACTGTACTGTATCAATGGTTAAGTAGTTATTATATCTTGCGACTGTACTGTATCAATGGTTAAGTAGTTATTATATCTTGCGACTGTACTGTATCAATGGATAAGTAGTTATTATATCTTGCGACTGTACTGTATCATTGGTTAACCCGTCCAGCCCCGGCTAGTTTTGTAATGTTTGTTCACCAGAACCCGGCCGGTTTTCAAAAAATGATTTTATTCCAGAAACAATAGCGAATGGGTTAGGAATGAAGGAAAAACCACGAAAAACCGCTCAAAAAGCTTAAAGAATGGTCCTACAGAGCCCCCGAAAACGTATTTTACAAGAGTAAAAAATTGAAGGCAATTACCCCAAAAAACCAGGTTATTGCGTGCTCACGCGCACGCACGTGGACTTTGAAAGTTTTCAACCATCAGCACGGTTGCGTGGGATACGTACACAGTTCCCATACAAATCTGAGCCCTCTTGAGTGGCTACACCTGAGGTTACGGTCGGCGCAATTAGGGTGACGCGCCAGGCGCGTCTCTGGGGTTGTGCGTTACATACATCGCCGACGCGTCAGGCGCGTCGCTGGGGCTGTACGGGTTAAGTAGTTATTATATCTTGCGACTGTACTGTATCAATGGTTAAGTAGTTATTATATCTTGCGACTGTACTGTATCAATGGTTAAGTAGTTATTATATCTTGCGACTGTACTGTATCAATGGTTAAGTAGTTATTATATCTTGCGACTGTACTGTATCAATGGTTAAGTAGTTATTATATCTTGCGATTGTACTGTATCAATGGTTAAGTAGTTATTATATCTTGCGACTGTACTGTATCATTGGTTAAGTAGTTATTATATCTTGAGACTACTGTATCATTGGTTAAGTAGTTATTATATCTTGCGACTGTACTGTATCAATGGTTAAGTAGTTATTATATCTTGCGACTGTACTGTATCAATGGTTAAGTAGTTATTATATCTTGCGATTGTACTGTATCAATGGTTAAGTAGTTATTATATCTTGCGACTGTACTGTATCATTGGTTAAGTAGTTATTATATCTTGAGACTACTGTATCATTGGTTAAGTAGTTATTATATCTTGTGACTGTACTGTATCATTGGTTAAGTAGTTATTATATCTTGCGACTGTACTGTATCAATGGTTAAGTAGTTATTATATCTTGCGACTGTACTGTATCAATGGTTAAGTAGTTATTATATCTTGCGACTGTACTGTATCAATGGTTAAGTAGTTATTATATCTTGCGACTGTACTGTATCAATGGTTAAGTAGTTATTATATCTTGCGACTGTACTGTATCATTGGTTAAGTAGTTATTATATCTTGAGACTACTGTATCATTGGTTAAGTAGTTATTATATCTTGCGACTGTACTATATCAATGCATATTTTTTGAAATTCTTGGATAAAACATAAATAATATGTTGTCTGCCGCTTCCCTTTCAATTGTATAAATGTTACCCTTTGCTAAATGTTATACCTATATATATTATAATTAATTTCTAATGAGTTTAAATATCTTTAACTTTTAGATTACTAATGATAACATTAAAAATATGTCGAAACGGTTGAAAATATGAAAATATAGATGTTGTTCGCTGCCTCACTCATTGTCTTATTCTTGCTAAAACTACGATTCCCTAAGGACAGACCCATCTCGGATAGTTGTATCTGCTTTAGGTTCTATAAATGAGGACGTCACTAGCGGCGATAGTAACTGCCACAACACCACATGATTTGTGACATCTGGGATATAGCAAAGCATTGTAGTGTATTATTTGAGTTCGATAATTAATTATTAAAATGGATGCCTAACTATTATGGCTCACGACAGGACTAACTACCTCAATAAATAGGATACACAAAATAATCCAGCATCAGGTCCGCCATAGCAATTACACGAATTAATGAGATGCATAGCGTATTTCCCCAGTGAGCTTATAAGTTAATTTTAATGGGGGTCGTGTATATAGAGAGCACCGGCGTCCTAACATTAAACTCACATTTCAGGTGTTTTGCATGCAAACAACGGCATCATCTATATTGTAATTCAAATGTTTTAATTATACGATGATAAGTGTGTGACATTTGCCTGGCTGTTAATATATATATATATATATATATATATATATATATATATATATATATATAGTATATATACTGTATACATATATATTTTTGTTTTCTTTGCATATGAATACACACAAACTGTAGCGTGCTTTCGGAGGCCAGGAATTTAAAACTACGTGTTTGTTTTTGTAATTGTGGCTGTCTGGTGGATAGCTTAATGATCTTTGACAAACTGGTATAAATACGCTTGACGCCATGTACTGTACCCTCATTGTCAAACTGCCACTACGGATTCCGACCTCTGCCCATACGGAAGTTGTTATTTCTATGGGGGGGGGGGGGGGGGGGGGTGGAAGGGGGGGTGTATATATATCTGAGGAACACAATATACATATAATTATCTAGTATGATTTATGACTGTACGGTAGAGCGAAATAAGTCATGGCTCAGGTGTCATTACGTTTGGTTCGCTCTGTACTGAATTAATGTCTGTCAGATGTGGAATAAGGTGAGCAAGTGTAGGAACATGTTTGTATATCTCACTCGAAATATAGAAATCATGATTAGATATTGCTGACACCAATTACTCATCAAAATATACTTGGTGCCAAGACATCACTTATTAGGCTGACTGTACATACCGCATATTACGTCAATTCAATTGCACTGTAATAAGGTCATAGTAATATATCCCTAAAAACCTTTATCGTATCATACTAAAGTGTAATGGCCTAATACATGATTCTAAATATTATGAGTGAGTCGGGTTAGTGAGCTATTATGATTAACTACTAATGTACTGTGTACTCATACCTCATGCTTCCCAGTACCCTGGAAAGAAGCAAACATCCATCCAGTTCCTAAAAAAGGTGCCTCTTCAGATCCATCAAACTACAGACCAATAGCTATAACTTCCACTCTTGGTAAAGTCTTTGAAATTATATTAAATAATCACATAATTAAGCATCTTGAGAATAATAAATAAATCAGTGATAGGCAATATGGTTTTAGACGATGTCGATCAACTGCAGACATTCTTTGCCTTCTTACGCATCAAATCAACCAAGCTACAGACCAACATGGTGAAACACATACAATAGCACTGGATATATCAAAGGCATTTGATAGAGTCTGGGCATCAATCCTTATTGTCGAAGATGTCACACTACGGCCTTGCATCATTAGTTCCACTAATTTCTTCTTATCTTCATAACAGAAAAATACGTGTAATGGTAGATGGCCTTTATTCTCAATTTCACTCAATAAATGCTGGTGTTCCCCAGGGATCAGTTTTTGGCCCCAACTCTGTTCCTCATTCATATCAATGATCTCATATCTACCACTCATAATCCAATACATTCCTACGCAGATGACTCAACACTCCACAGTTCCTTCACATTTACCAATTCTTTCACCCAACCCGATCTTATAAATTCAAAAATAAACACTGCAATTTCTCTGAACCAGGACCTTTCTAGAATTAATGAATGGGGACAAAAGAATATAGTTTCCTTTAATGCACAGAAAACCAAGTACATTCAATTTTCTAACCGACAGAATCTCACTGACTCCCATATATTGTTAATGATGTAAATATTCCCACTTCCCCTAGTATTGACATTCTCGGTGTAACATTAACTACTAACTTGAGCTGGACACATTATGTTAGAAGCATTGCTAAGAATGCCTCTAAAAAACTGGGACTCCTGTACAGAGTTCGAGAATTCTTCACTGACGAGCAGTTGGCCGTAATATATAAAAGTCATGTGCGTTCTCAGATGGATTACTGTTCACCTCTGTGGGGTGGAAGGGGAGTGGTTGCATTGAGGCAGTTGGACAAAATTCAAAATAAAGCTATTAGATTAATCAATAACCCTGCAATCACACAGGACCTTCCTACATTATCCATACGAAGAAACGTTGCATCCCTTGCATTATTCTACAGATATTTTCACAGCAATTGTTCCGAGGAACTTGCTTCAATTGTGCCGCCTCTCCACATCTTTCCCCGTAGAACTAGGGCAGCTGAGAGCGCCCATGAATTTACACTTTCTCCTCCACAATGCAGAACTTCTGCTTATCAGAATTCATTTATCCCCAGAGCTACTACTCTTTGGAATTCACTTCCCTCGAATTGCTTTCCACAAACTTACAATCTACAAATGTTTAAATCCAGTTGTTACAAAACATTTATGAATGGAGGATGCCTTTAGGCACATGGACCTTTTTGTTTTATCTGTGTTTTTCCTTCCTCCGTTCATTGTCTCTTAAAAAAAAAAAAAAAAAATTACAAAGGCTAATTACACTGTGAAATTGATCTCCCTCGTTCAAGCGTTCTAAAGATTGAGTAAACATGATTATATCGACTGAAAGGCTACATATTTGGGTCCTGTAGTTAAGGTGAGGTTGATGGTCTGTTGAGACTAGGGGTCGTTTTTCTGGTCCCCTTTCTACCTTGTGGTAAGCCCCATTTGTTTTGAGATTATTATAAGACTTTCGGCACATTAGTTTGGCGATTTTAACACCTTTTGCCCTATTTTGTTGTCAATTTTAAGACCTTTCGTGCCATTTAGGTGTCGATTATTTCCTGGCGAGCGATAGCGAGCCCAAAATTTTAAGAGGAACCGGCCTTTGGCCGGCAAATTTCTCTGCCGAAAATTGTACAAATTTATCTTGAAGGGGGGTCTACGGGGTGTTTTTCTAAGCTTGATGGAGGTCTAGCGAGAACACTAAGAAGTAGAGAAATAAATGAATTAATAAAAAAAAAAAAAAAAAAAAAAAACGGTCCGTCTCCCCTTAATAACCTTTTAGGGGTGCAATGTATCTTATATAACTGGAGGACGAGAACTAGAATAGAGTACACGGTCATGGCATACATGGTTATATTTATAATGTACAAAAGGAGTGCAAGCATAATTATATTCTAGCATGTATTCTAATTAACTGTTAACTAGTGGACAAGTACAGTACCCTACTAGAGAATAGGGAACAGAGGAAGCGAAAGGGAAATACAAGACATACAATGAAGCACAAACCACTGCATTCATATATTAGGTCATTCTAATACCCTATTCCGAAAGTATATACATGTTTAGCTAATAATTGTATACATAATATTATTTTATCTTAATAACTAAATAATGTGACACCCTTCAAATGGTCTGCTGTTTATATATCTTCAGTATCTTTAGTTTGATTCAATATGCTTAACAATGTTCAACAAATCGGTCAATATTACAATAACACCTGATTATAATCTAGTATTTGATAATGGTAACTGGATGAATAATTCTGCCGACATTTGTAACCAGTATAAATCAAAGAGTTACAACTAAGTATGTCCTGATGGGTTAGGTTAATTATATTAAATATTAAGTTGGCGCTGGGTTAATTAGCACTGGTTGAAATGGCATTGGTTGAATTTATAAGGAACCGTACGAGGCATCTATTACGTCATATTCAAGTTATTTAGGTAGTTTGTAAGTCTGTTAAGGGAGCCCACCTCACTTTTTTTCTCTTTTTCTCCCTCTCTCTTTGGCTTGTATCCATTCGGCCCCATTCAGCCTACTATTTTAAGACGTTTACCCCCATCCAGGTGTCAATATTTTCCTGGCGAGCGGTAGCGAGCCAGCATATATATATTTTTGTATTGACAGTAAACTAAATTTGTAAAAAAAAAATATAGAAAAATTTCTCCGGCTAAGCCGGATTTCTCCATACAATGCTGGTTTGCTATCGCTCGCCAGGAAGAAATCGACTGCTGGATGGGGATAAACGTCTTAAAACAGTTGGCTGAATGGGGCCGTATGGATACAAACCAGGGAAGGAGAGAAAGATAAAAAAAGCCGGTGACCTCCCTTAACTAATATTCAAGTACCGGTACATGACAAAGACAATAGTACTGTATAATTTACTGACCGTCTTTGTTTCTCCCTCTCCTCCACAGCGAAGCCCTCTGCGGCGTATCCGGTGGTGGTTTACGTGCACGGAGAGTCGTACGAGTGGGGGTCCGCCAGCCTGTACGACGGGTCCGTGCTGGCAGCCCTAGGGAGGGTCATCGTCGTTACCATCAACTATAGACTCGGCATTCTGGGTACGTATCTCTCTCACAGTATTCAATTACACATATTTAATCAATTTTTGTATTAATTTCACCACGCCACCAAACACCTCCAATAAAATTAATGAAAGCATATATGTGATCCACTGGGATTCGAACCTGAGTTATCACACACAGATTTTTAGACACCTTAACCATTACACCACCAAGACGGTAACATATATTATAATCACATTCACATTGTACACGTATCTCTCACATTATTCAATTACACATATTTAAACGCAAAATTCATCATAATCACGTTCACATTGTACACATAAATTTTCACAATACAGCACGAACATATTTGAGAATGGACAGAAAGATACATTATGTGGTTGGTGATCTGGAGATGACCTTTCACAGGGTGCCTGGAAAGGTAATACACTGTGAATTAGCAACATTTAATGGTTAAAGGACATGTGTAAACATAACAATATTACAGGAAAGGTGGAACTTCACCAGTGATTGGTGCCTTATATTTCGTAATGAAGAAAGAACCATTTGTAATTGTCGTGCACGTCGAGCCTTGGTACGTAAGAGTTGCAGCCAAATATCTCGTTAAGGGGAGATAGGCCCTTTTTTTTTTTTTTGGTGTTTTTTTTTTTTTTTTTTTGAGGGAGGGGGACTATTATTTAAGTTATTCCTTAATTTCTTAATTTCCTCGCTAAACCTCCATCACACTTAGAAAAAACCCTCCTAGACCCCCTTTCAAGATAGATTTGTACATTTTTCGGTAGAAAAATTTCCCGGCCAAAGGCCGGTTCCTCTTAATATTTCAGGCTCGCTATTGCTCGCCAGGAAAAAGTCGACACCTAAATGGCATGAAAGGTCTTAAAATTAACAACGAAACGGAGCGGGTTTTTTTTAAATCGCCAAACTAATAATCTTAGTCTTATAATCTCAAAACAAATAATACTTAAATAATGCAATTCCCCCCCCCCCCCCCCCAGGCTTCTTCAACCCAAACGTGGACCCAGTCGGGCGGGCCACGGTGGCGAACTACGGCCTGATGGACCAGCTCGCGGCGCTCCACTGGGTCCAGGAGAACATCGTGCGGTTTGGCGGCGACCCGGGGCATGTTACGGTTATGGGGCACGGGACCGGGGCCGCCTGTCTCAACTTCCTGGTCATCTCACCCGCTGCGGCTGGTAAGAAGTATTTCATGCTATAGTCTTCTAGTTTTAAAAGATTAACCGGTACAGTACCAGTGTCGTTCTTTTAATGTCTGTCATTGACCAGCATTGTACGGAGAAATCCGGCTTCACCGGAGACATTTTTCTATCGAAAAATTTACAAATTTAGCTTGCTGTCAAAATACAAATATGTACTATATATGCTGGCTTGCCAGGAAAATATTCTGGCTGCTGTTTTACGATTGTATTCAGTTAACAAAGGACCTCCAGCAATAAACAGGCTCTGAACTAGCTCACTTAACCCTTTGCACGACGACAGATCCTGCTTAAACTGCAGAAAATCTAAAGCGCGAGCTGCATATAGTGGACACCATGTAACTGGGCGACGATATTAGGCCTCTTTTTCGCCTAAAATCGTAATTTTATGATAAATATCGTTATTACTTATTCATATGTGCCTATCTTACGTTTATTATGAAGATAGTAACATGTAACAACAATAAAACAAGTGGGAATAGTGTTTAGATGGTCAAAATCGCGAATTATTGCCGACCGGTCATTCATGAAATCTGAGGCAGGCGGCACGTACACCTTCCCCTCGCGAGAACTGAAGCCTGACTGTGTCACTCAATCACACTCTCCCTTACGCAACACACTCGTTAGTCGGGGGAGAAAGGGGGGAAGGTAGGGATTTTAACACAAGTGGAAGAGTGATAGAAGATATGGAGGGGATTTATCTCACTTAAACACCATTTTTTTTTTTTAAAGTGCTACTGGGGCCATTTAAAAGTTTTTTTTTAGGCCTTGGCTCATATGAGGACGCTCGCCTTCACTCACTACAGACTCAATTGAGGATGCTCGCCGTTCAGGGGTTAACATAGCTAGACTAAAATTATAAACATGTCGCCGGTACAGAAGTGGTTAATCTACGCTAGAATGTAAGTGAACTTGAAACCACATAAGCGGCTTGGAATGCAAAATCATGTGTGCACGGATATTAGTCATGAGTTATGATATCAGGGTACCATATCTCCACTTCCTGGTCATTTCACCTGCCGCACCTGGTTGGAAATACTTTATATCTTGCATGAAATACCTAGAGAGGTAAGACGTTATAGGATTAGCATGAATAAATCTATATTTGTATTAATTTCACCACAACACCAAACACCTCCATTGAAATTAATGAAAGCATATATGTGATCCACCGGGATTCGAACCTGGGTTATCACACACAGATTTTGAAACACTCTAACCATTACACCACCAGGACGGTTAAAGGTTTATGCACTGCAATATCTCATAGAAGTGTGTGCTCAGTACATATTATTGAACAACAGTATATGTTACCAATGCATACGAAAGTTGATTGTACAGGGGAGATTTCCACTTGAGGGATTTTTTTCTGGACTCCCTTCTCCCTCATGTTTAGTCGCATTGCTTTCGAGATTTCAAGACGTTCGCCCGATTAGTTTCGCGATTTTAAGAACTTTCGCCCCATTTATGTAAATTTTAAGACCTTTCGTGCCATTTAGGTGTCGATTTTACCCTGGCGAGCGATAGCGAGACTGTAATTTAAGAGGAATCGGCCTTCGGCCGGGATTTTTTTTACCGAAAAATGTACAAATTTATCTAGAAAGGGGTTCTAGGGGGTGTAATTGTAAGCTTGATTGAGGTCTAGGGAACATACTAAAAACCTCCCCTTAGCATCAATGATTCTGTGCATGCATTATGCCATGAGACCTAAACATAGCATGCAGTTCAGGACACAGGTACAGACTTAAATATTTACACACAGGAGCATTACTCTTTCAGTTCCCTGCAGTTACAAGTATACACAGTTGTTATGTCTTTATTTATCTATATTGTTCCTTGGAGCTTGTTCCTATGATACTTTTCCTTACGCATACGCACACTCATACACACACACACACACACACACACATACACACATACCCCCTCGTGGCGTAACAATTAGCGTGTCTGGCTCACAACCAGAAGGTCCTGGGTTCGAGACCCGGGCAGGGAAGAGACATTTGGGCAAGTCTCCTAACGGTGTAGCCTCTGTTCACCTAACAGTATAAATAGGAACCTGGAACCTGGTTGTGACGTCCCCTCTGGTGGTTGGTGGTCTGTTACAAGGTGAGAAGGGTATCGTATAGGTCAACCTAAGCCTTCGGGTGAGACTGGTACCGTACAGATCAACCCATGCCTTCGATATCAGATGTCGCCAATTGACTGATTACAGACTACACTTACATCCACAGTAAACGATACACTAACACATGACATGCACTTAACGCAATACATTCCCAGTTAAGGAGGCGCGATAATAATGAGCTGAAGGTCGCATTGCGTATAAATACCCTTGACAAACAAGTTCGGTGAATTAAACACACACACACACACACACACACCCACATGGAAAGAGAGAGAGAGAGAGAGAGAGAGAGCTCCCGCTATGTCCTCAACTCTCCAATATTTGATGAGGGTCGTAATTGTGTTCATGGCTATATTTTCCGTCATATTTTTCGGGTCCCGGCCTGTTTACCTTCACTACCGTACGCTGTAAAAATACCGTGGGTAAAAATAGAACACAACATGGCATTAAGGGGAGACTGGCTGTTTGTTTGGTCTATTAATTCATTTATTCATACATTATTTTAGTTTCCTCACTAGACCTCCATCAAGCTTAGAAAAACACCCCCTAGACCCCCCTTCAAGATAAATTTGTACATTTTTCGGTGGAAATATGTCCCGGCCAAATGCCGGTTCCTCTTAAAATTGTAGGCTCGCTATCGCTCGCCAGGAAAAATCGACACCTAAATGGCACGAAAGGTTTTAAAATTAACAACGAAATGGGGCGAAAGGTGTTAACATCGCCAAACTAATGGGCCGAACGTCTTATAATCTCAAAACTATTGGGGCTAAACATTAGGGAGAAGGGGGTCCAGAAAACCGGTCTGCCTCCCCTTAACTCTTTCAGGACCGGTGACGTTACTATTGTTTTGTTAGAGTCATGTGGTTTGATGGTTATATACAGCTTAGGAAGGCTGTGTGGGTGCCAAAATACTCCTAGTTGTGATAGTTTATGCATTTAAGGGGGGTCACCGGCTTGTTTAAGGGGGGTCACCGGCTTGTTTAAGGGGGGTCACCGGCTTGTTTAAGGGGGGTCACCGGCTTGTTTAAGGGGGGTCACCGGCTTGTTTAAGGGGGGTCACCGGCTTGTTTAAGGGGGGTCACCGGCTTGTTTAAGGGGGGTCACCGGCTTGTTTAAGGGGGGTCACCGGCTTGTTTATGCATTTAAGGGGGGTCACCGGCTTGTTTATGCATTTAAGGGGGGTCACCGGCTTGTTTATGCATTTAAGGGGGGTCACCGGCTTGTTTATGCATTTAAGGGGGCTCACCGGCTTGTTTATGCATTTAAAGGGGCTCACCGGCTTGTTTATGCATTTAAGGGAGGTCACCGGCTTGTTTATGCATTTAAGGGGGGTCACCGGCTTGTTTATGCATTTAAGGGGGGTCACCGGCTTGTTTATGCATTTAAGGGAGGTCACCGGCTTGTTTTTGCATTTAAGGGGGGTCACCGGCTTGTTTATGCATTTAAGGGGGGTCACCGGCTTGTTTATGCATTTAAGGGGGGTCACCGGCTTGTTTTCTCTTTCGCTCCTTTTCTCTCTTTCTCTGACGTGTATCCATTTGTATCCAACGAAATGTGGCGAAAGGTGTTAAAATCGCCAAACTAATGGGCCGAACGTCTTAAAATTTCAAAACTAGTGGGGCTAAACATTAGGGAGAAGGGGGTCCAGAAAAACGGTCTGCCTCCCCTTAGCTACTGGTTGAAATGGTCTGCTGTTCGAAATTAACTACTGGTCGAAATGGTCTGCTGTACGAAATTAACTACTGGTTGAATTAGTCTTTAGTTCGAAATTAACTAGTGGTCGAAATGGTCTGCTCTTCGAAATTAACTACTGGTCGAAATGGTCTATAGGTCGAGTTTCCGGAAACCCGCTTGTTTACACCGTAATAATGAAACACGGCCGCTGATGGTTGGCCGGCTTCATATCCCTCGCAAAAGTTCATAAATTTTCAATATTGTCGTCGTGTTTGGGATAAATAGAGCCGACATATTTTTACCCTCGTTAACCCTCTCCGACATATGAC
This sequence comes from Paralithodes platypus, assembly GCA_032716605.1. NCBI lineage: Eukaryota > Metazoa > Arthropoda > Malacostraca > Decapoda > Lithodidae > Paralithodes > Paralithodes platypus. The sequence continues at coordinate 54,232,391 of CM064579.1, read as the reverse complement.
GCAATTTTGAGCCTATTAGGGATACTTTAAAGACTTTATTACCATCAGGGTTTTTTACAAACCTTTATTTTAGTTACTTCAACCTCTGCAGTTGTCTTTGAGTTAGCTGTGGGCAGAAAACTAATTTTGGAGAGAGGTAATTATAAGAGTGAGAGAACTCTATTTCTTATTGCTAATCTGGCAACCTCTGCGTCATATATGTCTGAAGGGGTTAATATGCTGCTCATATTCTGCATGTATATAGCTCTCTCTCGTAGTATATATATATATATATATATATATATATATATATATATATATATATATATATATATATATATATATATATACTGTATATATATGTTGTGATATATTGTGTTACATTTATTTAATATGTGTTTGATTCGGATCCGGGAAGAGGCTGGGGCACAAATGGTATGTGGCTGTTTTGGTTGTGGCTGTATACGATTTTGATTGTTTTGAAAGCTGGACACCCACATAGCCAGGAAGCTGAATTCGTTTTTACGGACCATAAAACGAACATACGTGGGAAAAAACAACGGAATACCTCCCCAACCCCAGCCTTGCTCAACACACACACACACACACACACACACACACACACACACACACACACACACACACACACACACACACACACACACACACACACACACCCTCCCATCGTTCAGGAAATACATACAGGAGAAGGAGGAAGGTATAAATATCTACTAAAACTGTATTGGAATATATAAACACTTAAGGGGAGACAGACCTTTTTTTTTTTCTTTTTTTTTTTTGGTCTAATAAATCATAATTATATACTTTAGTTTTCTATCTAGACTAAATTTGTAAATTTTTCGGTAGAACAATTTCCCGGCCGAAGGCCCTTTCCTCTTAAAATGTCAAGCTCGCTATCGGTCGCCAGGAAATTATTGACACCTAAATGGTACGAAAAGTCTTAAAATTGACAACGAAATGGGGCGAAAGGTGTTAAAATCACCAAACTAATGGGCCGAACGTCTTATAATCTAAAAAAAATGGGGCTAAGCATAAGGGAGAAGGAGGTCCAGAAAAACGGTCTGCCTCCCCTTAATTAACACTATCAGCAATTCACATACCCAAATATTGTCCTAAATCAACCCTTACAAGCCTAAACATTCCGTAGGTTATTTTTGTGTATTTTCGCCTTGGAATAGACAACTAGATTGACTCCAAGGAACTGAAATAATTAATGGTGACCGGACAAGTCAACCAGTAGACCATTTCAACCAGTACCAAATCAACCAATACAAAGGAGTACAAAGGAAATCAAGCAACAACATATCTAGTGACCCTTCTAGGTTGCTTGTCCTCCAAACACTGAGGATCAAGTGTCCAAACAGTGGTTTAGAGTGGGTAAGGGAACATTGGAAAGGGAATTACTGCCCTGGAACTAATGTCCGTGGCAGGATTAGGAAGTTAGTAGGGGACAGATGGGTTAGTAACTGAGGGGGGATAAAATAAAGTTATTCATTTACAAACGCAGTCAGTCGCGGGTTTGATGGGAGATATTTGTCTAGGCGGAGTTTAAATGAATCAACGGTGATGCAGTCTATAACGTTTCGGGGAAGCCCATTCCACAAGTTGACAACTCGATTGAAGAAGAAATTCTTAGATTCGTGTGAGTTAAAAGATTTACCAATAATTTTGCAACCGTTTCCCCGCGTGTAATTAGATTGGTCGATAGTGAAGTACTTACTACAGTTCATATTGTCGATGCCTTTGATGATTTTGAACACTTGAATTAAGTCACCTCTTAATCTGCGCTGGGTTAAAGGAAATATATTTAATTCTCTAAGACGCTCTTCGTATGGTTTGTTCTTTAGGCTAGGTATCATTTTGGTAACTCTACGTTGAACTCGTTCTAGCTTGTTTATATCTTTTTGGTAATAAGGGCACCAGGATTGAACGCAGTATTCCAGAAGAGGGCGGACTAAGGAATTGTAAAGGGTTAGGAAAACTTCTTAGGATTTATGCTCAAATGACCTGCCTATAAAGCCAATTATTTTGTTTGCCTTCTTAACAACTTCTGAACATTGTTGACTCGGGTTTAGGTTACTCGATATTGTTACTCCCAGATCGGTTTCTCTGTTTACATTCTTAAGCTGAGTGCCATTCATCGAATAGTTTGCTTTCTCATTTAGGTATCCGATATGTAGTACCGTACTTTACATTTATCCGCATTGAAACTCATATGCCAAATTTGGGCCCAACATGACAATTTATCTAGATTGTGTTGCATATCGTCAACTTGTTCTTTTGAGGTTAGGTTAGGTTAGTACTATATTTTGGCACTGGTTTGGTTGGTCTTGGTGGATTTGGCACGGGTTGAGAGCTACTGGTTGAAATGGTCTACTGGTTGAGATGTCCGGGAACCTGAAATAATATCAACCTTCGAATACAATTTAAACTGCCAGATCGAAATTGCTTGACACAAAAAGCAAAGAAAGCGGTCGTGGGACATTGGCCTTAAGGGGGGGTGAACTGCTTTTTGTTATTTCTGTCCTTTTCTCTCTTTCTCTGGCTTGTATCCATTCGGCCCCATTCAGCCAACTATTTTAAGACGTTTATCCCCATCTAGGTGTCGATTTCTTCCTGGCGAGCGATAGCGAGCCAGCATTATATGAAGAAATCCGGCTTCGCCGGAGACATTTTTTCTATCGAAAAATGTACAAATTTAGCCTGCTGTCAAACAAAAATAAAAAATATGCTGGCTCGCTACCGCTCACCAGTCAAAAATTGACACCTGGATGGGGATAAACGTCTTAAAACAGTAGGCTGAATGGAGCCAAATGGATACAAGCCAGAGAAAGATAGAAAAGGACAGAACAAAACAGGTCACCCCCCTTAATTTGGCCTTGACTCTCATGTCTGTACGTACTGGACAGACTAAACATGCCATCCTGATTTCGGTAATGAACACTTTTCCATAATTGACCGTATACACTATATCGGTAATGAACACTTTTCCATAATTGACCGTATACACTATATCGGTAATGAACACTTTTCCATAATTGACCGTATACACTATTTCGGTAATGAACACTTTTCCATAATTGATCGTATACACTATATCGGTAATGAACACTTTTCCATAATTGACCGTATACACTATATCGGTAATGAACACTTTTCCATAATTGACCGTATACACTATTTCCGTAATGAACACTTTTCCATAATTGACCGTATACACTATATCGGTAATGAACACTTTTCCATAATTGACCGTATACACTATTTCCGTAATGAACACTTTTCCATAATTGACCGTATACACTATTTCCGTAATGAACACTTTTCCATAATTGACCGTATACACTATATCGGTAATGAACACTTTTCCATAATTGACCGTATACACTATTTCCGTAATGAACACTTTTCCATAATTGACCGTATACACTATTTCCGTAATGAACACTTTTCCATAATTGACCGTATACACTATATCGGTAATGAACACTTTTCCATAATTGACCGTATACACTATTTCCGTAATGAACACTTTTCCATAATTGACCGTATACACTATATCGGTAATGAACACTTTTCCATAATTGACCGTATACACTATATCGGTAATGAACACTTTTCCATAATTGACCGTATACACTATTTCCGTAATGAACACTTTTCCATAATTGACCGTATACACTATTTCCGTAATGAACACTTTTCCATAATTGATCGTATACACTATTTCATTAGATGAAGGGTTTAGAAATTGTCATAAATAGATGCTTCTATGACTCTAATAGACTCATAAATAGATGCTTCTATGACTCTAATAGACTCATAAATAGATGCTTCTATGACTCATTATTCAACCTATTTACTCTACCCCCTAGGTGTGGGATTCTTCAAACGAGTGATCCTAAAGTATAATAATGATAATAATAATAATAATTATATCAATAATTATAATAATAATAATACAAATAATTATAACAATTATAATAATATTATACTTTTACACGAGCAAATAATTATAACCGACTCTGCACTGAGTATCATAATAACCAGGGCCTAATCAGTGTTATAGTGTGAAATTAGTGTTAACAGCTTTATTTGTGCTATTAGTGAACAAAACGCAGTGCCGTGAAAATAAACTAGGAAATATCAACTCAAATACTGAAACATATATATACGAGTATATATATATATATATATATATATATATATATATATTTATATATATGGTAGCTTTCTAGTACGTGTGTTTAGTATTCCACTTAACACTATCTGGTTCGAACGTCTTGTGGGTTTTTACTAATTTGTTTTGTTCAATTACGATTGGGGATTTTACTTGTTTTCGTCATTGGTGTTTCCCCTATTGTAGGCTAACAAAAACGTTTTCCCAGGCTTCTTTTAAACTAAAGTAAAACACAAATACCCACCCAGCTTAATTTTTACGAACATTTGTCGATAAAAACATGCATCGGCCGAAGGCTGATCTAAGTAACAGGCTCGCTATCGCTAGCCCAGAAAATAATCGACACCTGAATGGGGTGAAGCGTCTTATTATCGCAAAACTAATGGTGTGAAACGTCTTAACATTTCCAAACTAATGGAGCGAAGTAGGGGATAATCAAAAAGACCTCCCTCGGGCCAAATAGGGTTAAGGGTGATTACTTACAGAATGCTCTCTGCTCGTCTTTGAACTTGCTCTGTGTAACTTAAAGAAAAGAAAGAAAAAATAGGAAAAGTGGGGAATGGGCCAGAGTAAATAGATAGACAGATAGAACTTACTTTTTCTACCCCCAGGTGCCGGATTGTTTAAACGAGCGATCCTGATGTCCGGTTCCGCATTGAGTCCCTGGGCGGCGGTGCAGGAGCCGGTGTACTACGCGGTGCAGGCGGCGCGGCAGCTGGGGTGTCGTGTTCCGGATGATCTATACCGGCACTACGAGGCCCTACTCCACTGTCTCAGGGATCGAACTGTGGAAGAAATTATAAAGGTGCGTTATTATTTCTACTCATGCTAAGCTTTAGATGATTTTACTTGGTTTTGGAATTCCCACTAAGAATTAATCACCAACAAATTACTTCCTAAATATCATAAAGGTGCGATATTAATTCTACTCATGTTAGCATCAGACGATTTTACTTGGTTTAAGAATTCCCACTAAAAATGTATCAACAAGTTACTTCCTAAATATGTTTAAAGGTAAATGCTGAATATAATTTCCAATCAATTATATGTTTGTTCTTACAAACATTAGATATTGGACGATATTACTCGACGTAGTGTCAATGATGTGTGATTGATATTACTCGACGTAGTGTCAATGATGTGTGATTGATATTACTCGACGTAGTGTCAATGATGTGTGATTGATATTACTCGACGTAGTGTCAATGATGTGTGATTGATATTACTCGACGTAGTGTCAATGATGTGTGGTTGATATTACTCGACGTAGTGTCAATGATGTGTGATTGATATTTTGCCTGTTGTTTTCTATAGGTAAACTTGGAGATCCCGCAGTTCCTGTCCTCCATTGGGCCCAGTGTGGACGGAGTAACCATCAGGCCAGACTGGAAGCATCAACTCTCTAAGATGGGTAGGAGTTATTTTTTGTTTGTATTATTTTGATGTTATCTTTTATATATGTTTTCCCCTTATGCCCATAGCAAATATTCGTCCCTTCTCCTTCCAGTTAAGTTGTTTATATTCAGTTTTCTTGTTATTTTATATTTTTTAAATGTTTTCAATTACTCATTTTCAAGGACCACTAGAGGTGTCACTGCCGTATAATGTTGGTCATATGTAATGAAAAGTAGAAAGCCTTTGCCCAAAAATACTCACAGTCGCTATCATTCTCTATTATACTTTAAGTTGCGTATACAAAAAAATAATATATATATATATATATATATATATATATATATATATATATATATATATATATATATATATATATATATATATATATATATAAATATAAAATATATATATATATATATATAAAATATATATATATTTATATATATATATATATATATATATATATATATATATATATATATATATATATAGGATTAATTCACTACACATTATGGTACATCATGTCTTCACCAAAGTGACCCATTCATCACGTATTGCTCTCATATTACATTCCAACATATCTCCAAATTTAATTAAATTCCACTGTTTGAATGTTCGTGATGAATCACAAAATTTGCGAATGTTACCCGATTTAATTAGTGTCACCATGTAAATGACAATGTAAATATTCAAAACACATATGTACATATATGCTGTATACTATATGCAACATGCACCCTCCCTCCCCCTTTACTCTCTCTCTCTCTCTCTCTCTCTCTCTCTCTCTCTCTCTCTCTCTCTCTCTCTCTCTCCCTCTTTCTCTCTATCTATCGATATATATATATATTATATATATATATATATATGATGGTATATAATAGAGAATTAGTTCGCTAATCGCAGCCTCTGTTGCTTTGTTATTGCTTTTACGTCATCAGATCCAAAGGAGAGGACAACAGCTATGTTGGCGGAATATACCTTTCTTACTAGCTTATTATTGCTTTGTGGGTGAGTTCATGAGCGTACGTAAACCTCGTGAAACAGCCTTCATAACATTTGTACTATGGGCATTTGTCCCCAAATATACACTCCAAATGTATAATAGTTATACACACCTTTGAAGCATTAGGGGTATTATATAGCACTGCATTTTCTCGAATAGATTCGATAAAGCTTCAAATGATGGTATACCAATTATTGTTTGTTAGTGTACAAACAAAAATACACATTTTAGACACCTCAACCTGCATGTACAGTATAAACCCCATAACATTAAGTATTAGGTATGAATACAATGATGAGACTCGATTAATTCTGAAATATATTCGATTTAATGTTCTAGAACGTTTATTCTAAGACATACTGTAATTGCTGCCATGTTTTAAAGCTGTCCTAAGTGTATTCAGTTGTTCTAATTCATTTTGTACGAACTCTATACATCACATGGATTAATTTAAGCAGTACGAGTTTATGCCCATACTTTACAAAAATAATTGAAATGTGATACAACGATTTTGTAAAATTTTCCCCTTCCCCTACCCAGGGTCTGAGGGTCGCACCCCAGTGGACTTGTTACTCGGGGTGACAGCCACAGACGTCCTCGAGGTGTTCAGTGACGTCGAGATTCAGCACGGGTTCGAGGCTGACCACCGAGACCGACTCCTGAGAACCTTCGTCACCAATAACTACCGTTTTCATCTACAGGTATCTATCTACGATCTATCTCATACTCTTTTCCCCTTATATATATATATATATATATATATATATATATATATATATATATATATATATATATATATAAAACGTGTAGCTCTTCTGAGAGCTTTTCCGCTTACCTCCAACCTGCACAAATCAAGTCTATGGTCACCGCTGAAAGCTGGTATGTAATATCCTAATGCACTATTAAACCTTTCACTGTAGGATATCACTCGGTGAGTTTGCAATCGAGAACCACTGCGCAATGCTGTAACACACAAACATATAATTTGCAACGGGAAATTCGCTTGATACCCTGGCCAAGTATATCTTATATTCTCTATTTATGTTTACCATTATTTATGCATGTATTACTATTCCTTGATAACAAAACTATTTTAGCATCATGAATATTGTTATGGTCCCCTGCGAGACCTTAGTTCATTTATGAAATATATTATGGTATCTGGCTGTTTTCTTTTTTTTATTTTTATTTTTTGTTTAATATTGAAGTATATTTTGAAATATTTTGTAATGCATTTACTTGCTTCTGTTCACACCAGGATGTTAGGTAAACAATGAAAATTAAAACAAAAAAACATGATGGTTTCGTAGACATAGAATTGTTTGCTTATCTGTTGCGTCATGTTTATGAATATGGTCGCATTATATGTTCCTTCCTTTCCACTACAACTGTAATTGTAACTGCGGTCAAAAAGGCATCTGTATCCTACAATCTGTACCAGAGGTGGATGATATCGATAATTGAATAGCCTCTTCTTATATTATTTAGCAAGCAATCGTATTATTTTAAGCTATAAACTATAATATACCATCAAAAGTGAAGAAACATTGGACGATTATCACCATATTCTGTAGTATTTGTTTAATCTGATAAAGTAACTCCGAGCCCAATATTGGATAAAAACCCTTGTGTGATGCCACTTTTAACCCATTCAGTAACGGTGACGTAATTTTCAATATATTCTGGCAACCATTAGACGGTTTTATTCAGCTTAGGAAGGAAGTCTACCAATAAAAAGGCTACAGACTATCTCAACTCGTCCTTTCAGCTACCATATATCCTTCCTGAACTTAATAAAATCGTCTATATGTAGCTGGAATCAAATAATAAAAGACGCCGCCGGTACAGTAAGGGTTAAATAATGTCTTACTCCCCCCCCCCCCCCCCAACAGGAAATAGTTTTAGCAATCACGGCCGAGTACACAGACTGGGCCCGACCAGTGCAGCACCCGGTCCACATTCGAGATCTGACCGCCGAGGCCCTTCATGATGCTGCCTTCGTCGCCCCTGTCACGGTCGCCGCCAATCACCTCTACACCACCGCCAGGAAATCCTTTGTTTATGTACTTGACTACCGCCCTGACGACCCAGACCCTGAGGTGAGTTGAAGGAAGGAAGGGAGGAGGGGAACAGGGAAGAGGAAGGGCGCTAGATATTTAGTTTTTTACATCAGGGATTAACCATTCTCTATGCACTTTATATATATATATATATATATATATATATATATATATATATATATATATATATATAGAGAGAGAGAGAGAGAGAGAGAGAGAGAGAGAGAGAGAGAGAGAGAGAGAGAGAGAGAGAGAGAGAGAGAGAGAGAGAGAGAGAGAGAGCGTGAGTGAGTGACAGGAAAGAGAGGGAGAGTGAGAGTGAATGATAGTGAGAGAGAAGAGTGAGAGAGTGTGTGTATGTATGATATTGATAAAGAGTGAATTCAGTATCTCCAGGGAAAGACGAGGAACAAGGTCAAGATAGTGAAACGTGGCACCGTAGACTTTATGCAATTTGGTATGTTTTATTTGTTTCTATATTTAATTATAATGAAAGGCGAGACATAAACTATTTGTCCACATATTTGTGTATACTACATGGTTATATCTACATAGCTTCTTACGTGTGTATGTATGTGCTTGTGTGTGTTTTTTTCTATGTGGATGAGGGAGACAAAAGGCAAAACTGCCTGTGACAAGTGCCTCCCCCAGATTTGAAAGAGTGACAGGGCCAATATCCAGGAATGTTCGAGCCAAAATTTATGGAAACACGGAGTTTGAAGCAATTTAAGTCATAGGATGAGAAACAGATGAATTCAGTGAGAGGGTTGAGAGTTGCACAGAGTAGGGGTAGGATTGTGTTGCAAGTCAGCTGCTACGTACCCTATGTAGAGGTGGTGGAATACATTGAGAGAGCTCTGAGGAACATTGATTATTGCAATCGCGATAGAATAGCGAGAGAGATGCAACATTGCGGCGAAGAGAGAGAGAGATTGTCGAGAATTGGTGAGTGGACTTGGGTTAATGAGACGAAAGGCTTTCTGTTCTACTTTGTCTATTAGTGTTTTGCGAGAGGATCCTCCACACACATGCTAACAATACTCAATACATGGACGCACTATGCCCTTGTGCAAAGCAAGAAGCTATGCAGGGGTAAAGACCACCTTGAGGTGGTTGAGCACACCCCGCTTCTGGGAAGCCATTTTAGCAAGAGTGGTAATTTAGTAATATGTGAACGTGGATTGTATTTATATTATTATTAGTATTGTTGTTATTAGTAGTACTACTAGTATTATTATCATTAGTATTACTATTACTATTACTAATATTATTTGTATTGTTGTTGTTGTTGTTGTTCCCTAAGCTGCCTGGCCGAACAGCCCCGAGTCCCTGAGGAAGGCCATGGCCACGATCGGGCTTTCCCACAGAGCTCTCATTGAGTGTAGGTTGTGTTGTTGGCGTAAGTGGTTGTGTGAAATGCAGTCTTCGATGATGTGTTTAATGGTATGGGGTGCTGTGTTACATCCCGGGCAGGTGTCGACAACGGAGTCATCCAGTCTCTTCTGATAGCTCAGGAGAGCTGGATGGTGTCCGCATCTCAGCCTGGCCAGGTGGACTCTGTCCTCGCGAGGGAGGGAGGATTCGGAAGGATGGATTTCGGGAGGTCGTGCATGCAGCTGCGTGTTGTCTGTGAGTGAGTGGATGGATTGGCGAGAGATATGAGTATGGATGTGCTTCTGGGAGTTGGTTCGGGGTGGGCAGGGAGGGAGAGAGGACAATAATTGTGTGTGATACCGTGTGCTGGGTGTTGTTTGATATTTCTTGGTGTCTGTGGGTGTGTTGCCATGTAGTTTAGTGGGTGGTCTTGGTTCATGGAGGCTGCTGCCAGGGAATGAGTGCCTCTCATGTCCAGATGGTCTTTGACTTTGAGGATTTTGGTTTCTTGATGTAGATGATCTGTGGGTGCAGTAGCTGTGCAGCCTGTAATGATCTTCAGGGCTTTGTTTTGAATAGTCTGTAAGGTCTTATGATGTGTTTCAGCTAGGTTAGAAGCCCAGGCTGGGCTTGCGTATTCCATTACTGATCTTATGTATTGTTTATATACTGTGGTGGTAGTTTCTTTGTTGTGTCCAAATTTTGTGTGAGCAAGTGACCTGAGGGCGTTAAGTCTGGGTGCCAGTTTCTTTTTAATGTTTGTGGTGTGCTGTTTGAATGTCATATGAGTATCATATGTTACTCCTAGGATTTTGGGTGTGTGTATTTGTATTGTTATTATTAGTAGTATTACTAGTATTATTATCATTATTATTACTATTACTAATATTATTTGTATTGTTATTATTAGTTTCCTATTATTATTCTTAACTCAGATTGGTCCTGACGAGGTGGTGAACGAGCTTGTGTATGTGTTTGGTGCTCCACTGGGCTCTGTCAGTCCTCTAGTCCCTCCGACTAACCACTCCTACACCAAGACTGAGGTTATGCTGAGTGAAGCCGTCATTACTATGTGGACCAACTTTATCAAGACTGGGTAAGTAGAAAGTCTATCTATCTATCTATCTATTTACTCAGACCCAATCCCCACATTTCCTATGTATGAGCTTCATTTTCAGTAAAGTATTTTTGGGTCTCCTCCTACATATCAAATTCTGGTATCCCATACAATTTTATTTTTAGTGTATTATTGCTAACAAATTCAGTTATGCTTACGTCTATGCAGTCGTTCTCTGAATATCCCAAACAAATCTTAGATTTTATAAACTATTTAACAAAATGAATGGTACAGTGCAATATGATTAAGCCTAGCTGTTCACTATCGCAACTGAGTGACTGACAGAATTAAACTTAAATTTAGTTTATGATATGCTTGAAAACCATTAATATTTGTGTGTGGTCCAGGGATCCCAATGAAGGAGGAGTGGGAGGGGAAGCACCCTCAATCAGTCGTGAGACTCCTCGATACAAAAGTCCTGACTGGCCAGCCTATGATCCAGTCTACAGGAGATATCTTGATCTGGGTAAGTGCAGTTACAGTTATTGTACTATAATAATGAGCATACAAAAGCAAATTAAGCTTTCGGACACAACTTGTTCACTAAATATCCTATAATACAAATATTTAATTAGGTAAAATGGTGTATTGATAATAACTAGTGGGGCTTTCTAATTAGTAGATTTCAACCATTATCAACTTACCCATACAGTTAGCTTCAATAAGAACAGGAATTTTAATTAACACTGGTATATTTTGTCTTTTAAATTAAAATCTAGTCATTGAAATGTTCTTCAGGTTGCATGGGTCGAGTACCAAGAAATATATTGTGTAAAATTCAAATTATATTTCTTTTCTTGGCACGGAGCAGGTGGCCGAGGTCGGGTTCGTGATCATTACCGGGCCGGACGTGTGGCACTATGGTCCTGGTTGGTGCCCGGCATGGAGAAGGTTGGGGCACGCTACGGTCCGGACTCACCATTCCACAAATTAACAAACCACGATCAGGCCGAAACTTACTCTGGACCAACACGACCCAGCAACTTATCGAGCAATCTTCTACCCCCGCCGACCACTCCCACGCCCACCAGTTTACCTACCACCACACCCACCACCCATAATCTACATCCTCCCACTCTTCTCATCCTTGCCAACCGCAGTAGTGTGGCCGGGTTGACGGAAGATATGTTGAGGGACCATCATTTTCGTCAACAACATCAACAACAAGACTTCCCCTACACTACTGCCCTGAGTCTCACGGTTGCCATAGGTTGCTCACTACTGGTCTTGAATCTCCTAGTATTTGCTGCAGTTTACTACCGTCGTGATGGCCGCCAAGATAAACCAGGAGGTGCTAGTCCTCACGAAAGTATCGCCCCTGAACCTAGCACTGATGTCCAATTGCGCAATGTGAGCCAACCTCCTACAGGGGGTAAGCCTTCCTCACCATCGCAGTGTGGTACTTTACGTTCCTCCGCCACGCTTCGCAGTAGTTTGGCTGCTTCATGTGATAGTGAGGCGCAGCACGAGTGGCCTCCGGACTATAACACTAGTGTGCAGGGCGATGTAACCACAGCCGCAATGACAGGCACCCTGGGGCGCCCTCCCCACAACGGGACAGCGCGCGTCGTCGCTCGGCCCCCACCACCACCAAGGTCCTCCTCATACCCGTCCCATGCGGAGCCTCAGCCGCTCCTCTCACCAACGGCACTCCTCCATGCCAATAATGCTGCTTGCTCAGAGATGCGAGTTTGAGTCACCGCAGACAGGATTGTTCCAGTTTACCAGTGAAGAAACCAAAGGGAAGATAATCCGTTGACTAATAGATTGATATCAGTGCACGTTTCTAGTGATCTGCTTTTATATTTGTTTAATGGTGTAGTTCTGTGTGTTACCTGTATGAATATCAAGTTATACAACTAACGTATGGCAATCGCTACGGAACTAATACTGAATACTACTCAAGCAACCGATACATACAAACGTATAGTGTTTTGATATGCTAGAGGTACTAATTACAAATAACTCAAAAGACAGTGAACCCTAGAGGTGCTCTCCATTCTTTTATTGTCTCTGCAGATATGTGTATATGTGTGCTATGTTGATGTAGCCCTGTAGTGACGCAGCTGTGCAGTAAAGTGCATCGCAGGCACTAAAAACATACCATGACCAGAATACACAATTATTGTATTAGTGAGTTTCTGTAAAGTGTTCAAGAAGACTCGTGATATTTCATATTCTATCTAGTTTACTGTATGAATAACCAAATCACGTGTGATTTAGATACCAATGAAATATAACAAAATACTTGAAATATTGCCATACTGGTATATACTACTTCTGAGTAGATTCATTTACAGTGAACAGAAATATGCAGTCCATATTGAAAAAGAATGTGCTGGATGTGTACATTCAAAGCAGGAAATGATTCCGTTTTAAAATACGATATCCCGCCTGACACTTCTAATGAAATGGTACAGAGTGGGACAAGACAAATGCGTGTGACGTCAGCTATAATACAAAGTGTACAGTAGACATATAACTAATAATAAATAAAAAAATACTAAAATATAACAAAATACTTAAAAAAACATTGTTAATGCTTTACTAGTCGTTCAGCTGTGAACCTTTACCGTTTTATGAACATTAACAGATAATATAAATATTCGTGTTAACTGTGGGACTAAAATATTAGGAACAGTTTGCTTCGAGATAGACTAATTACAAATTTGCTATGAAACTGCCCCCATTCAGCGGATTCATACAACCACAACTACAAACTGTTCAAGGATATATAAAGAGCAGAACAAAACCATGGTGTATAGCATCTGGAATCCACACCTACACGGTCAAATATGTGTTTGCAATTTAGAACACATTGAATGTCACAAAATTGCTACACAATTTCTGTTTTTATCTGTAATCATAACTGTAATCATAACTGTAATCATAACTGATATGATATCATATAGTTATGATTCAAATTTACTTATCTTCAATACTTGTAAATTACCCATCATAATTGCTTAAGACCAAATATTATGAACGAATAATGTGGATTATTCCGTGAAACGATAATTACAAACTGAACATATATAACAATTTCGATACAGTTTATGTATTCTACGTTGCTCACACAATATATATAGTGTGGGTGACTTAATGTAAGCAAATCAAAGCTCAAGCTCCTTCTTTCCTTTGTCATATGGGATGTGCCCAATTGTGAAAATAATAAGTCTCCAGCATATTGTACACAGCGGCGGGACCTCATGAAAAATAATTAAAAATACCAATTGAGGAGGAGCTCTTTGTCAACATCGTTTTGCTGAAAACTTTCGTCGGCTATATGTAAAACGTTGTCATAAAATTGCTCCTTCTCAGACGATGTATATTATCCATTCTGTCAACATTGTGAAATACTTAATAACATCCTACATGGATCCAGACTGATACAATCACGAACAAATGTTATGGCACAACTTTATAAATAAATCTCAATCAATAGCCTATTTCAACAGGATAGATTTCAAGGAATGCCATATCAACCCGTGTCAAATTAAATTCCAAAAACTAACTTAACCCTAACCTCACGTATCCGAATAGCATTGGTTGAGTTGTTACCGATTGAAAGATACTGGTTGGAAGAGTCTACTGAGTAATCCGGTTACCTCGTTTGTATCTTAAGGGGGGGTCACCGTTTGTTTTAATCTTTCTCTCCTTTTCTCTCTTTCCCTGGCTTGTATCCATTCGGCCCCATTCAGCCAACTGTTTTAAGACGTTTATCCCCATCCAGGTGTCGATTTCTTCCTGGTGAGCGATAGCGAGCCAGCATTGTATGGAGAAATCCGGCTTCGCCGGAGAAATTTTTCTATCGAAAAATTTATAAATTTAGCTTGCTGTCAAAAAAAAAAATATATATATGCTGGCTCACTACCGCTCGCCAGGAAAATATTGACACCTGGCTGGGAGTAAACAGTATTAAAACAGTAGGCTGAATGGGGCCGAATGGATACAAGCCAAAGAGAGAGGTAGAGAAATAGAAAAGAAGCGAGGTGGGCTCCCTTAAACTCCAGTATATGAGTGAGTGTCTTGTTCACTCACATTAAATAATGATTAATTATTGAACGTTACATGATTAGCTTTTAGATACAAAAAGTAAATAATTGATCACAATCATGGATAGTGATTAAATTATACGTGCATTGGGCAATTCCGTACTGTTAATTGAGTTATACAAATTACAGTTATATCTTTTAAATATCAGCAGGCATAGTATTGTAATTATAATATTGTTTTCAATTATAATCACTGTAATTAGTATCAGTATTAATGTATATCACGTGCAAATATTCTAATTGGCCTAAATTGTAAATACTGATCACCATTTAATACTCAATTATTTTCGGTTTTTGTTTATTGGATAAATATAAACGCACCAATGAGATACCACCTCCAAGACTACGTAATGATGCATTGTACGCATAATTATACACTTTACACCATCAACTATCACAACCATTGTACACATAATTATACACTTTACACCATCAACTATCACAACCATTGTACACATAATTATACACTTTACACCATCAACTATCACAACCATTGTACACATAATTATACACTTTACACCATCAACTATCACAACCAGTTTCTGCCTATATATATACCTTGGCATCCACCTCCCCATCAACATCAACACCCATATTCACCTCGCTAAGGGGAGATTTTTCAACTTGAGGGATTTTTTTCTTGACCCCTTTCTCCATCATGGTTAGCCCCATAGCTTTTGATATTTTAAGACGTTCGCCCCATTAGTTTGGCGATTTTAAGAACTTTCGCCCCATTTCTGTCAATTTAAGACTTCGTTCCATTTAGGCGTCGATTATTTCCTGGCGAGCGATAGCGAGCCTGCAATTTAAGAGGAATCGGCCTTCGGCCGGGACATTTTTCTACCGAAAAATGTACAAATTTATCTTGAAAGGGGGTCTAGGGGCTGTAATGTTAAGCTTGATGGAAGTCTAGCGAACTAACTAAAAACCTTCCCTTAAAAGACAGGCATCCCTTACACTGGGGTTCCTGAGGAGCAATGTACACAACTTCACAGAGTACAGTAAACACAAAGCATATACCACTTTTGTTCGGCCAATTTGAAGTAGTAGTGAGCTTCAGTCTGGGATCCATACAAGCCAACATTAACACACTTGAATACATTAACACAAAACACACGGCGTACTACACATCAAAACACACTGCGTACTACACATCAAAACACACGGCGTACTACACATCAAAACACACGGCGTACTACACATCAAAAATCGAAACCGAGATTTTATAATTTTCCCATTCCATGGCCGTAATCTGAAAACCAACTAAGTCAGTCAGCCTGGGACATTGTTAAATCTATCATTGACAACCACACTGCATTACATAGCACCCATATTGTATTCGACCTAATATACTATATGAAAAATTAAAGTTATATATATATATATATATAACATATTAAACTTGTGTTAATGCAAGCATATTTATTTAAGATATTCAATATTAACCACATATATCATGACATAAAAACACACACACACACACACACACACACACACACACACACACACACACACACACACACACACACACACACACACACACACACACACACACACACACACACACACACACACACACACACACTTGATGCACGAAGGAACTGCATGGGGATTCTAACAGCGGATCCAAATGAAATAATAAAAGGCGACCTCAAAAACATAGGTATAGTCATGGAATTTGTATAAACAAAAGTAACTCACTTAGTCAATTTAAAAACATTACTTATAGCTACCATACCTCCTTTCGTTCATCTAAACACTTTGCACACAAATAAATTATCTTGCTTTGTTATCAGGTAAGTAAGTGTGTCAAGTTGTACATAGTAGCTCCCCCTAGGTGTTGTGTTACGGTGAGTGGCGGAGAGAGGTGGGTGGTGGGATTTCTGTGAGTGTAATATATATATATATATATATATATATATATATATATATATATATACTGTATATGCCTCCCTCTCCCACCTCTCACCTCCTCCCAGCCCCTGCACCCCAACTGACCCCGCCCACACCACACCCACCACAAGAGAACTTCACTGCTACCCACGGACCTCTCTCTCTATTCAGGTTACCTATATATATATATATATAATATACTGTATATATACGCACGGATGTTTTCAGTAATATATATTATATCCAAAAAATATATATTTTTCCTTCGTTCGATACTCCACCCAAAATTAAATTCAGTTCACCAAAAGACGATGATACCAAAGATCTATACATCCCGTATCGGATCTAGCAATAGTATTTTATGAAAAATGTAAGGGTTATATGGAATCCTCTTAGTCAAATGCTGTATATATACAAGTTTGATGAAAAACTAAAAACAAACAAAAAATGTATTGCTTTATGCGCATTTTTACTTTTTTAAATTATTTTTTAGTTTTCAACCCCTTGAGGATTATGACGCGTTCTGACAGTTTATTATGGACATTGTTAGTCAACTTTATTCAGATTAGGAAGGGCATATGGAAGTCGGAGGGTTAGTTGAGGTAGTATTTAACCTTTTGATAACCACAGATTCTTCCTAAGTTGTATAAAATCGCCTAGTGATAGCCATAATAACCCAACCAAATGCGTCTTAGTGCCCACCTCGTTTTTTTCTCTCTTTCTCTCCCTCTCTCTTTGGCTTGTATCCATGCGGCCCCATTCAGCCTATTGTTTTAAGACGTTTACTCCCATCCAGGTGTCAATATTTTCCTGGTGAGCGGTAGCGAGCCAGCATATATATATTTTTGTTTTGACAGCAAGCTAAATTTGTACATTTTTTGATAGAAAAATTTCTCCGGCAAAGCCGGATTTCTCCATACAATACTGGCTCGCTATCTCTCGCCAGGAAGAAATCGATACCTAGATGGGGATAACCATCTTAACACAGTTGGCTGAATGGGGCCGAATGGATACAAGCCAGAGCAAGAGAGAAAAGGAGAGAAAGAGAATAAAAAAACAGGTGACCCCCCTTTCTGATATTTTTTCTCCAATTCGGACCTTTCTAAACTACAAAAAATCGTCTAATGGTACCCTTAAATAGCGCGAGGAGAGATAGAGACCCTGATGACTGCTTTTGATTTCTCTGTATGTGGCATGTGGAGGGGGCGGCCGAAGCTGTTTTCTACATTTTGTAACAAGTGCCTTTTATACATGTAGATACTTCAGCAATAAAGAATACAAAAAAATGGAACTGTGGGCTTTATTTTAGAGCTTGGTGTTATAGTCCTCGCAAAAGACAGTTAGGGACGCTAAAATAATCCAGAAGACTACTAAGTGAAACTATGTAAGTATACCGGTATACAGTAGGTATATATATATATATATATATATATATATATATATATATATATATATATATATATATATATATATATATATATATTGAGAATATATCACAAATACACGTGAGCCACTAAATGTTTCTAGTCTCTCAGTGGGGATCGAACCCCCGACCATCAGGATGATAGCCGACGCTTTAATCAATTACACCACGGCAGTCTAAAAGACAGTGTCTTTTAGACTGCCGTGGTGTAATTGATTAAAGCGTCGGCTATCATCCTGATGGTCGGTGGTTCGATCCCCACTGAGAGACTAGAAACATATATATATATGTCATACATGAATTTAGTAATGGCAGTAGTGCATCTTCGACCCAACTTTGAATTACGTCCCGACTTATTTTCCATAGGGAAGGCAATCTATTTAAGTGAAGATTTTGAATATATTTGTATATTTATATATTTTAATTATTTATTTTATTATTATTTATATTTTTGTTTTGGATATTTTGAATGTCCTCTTTTTACCCCCAGCAAGCTCAAGAAACTACCCCCAAGACGAACGAATTTGTGTTTCATTTCTCGGTTGAAAATAGCTCTGATCGAAGGCCACTTCCTTCTCAGTTGTAGGCTCGCTGCCGCTCGCCAGGAATAAAACGAATCTTAAATGGAACACAAGGTCTTAAAATCGCCAAGCAAATGGGGCGAATGTTTTAAAATTTCAAAACTAATGGGGTGAAAGATGAGGGAGAAAGGGGTCCAGAAAACTCCCCTTATTGTGAGTGAATTGAGTTTAATATAATTCTATCTATCTATCGATTGCCTGACGCCGTGATCCCCGAAGGGGTGGCCACGAACGAACCGCCCCCATGCACCTCTGTCCCCAGTCCGTCGACGCCCCTCCTCCCAACCAGCACCGCCTTCGTTCATATACTTCCTCACTCCATCCTTCCACCTCTCCATCGGTCTACCTCTCCCTCTCTGTCCCTCCACCTCGCTCTCGTACACCCTCTTAGTCATTCTCTCGCTTTCCATACGTTCCATATGGCCGAACCACCTCAAGTTGTTCCTTTTCACACTTTCCAGCACATCTACCTCCACACCACACCTCCTTCTTACTTCCTCATTAGTCTGTCTCCGTTCTCACTCTCACTCTCTCAATCACTACCCTACTGTATACCTTCCCTACTACGCTTAGAAGACATATTCCTCGGTGGTTACCACACACTCCTCTTTCCCCTTTGCCCTATTATGCCAGTCTTCCAGTCATCGGGTGCACTCCCCTTCTCCCATGCTAGTTTGCACATTTTCCATACCCATTCGATCACTATCTCACCACCATACCTCAACCTTTCCCCACACACTCCATCTGTTCCCGGTGCTTTCCCCAACTTCACTCTTTTCATGGCTTCCCACACTTCTGACCTCCTGATCCCCACCTCCTCCTCCACTACTTCTCTTCTTCTCCCTCCCATACCATATCCAGCTATGTTTGCTGGCTCTTCATTCCTTACATTTAGCAACTCATTGAAGTACTCCCTCCATCTTTCGACTCTCTCTTGCTTCTCGGCTAGCATTCTCCCATAATATAATTAAGTTTCTATATTTAAACTTTTACAACAAGTGTGTGTATTTGTGTGTATGTGAGAGAGAGAGAGAGAGAGAGAGAGAGAGAGAGAGAGAGAGAGAGAGAGAGAGAGAGAGAGAGAGAGAGAGAGAGAGAGAGAGAGAGAGAGAGAGAGAGAGAGAGAGATGTATCTGTTGGCGTCACACTGCTGCATAACTTTTACAAAGAAAGATAAAGCTATTAAATTTCTCTCAAGAAGGGAGGGAGAGGCTGAAAGTCTAAAATGGAAAGTTCTCCCCTCCCCCCAGAATGTCATCGGAACCTTCTATAGGGGATTAAGGGATCCCACCTAGCGTTTTGTCTCTAGCTCTCCCTCTCTCTTTGGCTTGTATCCATTCGGCCCCATGCAGCCTACTGTTTTAAGACTTTTACTCCTATCCAGGTGTCAATATTTTCCTGGCGAGCGGTAGCGAGCCACCATATATATATATGCTTGATTTGACAGCAAGCTAAATTTATAAATTTTTCGATAGAAAAAGTTTCTCCGGCGAAGCCGGATTTCTCCATACAATGCTGGCTCGCTATCGCTCGCCAGCAAAATATCGACACCTGGATGGGGATAAACATCTTAAAACAGTTGGCTGAATGGGGCCGAATGGATACAAGCCAGGGAGAGAGAGAAAAGGAGAGAAAGACATAACAAAAACGGTGACCCCCCCTTAAGCGTCACCGTTGTGCCAGCTTTGCATTACCCATGCAACCTGCTAAGCATCAGTATCTCGGTTGTTGTTTGCTTTTCTTTGTAATATTTTGCTATATGGGCAATGTTGTACCTCCTCCAGTGTTGCATTATAAGATATATATTTTTGGTTCTGGTGTATCATATAAAGCAAGTAACATGCATTAGTAGAGCTACACAAATATCGCGAGTCCTATCATATATTCATGTCTCGAATCTATAAACCATTAAATCCGAGATATAAAGGATATTTTGACCTATCCATTTCGGCGAGTCTAGCTATCATAAAACCCCAAATTATCATGACTCAGAAAGGTCTTTAATTAACCCTTTGAGTACCAGCGACGTGTGTAGTATTTTATTCTAGCTATATTTAGACGATAGTATGCAGCTTAGGAAGGATCTGTGGTAGTTTAAAGGGTTGGTTGTGATAGTTTGAAGCCTCATTATGGCTAGAGGTCCTTCCTAAGCTGAATACAATCGTCTAATAGTTGCCAGACTATGATGAAAAGGATGTCCCTGGTACTGAACGGGTTAACAATCGAGCTGATATGTTTTATCATTTGGAGAGCGCCAATCAATACAAAAATGTGTGAAAGTTTACAGCCCGTTAGCTCCAGTCCTCTCAAAGTTACAAGAGGTTAAAGGTCACAATACATAGACTCGTAAACAAATAATCAACTACAGGATATATTAAAGGGAGATTTCCATTTGAGTGATTTTTTTCTGGACCCCCTTTCTCCTTCATGTTTATCCCCATTGCTTTTGAGATTTTAACACGTTCGCCCCATTAGTTTGGCGATTTTAAGAACTTTCGCCCCATTTATGTCAATGTTAAGACCTTTCGTGCCATATAGGTTTCAATCTTTTCCTGGTGAGCGATAGCGAGCCTGTAAGTTGAGAGGAACCGGCCTTCGGCCTGGACATTTTTCTACCGAAAAATTTACAAATTTATCTTGGAAGGGGTCAAGGGGGTGTAATTTTAAGCTTGATGGAGGTCTAGGGAACAAACTGAATACCTCCCCTTAAGGCATTATATTATATAGTTTGGGTGCGATACATGCACAATTGACCACTTGCGAGTTTCGTTCTATAAGGAAGTTGGAGCCGTGAACATCGATATTAAACAGAAATGCAATAATAAAGTACGTTTCTGATGGATAAATGGTATGTTGAATTGGGTGTCATGTACTACGATTGTATTTTAGCTGTAAATTCTGTCTAATATCGACGTCTACATCTCCAACTTCCTTATAAAACGAAACTCGCGTCGGCAATTGGATGCGTACCTCAGAACTGACCATTCATTTTTCGTTAACTGTAAGCAGGTTAGTCGTATCCTCTCTACAAAAGCCTCAGAAAAGATATGTATGTGTCTGCTCGGAGGGAAGTTTCATAAGTGAGTTTTTCCTTCCTTCCTCCCTCCCGTCTGAAGGTCTAGCTGCTTTTAAAATCCAAAAATATTATCTCTCTCTTTCTTTCTCCCTCTCTCTCTCGCTCTCTCTCTCTCTCTCTCTCTCTCTCTCTCTCTCTCTCTCTTTCTCTCTCTCTCTCTGACACACACACACACAAACAATCACACACACACACACACACACACAATTTCAGGCAAATTATATATAAACAAGCAAAGCTAGTAATTGCAACCAGCTAAAGCCATATCGCCGCCGTCTTTAACTATACTGTAGAGTGACAGGATATAAAACTAACGAAATCAAATAATATAAAAAACCCTCATAAATGCCTTCCCTTTAGGTCGTTGCACACTGACACGACAGCCCCTTCAAGACTGGCACGAACACCCACAACACATACAAATCCTGTGTCTTGCCGAATTTACTAGAGATCGCGGCGAAAATGGCTGGCATCGTTAGAGTCCTATCTCTACCGTATCTCTACCGTATCTCTTCCGCACGACTTGATAAGACTCTAGTGATGCCGATACGGTGGAGAAACGAATGTTACGAAGAAGATACGAAAAGTCAGTCGTACGAAGGGTACACGACTAGTCCCCGGAAAAGATACGACCCAAAAGACTGGGATATAACTCAGAAGAATCGTATCGATGCCATATCGACGCCATGAGACGTTTTTCTATATTCCAACTTACTTCCTCCCGGGCATAGGCTGAGAGCCTTAACATTCACCGCTTTACAATGAACAGTGAAGCCCGTGAGGACTTGTTCCAGTCTAGGGAGTGAGACATGTGAAGCACGTAGAGTACAACGAGCACCTGCCATCTTGCCTTCACATGAGGCACGGTGCTCACTCATGGCCCGAAACGACCCCATCTCTGAAGCCACCTCGTTCCTGTGCTTCACTGTCTCACCCCCTACACTCGGACTCTAACACTTACACACACACAATGACACCTGTTGAGCAGATAACTCACCAGGCATTGCACCCCTATAGCATATTTTGAATATGGGAATATTCATACAGTGCTATTTAATCAGGGAACAATGAGGGTATTTTATTGACGTTTCGGTGGGCTTGTGGTAATGCACTGATACTAGGTACAGCACAAATTCCATCCCAATAATATCTTCCCATTGATACATCGGGATTTGCACCCGGGACCTTTGGATTACCAGGCCAGTGGCAAGACCACTCCACCACACCTCCCCTTGAGGTGTGACGCGCGGTTGCCAATTCGACCGTTGCCAATTTTCCGCACGGAAGAGATACGGTCCGCACGGCAGTCTTACGCGCACCAGACAACGTTGATACGGGCCATACGGCTTTGATACAGACCATACGTCTTTGATACGGACCACATGATTGTGATACGGCGAGTTCGTGATGGAGACCAGACTCAGACGATTTTTTACAGTTGCCGAACTTTTGAACAGCTCAAAATCTCGTATCGACCCCCGATACGTCGCTTGGACCGTGAGAGTCACCCATGGCTAATTTCCGATATCCACGATTATGTTGCCGATTTGCCCGTATCAGGCTGAAATTTCGAGTCGGGAACTCGCCTGGAGGGCCTTTCGTGTCAGTGTGCAACGACATTTAAGAGGGAAGGGTATATTTTTGGTCGATATTTTCATACATTAATTTGTTGTCAAGTTTCTTTCATAAAACCTACATCAAACTTTAAAGAAAAACAAAAACAAATAAAAAACAACTCCAAGATCCTGCTTCTAGATATAGTTATATATTTTCCGAGATAAACATTTACCGGCCAAAGGCCGAAGGCTCGCTATCGCTCACCAGGAAATAATCGACACCTAAATTATACGAAAAGTCTTAATATTCACAAATATATGGCGTTAATGACTTAAAATCGCCAAACTAATAGGGGGAAAGAGTTAATTTCTGGAAACTAATGAGGCTAAGCATGAGGGAGAAAGTGGGCCAGAATTACCAACCATCCCCCCTTAAACAGCGTTCCCACTTAGCCTATCATTATGGATAAAAAATCCACCTATTAACCCTTTGATGTTCATGACGCGTTTGACAGATTATTATGGCTATCATTAGACGATTTCATACAGCTTAGGAAGGATATGTGGGAATTAAAAGGGTAGAAACTATCTCTATTAACCCTCTGACTTCCATATAGCCTTCCTAATCTGAAAAAAATAGTCTAATAATAGCCAGGAAGCAGAAAAATATCGCGAATTGTATCTTGAGAGGGTCAATAAGGAGCTTTTTTTGTTCTTTGTTTACGTATATGAAAGAGACAAAAGGCAAAGCTGGCTGGCTGATTCGTGCTCCTCTCTGGAAGCCTTGTGATAAAGAAGATACTAAGGCGATAGTTCTACATATTATTATGTTTTTACCACCAACCAACTTCACTTCTAAACTCAATTAATGAAATCAACAAATACATGTGGTACTTCAAGGACTCGAACCTAAGATACTCACATCGAAATTCCGCTCACTTATGCATTACGCTATCAAGACAGTTATCTATATTCTGATCATGGTTCGCCATACCTTAATTATACATAGCATAATTTTACTATATAATTATCTACTCATATATTCTACTCAGCCCTCCACTTATAACTCTTCTACTTTGCTCTTTCTGTCTTCCTTTACTTCTCTCTTCATTCTTAACCCCTTCTGTACCGGAGACGTGTGTTTGATATTATTACAGTTATATATACACGTTTTGTGAAGTATAAGAAGGATCTGTGGTAGTAAAAAGGGTTAAGTGAGATAGTTAGAAGCTTGTTAGTTGCTGGAGCTCCATTTTAAACTGAATAAAATGGTATAACCATTGCCAGAATATATATAATGAAAAAGATGTTGCCGGTACAGAAGGAGTTAAGGGGAGATTTCCACTTGAGGGATTTTTTTTCGGGACCCGTTTCTCCCTCATGTTTAGCCCCATTACTTTTGAGATTTTAATACGTTCCCCTAGTAGTTTTGACATTTTAAGACATTTTGCCTCATTTGTGTCAATTTTAAGATCTTTCGTGCCATTAAGGTGTCGATTTTTTCCTGGCGAGCGAAAGCGAGCCTGTAATTTAAGAGCAACCAGCCTGCGGCCGCGACATTTTTCTACCGAAAAATGTACAAATTTATCTTGAAAGAGGGTCTAGAGGGTGTATTTTAAGCTTGATGAAAACCTAGGGAACAAACTAAATACCTCCCCTTAACGACCTCTCACCTCCCCAAACTGTCTATCCCCCTCAACTTTAACATGTCCCCTTCATTGGTTACTACAGTTATCCAAACAAGCATAATTATATATTCAAACTATTCCAAAGGCGAATGATATTGGCATAATAATATATTCAAACTATTCCAAAGGCGAATGATATTGGATTGATTTTAGAAAAATCAATTCGACACCTCCTGTTTCACGGCTCAATATGAATGTAACGCCTAGAGATTTTCCAAATATCTAATATTCAGGAAAAGAATATTGAAACACGGACTTCCAATCTCTCCTCCTTCTAGCTGGGCAAACACTGCAGTCTGTCGGCCAGCGTTGCCAATTGACCACTTACGAGTTTTGGGCTATAAGGAAGTTGGAGTTGTGGCCATCAATATATATCAGAATTATCAGCTAAATTACGATCATAATACATATATGAATACATAAAACCAAATTGATCATACTTTTCATCCATCAGAAATCAACATTATTATTACATTTCTCTTTAATTTCGATGTTCACGACTCCAACTTCCTTATAGAACGAAACTAGCAAGTGGTCTATTTAGCTACACTTTACCGCTAAATCTAGAGCTGTTTACATCGGTCTAGTAGCTATTATTACCATTTAGCGAGGCATATGATAAGCATATTCGGGAGATCTAAGTAATTTTACAATAATAATTATGTTTTCTTGCGAAGATCTGCATTTGCTACTATCCAACGATATTCTAGTGGTATATTATTCTGAATATGTAATCCTGCTGCCGCCCTTGCATCTCGGTTGTCATTTTTCTTGGGAGATTGACGCTATACTGTATAATAATGATGAGTTTCCTAGGCTCCATGTTGAGCTCTTTTATTTTGACAGGGTGTTTATTTTTTCACCTGGATAACTCATCCACAATTTGCACAAAACCATGTCAACCAGTAGATTTCAACCAGTGCTATTAATGCTTGGTTAGATAAGGTTTGGTAGAGATAGATAAAGAATTTAAGTTGATGCTGGTTTTTGATGTATGGAGTGAAATACATAAATTAGATTATCAATAGGTTCAAAAGTATTTCGTAGCGAGGTCGGTCTATATTAACTGTGCCCCATGAATATCTTTACCTTGTGCCTAAACATTAGGCTATTCATAGAGCAGTTGGGGACAGTACATGATTAGATTAATATCCAGTATTCGATAGAAGGATATGAATCGTGGTCATGTGCTGTACTTATAACTGCCTTGATGGTGTAATAGTTAGAGTGTTTAAAATCTGTATTTGGTAACCCAGGTTCGAATCCCGGTAGGATCACATGCTTTCAATATTTGTTTTGGGAGGTATTTGGTGTGTGGAGTGAAATTAATAAATTAGATTAACTGGTCCTGGTTGATTTAGCACTAGTTAAGATATAATGGTAAGACTGGGAACTAGATTAGTCAAGATGGAGTTATTATACATTATGTTCCGTGGTAATATTTAGAAGGAGTGATTTTCCAATTGTTTTACCTTTTTGAAAGCAAAGAATCACGGACTGATTACGAACTTTTGTAGGCTACGGTACATATTGGCTTATATTGAAAGGAATGCATGATCGCAGTGGTTATAAAGAAGTTGCTGGAACGCTCACTAGCAACAGCCCTTGCATCTCAGCCAATAGGCCTACCATCGACCAACTGGAAGACCAAGGACCTTGTGATTGGTCGGGTTATTGAAGACCAAGGATCAATTTTAGAGTCAGGTAAATTTAGTAACGCTCCTTCAGTACATATTCGCCGCGGCGGTCAAGTGGTGAGCACGCTCATGTGTGAATCTGCTTGACCGGGGTTCGATCCCAGCCCAGGTGAACATTTAGTGGGTGTTGTAGTACGTCCTAGCGTGTTTCACATGCTTGCACCCAGTTGGGGGACACCTCGACGACGTATACAGACTAATAACACACATAACAAAGCCACTTTAACAGCTTCCTCTCTCTCCAACACCCCTTCTCCCCTCTCTACACTATTCAGAAAAATGGGAAAAGTAGAATGTACAAATGAGGTGCCGTTGTAAAGGCTTATCCTCAATACCTTCACATGACCTGACCTGATGTCCTGCATATTAATTACTGATTCAATTATAAATGTCTCTAAATTATCATGAGTTAATGCAAACATTACCACACATCAAACTAGCGCGTATCATGTGTGTGTGTGTGTGTGTGTGTGTGTGTGTGTGCGTGCATGTACTTTATGTGCTCAGTAATGTGTACGTGTGCAGAGTTGTCTATTCATATGTGTGTGAGTGCGTGTGTGTGTGACGTTCTGACCCCACCTGCTGACCTAATGCATTAATACTTGTTTAGGTGAATTAAACACCAAACATATTTCCACGTCGGCTGTCAACTTTTCGGAGTCCATTTTACCGTACCCCACAGCACATCCACCCCCCCCCCACCCCCACCCCACCCCCACCCTCCCTCTTTATCTGTATCTATACTTTATTTATTTATTTATTGCGTACGTATATATATATATATATATATATATATATTTTTTTTTTCTTTTTTTTCTAAGTTTGATGGAGGTCTAGGGAGGAAACTAAAAAAAATATATGAATAAATGAATGAATAGACCAAACAAACGGTCTGCCTCCCCTTAACAAGGTAATGTGTATACCATTTTTATGTATATTGCTGTCGTCATAAACTGCAACATTGCGTAAACTAATTTTCTCTGTCACAGCTGGAGTTGCTGACAGGTGTACATGTGTGCGTGCGTGTGTGTGTGTGTGGGTGTGTGTGTGTGGGTGTGTGTGTGTGTGTGTGGGAGAGAGAGATAGAGAGAGAGTATGAGAGAGTGAGAGTGTGTGAGAGAGAGAGAGAGTGTGTATGTGTGTGTATATGTGTGTGTGTGAGTATGTATGTAAAGCACTGAAATTTGTCATGGTGTTGTATTTTCCTTGTCAACGATATGATCAGTTGTCATTAAATTACAACAGAGGTCTGGTCAACAACATTTATTTAGAGCGATTATTGCATTAATAATATTTATGAAAAATGGTTCGGTGTGGCTGGTGTTGATATATATATACTGTGTATACATACAGTATATATATATATATATATATATATATATATATATATATATATATATATATATATATATATATATATACTAAACTCCCGGTAACGGTATAGTATCAAAGCAGAAAATTGTATCATTATATACCCTAAATGGATTAACTCTAATTGGTCCGAGGGAGTTATTTTTTGTTGTACTTCCCCCGTTTCACTTCATTAGTTTGGGAATGTTAAGACGTTTCACCCAATTAGTTGTGCGATAAAAAGACGCTTCATCCTTCGACCGAGATACCTTATTTATCGAAAATATAAAAACAAAAAAATGCTCTGGAGGGTATCTGGTTGGGCATATATTTTAGCTTGATGGAAGTCAGGAAAAGCGTGTTTGTTAGCCAAGAAAACAAAATAAAATACATTGATCAGAAATGGCAAAAAAAAACAAAAAAACAAAAAAAAAAAAAAAAAAAAAACACACATCGATATAAATCATACAACATATCATAGCAACCTACAAGACATCAGACCAGAAAGTGATAAGCATATACAACATAGATTAATTTATTTAGTCCTTTATAATTATACAGTATGTCCCTGCAAAAAGTGCCAACAAAAGTTTAATACAATCATTTAGTAGGAAAGTCCACAGAAATACGAGTGGGGTCAGGCCCCAAAAATGTATTAATTTGTCATTCTCCCTAATTAAGCTGGTAATTAGGCGTACCTATCTGGACGTGTTTAAGGGGGTAGAGTGTTTGTTTTTTTGTCTATATATTTATATATTTATTTACTTTAGAGCTTCCTCGCTAAACCTCCATCAATCTTATAAATACACCCCCTAGACCCACATTCAAGATAAATTTGTAAATTTTTCGGTAGAAAAATGTCCTGGCCGAAGGCCAGTTCCTTCTAAAATTACAGGCTCGCTATCGCTCGCCAGGAAAAAATCGACACCTAAATGGCACGAAAGGTCTTAAATTGACAAAGAAGTGAGGCGGAAGGTCTCAAAAT
The DNA here is from genome assembly GCA_032716605.1 of Paralithodes platypus. NCBI lineage: Eukaryota > Metazoa > Arthropoda > Malacostraca > Decapoda > Lithodidae > Paralithodes > Paralithodes platypus. The sequence continues at coordinate 54,202,958 of CM064579.1, read as the reverse complement.
CGCCAAACTAAAGGAATGAACGTATTAAAATGTCAAAACTACTATGCTAAACCTGATGGAAGAAGGTGGTCCAGAAATAGCGACTACCTCCCCCTTAATTGATAGAGTGTTTATGCGGACGGCCCCAATAAATCAAAGTCCCGCCCGCTCGGTTCATATGCGTCTGATTTTAGCCTCGCTGAAT
>CM064579.1:54077641-54202674 GCA_032716605.1 Paralithodes platypus | reverse complement strand
TTAAAATTGACAGAAATTGGGCGAGGGTTCTTAAAATCGCCAAACTAATGGGGCAAGTGTCTTTAAATCTCACAAGCAATGGGGCTAAACATGAGGGAGAAAGAGGTTCAGAAAAAAATCTTCCAGGTGGAAATCTCCCCTTAAGCCTGTTAGAAAATTTTCTACCGGTTGTATTTAATTAGACAATTGTATGCAGCTTAGGAAGGATCTGTGGTAGTTAAAAGGGTTGATTGAGATAGTTCGAAGCCTTATCATTGCTAGAAATCCTTCCTAAATAGCATAAAATCGATTAATAGCAGCCAGAAAAAACATAAACAAATATGAACGGTACAGCAGAGGGTATCATCACAAGGGGAGCTGCTGCAATACGTATGAAGGGGGTAGTACTCGCTTTTTCTGGACCCCCTTCTCCCTCATGTTTAGCATATTAGTTTTGAGGAGGTTTTAAGACGTTCGTTCCGTTAGTTTGGCGATCTTGAGACCTTTTGCCTCATTTTGTTGTCAATATTAAGACCTTTCGTGCCCTTTAGGTGTCGATTTTTTCCTGGCGAGCGAAAGCGAGCCTCTAATTATAGAAGGAACCGGCCTTCGGTCGGTATAAAAATATACAAGTTTATCTTGAAAAGGGTTCTAGGGGATGTTTTCCTAAGCTTGATGGAGGTCTACTGAGGAAACCAAAACCAAGTACTATAATAATACATATATACAGTATATTATAGACAAAAAACCAAGCATTATACCTCCTTAAGGGGGGGATCTCCACTCGAGGGATTTTTTTCTTGACTTCTTTCTCCGTCATGTTTAGCCCCATTGCTTTTCTAATTTTAAGACGTTCGCCCCATTATTTTGACGATTTTAAGAACTTTCGACCCATTTCTGTCATTTTTAAGACCTTTCGTGCCATTTAGGTGTCGATTTTATCCTGGCGAGCGATAGCGAGCCTGTTATTTAAGAGGAACCGGCTTTCAGCCGGGATATTTTTCTACCGAAAAATTTACAAATTTATCTTGAAAGGGGCTCAAGGGGGTGTAATCTTAAGCTTGATGGATATCTAGAGACCAAACTAAAAACCTCCCCTTAATTCCCGCCATCCACCTGACCTGACCAAAGCAAGTCTGACCAAAGAGCCAGAATGGTGCCTAAGGTAAGGTAAGAGCAGGAACATCTACCTCACACTGAGTGGCCGTACCTTCTACCTCACACTGAGTGGCCGTACCTTCTACCTCACACTGAGTGGCACCTTCTAGCTGGCTGGCTCTTAATGAAGCCGCTTAGTGCCAGCAGGGAGAGGCACTCACCTACTGATGTCTCAAACTCGGAGCCAGGGGGGAGGGGAGGGGTACACACACACACACACACACACACACGCACACACACACACACACACACACACACACACACACACACACACACACACACACACACACACACACACACACACACACACACACACACACATATTCTAAGCTCACTAACTAGTATACAACGAAGTATTTATGTGTCTAGTATGCTGTGCAATTTAAAGGAAAAAACGAATACAGAATGGTTATGCGCGTGTAATTAGGTAAGTTTACCATTAAAACATACTGTAAATGAGAGAGAAAGTTAAGCCTGTTAGAAAACGGAATATGACAGAAGGAAGCTGAAAATGAAAGACATGAAACGGAGAAGGCAAAAATTTTGAAGACAGGCGAAAAAAGAAAAAAAACTCCCGTGAGAGGTGGAAGACAAGAAGAGTGAAATTTGAATCTTGCGAGTAAGACCGCGTGAATATGTAAGTGAACGTGTGAGAGAGATATGAGTGAATAGTTGAGTGGATTGAATGACTTTGATGCTAAGGTATAGGTGACCTGTTTTATTTTTCTCTCCTATTCTATCTTTCTCTGGCTTGTTTCCATTCGGCCCCATTCAGCCTACTGTTTTAAGACGTTTATTCCCATCCAGGTTTCCATTTTTTCATGGCGAGCGATAGCGAGCCAGCATTGTATGGAGAAATTCGGCTTCGCCGAAGCCATTTTTCTATCGAAAAATGTACAAAATTATCCTGCTGTCAAAAACATTTAAACAAAATATGTTGGCTCGCTCCCGCTCGCCAGGGAAAAATCGACACCTAAATGGGGATATATATTAATGTCTGTCAGATGTTGTATAGGGTGGGTAAGTGTAGGAACATGGTTGCATATCTCACTCAAAAAGAAAAAAATCATGTGTATATATTGCTGATACCAATTCTTGATCAAAACGTAATTGGTGCCGATACATCACTTATTGGGCCGACTGTACCAGTGGTTTGTGCAGGCGATTATGCAGACAGTAACACATTGTTACAGAGTTACTTTTAATCCTGCTAGTTTAGCTGAATATCCGTATAATATTAAAAAGCTTAAACACAAGCTTAAACTATCAATGGAATAGCTTAAGCCTGTATACTATTCCTTAGATTATATAATCCTACATAGCTATAATAACATTAATATTATCCTACATAGCTATAATATCATTAATATAATCCTACATAGCTATAATAACATTAATATAATCCTACATAGCTATAATATCATTAATATAATATAATTAATATAATTATATTAATATAATGACTTTAATATAATAAGGGGAGGTGTGGTGGAGTGGTCTTGCCACTGGCCTGGTAATCCAAAGGTCCCGGGTTCAAATCCCGATGTATCAATGGGAAGATATTATTGGGATGGAATTTGTGCTGTACCTAGTATCAGTGCCATTACCACAAAGCCCACCGAAACGTCAATAAAATACCCTCATTGTTCCCTGATTAAATAGCACTGTATGAATATTCCCATATTCAAAATATGCTATAGGGGTGCAATGCCTGGTGAGTTATCTGCTCAACAGGTGGCGTTGTGTGTGTGTAAGTGTGAGAGTCCGAGTGTAGTGGGTGAGACAGTGAAGCACGGGAACGAGATGGCTTCAGAGATGGGGTCGTTTCGGGTCATGAGTGAGCACCGTGCCTCATGTGAAGGCAAGATGGCAGGTGCTCGTTGTGCTCTACGTGCTTCACATGTCTCACTCCCTAGACTGGAACAAGACCTCACGGGCTTCACTGTTCATTGTAAAGCGGTGAATGTTAAGGCTCTCAGCCTATGCCCGAGAGGAAGTAAGTTGGAATATAGAAAAAAAAAAAAAAAAAAAAAAAACATAGCTATAATATCATTAATATAATCCTACATAGCTATAATAACATTAATATAATACTACATAGCTATAATAACATTAATATTATCCTACATAGCTATAATAACACTAATATTATCCTACATAGCTATAATAACATTAATATTATCCTACATAGCTATAATAACATTAATATAATCCTACATAGCTATAATAACATTAATATAAGTAGCATTGCAACAGCTAGTTCTGTTGACGGTTGTTCAGTACAAACATGTACGGTACATATATGGTTAAAACGTACATATGTATACTTTGAGAGAAGGAAATTAAAGTGATCTAAGAGAGGGTTGGGACTAGGAATTGAGGGATCGGGAGAGTGTGGCCTTGAGCTAAGGGAGCCAACCTCGCTTTTGTTCTCCGACTCTCCCTCTCTCTTTGACTTGTATCCATTCGGCCCTATTCAGCCTACTGTTTTAAGACGTTTACTCCCATCCAGGTGTCAATATAGTACCGCGAGTCAACATATATATATTTTTGTTTTGACAGCAAGCTAAATTTGTACATTTTTCGATAGAAAATTTCTCCGGCGAAGCCGGATTTCACCATACAATGCTGTCTCGCTATCGCTCGCCAGGAAGAAATCGACACCTGGATGGGGATAAACATATCTAAACAGTTAGCTGAAAGGGGCCGAATGGATACAAGCCGGGGAAAGAGAGAAAAGGAGAGAAAGATAAAAAAAAAACGGTGACCCCCCTTAAGGTCCATGTGAGAGAGAGAGAGAGAGAGAGCAGGGAGCAGGGAGCAGGGAGCGAGGAGGGACGAGTAACCTGATATCTGAGGGACTTGTGCAGTTGGGAGGAGAGGCGGAGAGGTTGGAAATGAAAACTGACTGAAATTGACGGTGGAAAGAAATTGGACCTTTCAAATAGATCGCGGTCGGTTATGTAGCCTCAAAAGAATGATTAATTATGTTTCCGTGTATATTAAAGTCGGAGATAAATTTGATCTTTCAAATATATCGCCGTCGCTTATTAATTAATAATTAATAATTCTGTTTCTATAATATTACAGGTGGAGATAAATTATACCTTTCAAATAAATCGTGTTCGCTTATGCAGTTTCAAAATAATTAATAAATATATATATATATATATATATATATATATATATATATATATATATATATATATATGTTACAGGTGGAGATAAATTATACCTTTCAAATATATCGAGGTCGCTTATGCAGTTTCAAAAGAATTAATAAATATATATATATATATATATATATATACAGTATATATATATATATACTGTATATATACCGGTATATATATATATATATATATATATATATATATATATATATATATATATATATATTACAGGTGAAGATAAATTATACCTTTCAAATATATCGAGGTCGCTTATGCAGTTTCAAAAAAAGAAATAATACATTAATAATTACACTAAGCGGTAAACCTATAAACTCCGATAACACTTAATAACCGGGAAATCTTTACTGCGTAAGAAGGATTATATATATAAATAATTGGTTAGTAATGGTATTTTTTTTGGGGGGTTGGCCGACTCAAGACAGAGCCAGAATAGGGAAAATAAGGAGAAGTGGGGATTGGGCCTGAGTATATAGATAGATAGATAGATAGTAGTGGTATGTGTAGTAGGGCATGAAGTTGAATAAAGAAGTATTTTCATTATAAATAGAAGATTGAAAGATATTGAATTGCTCGTGAGTGCAATGTGTGAGAAGGTCTAGGGAGGAAACTAAAAAAATATATGAATAATTTTATTAATAGACAAAACAAACGGCCAGTCTCCCATTAATGTCATCAACTCAATGCTACCAGGCTAGGATTTCCTGTCTTGTTGGTGTAATGGTATATATTTAAGATACATGGAGGTCTAAGGAAGAAAGTAAACAAATTATTACAAATATAATATATAAATGAGGATATAAATAAATACGCCCATTCACCCTTAAGGGGGATGGTTCACTTTTGGGGCGATTTTTGCATGTATTCATTATTTTTCTAGTTTCCTCCCTAGACCTCCATAAAATTTAAAAAAAAAACATCCATTAGATCCCCCTTCTAGATTAATTTGTACATTTTGCGGTAGAAAAATTTCCCGGCCGAAGGCCGGTACTTCCAGCATTACAAGCTCACTATCTTTCGCCAGGGGAAAAAAATACACCTAAATAGCTCGAAAGGTCTAAATATTGAGAAGAAATTGGGGCGAAAGATCTTAAAATCGACTAACTAATGGGGTAAACATCTTAACATCTGAAAACTAATGGGGCTAAACATAAGGGAGAAAGTGGTCCAGAAAACCGGCCCATTCCCCCTTAATCGATCCTCTCCATCTTGCTGTCCTTTCTTCCTTTTACCGAGTAACTCCCGAATTCGTATTGATTTTGTCCTCCACATCTCCTTTCGCTTATCCTTCTCTCTATCCCTCTCTCTCTCTCTCTCTTTTTTTTTCTCTCTCTCTCTCTCTTTCTCTCTCTCTCTCTTTATATATATATATATATATATATATATATATATATATATATATATATATACAGTATAATACAGTATATATCTATTTCTTCTTTTCTATCCTTTCCTTCAACTTTCCTCTTCTATCGGGTATGCCATCTCTACTAGAATTAAGTCCTGACCACCTCGTTTGGATCGTAAGGTCTGTGTGGCCAGTGAATATATGTAAATCTATGTAATTCTCTCTCTCTCTGTGTGCTGTGAAAAAAGTAGCTGTTAAATTTTAAGCTTCACAACCTAGACTAACCTAATCTAATTTGCGTTTTCCCATAGAACCTTTCCCCTACATTTCTAACCTTGTATTAATGGGTTGCTGGAGTATCATTTTTGCATACATTTATTTCCATGCCGGCTTTGTAGTGGAAAGGGTTGTTAGGCAGTAGGAGAGCCTTCTGCTATACCCCTGTTCTGAGTAGTGGTCATTAATTTTATAAATATTTTCGGTTCTGACAGGGACCCGTACGATGTGTGTACTCCATTTATCTCTCTCTCTCTCTCTCTCTCTCTCTCTCTCTCTCTCTCTCTCTCTCTCTCTCTCTCTCTCTCTCTCTCTCTTCAATATATACACACATACACACATACAAACACACAAATATACTGTATATACAGTATATATATATATATCTCCTTGAGGTAAAAGTCAGTCAGCTAGAGTTATTACGTAAATATATATAAGTTTTCTTCGTAGTAAATGTATTGTCTTCGTAGTATATGTACTTTCTTCGTAGTATATGTATTTTCTTCGTAGTATATGTATTGTCTTCGTAGTATATGTATTTTCTTCGTAGTATATGTATTTTCTTCGTAGTATATGTATTTTCTTCGTAGTATATGTATTTTCTTCGTAGTATATGTATTTTTTTCGTAGTATATGTATTTTCTTCGTAGTATATGTATTTTCTTCGTAGTATATGTATTTTCTTCGTAGTATATGTATTTTCTTCGTAGTATATGTATTGTCTTCGTAGTATATGTATTTTTCTTCGTAGTATATGATTGTATTTTCTTCGTAGTATATGATTGTATTTTCTTCGTAGTATATGTATTTTCTTCGTAGTATATGATTGTATTTTCTTCGTAGTATATGATTGTATTTTCTTCGTAGTATATGATTGTATTTTCTTCGTAGTATATGTATTTTCTTCGTAGTATATGTATTTTCTTCGTAGTATATGTATTTTCTTCGTAGTATATGTATTTTCTTCGTAGTATATGTATTTACTTCGTAGTATATGATTGTATTTTCTTCGTAGTATATGTATTTTCTTCGTAGTATATGTATTTTCTTCGTAGTATATGTATTGTCTTCGTAGTATATGTATTGTCTTCGTAGTATATGTATTTTCTTCGTAGTATATGTATTTTCTTCGTAGTATATGTATTTTCTTCGTAGTATATGTATTTACTTCGTAGTATATGATTGTATTTTCTTCGCAGTATATGTATTTTCTTCGAAGTATATGTATTTTCTTCGTAGTATATGTATTTTCTTCGTAGTATATGTATTTTCTTCGTAGTATATGTATTTTCTTCGTAGTATATGTATTTTCTTCGTAGTATATGATTGTATTTTCTTCGTAGTATATGTATTTTCTTCGTAGTATATGTATTTTCTTCGTAGTATATGTATTTTCTTCGTAGTATATGATTGTATTTTCTTCGTAGTATATGTATTTTCTTCGTAGTATATGATTGTATTTTCTTCGTAGTATATGATTGTATTTTCTTCGTAGTATATGATTGTATTTTCTTCGTAGTATATGTATTTTCTTCGTAGTATATGTATTTTCTTCGTAGTATATGATTGTATTTTCTTCGTAGTATATGTATTTTCTTCGTAGTATATGATTGTATTTTCTTCGTAGTATATGATTGTATTTCCTTCGTAGTATATGATTGTATTTTCTTCGTAGTATATGTATTTTCTTCGTAGTATATGTATTTTCTTTGTAGTATATGTATTTTCTTCGTAGTATATGATTGTATTTTCTTCGTAGTATATGTATTTTCTTCGTAGTATATGTATTTTCTTCGTAGTATATGATTGTATTTGCTTCGTAGTATATGTATTTTCTTCGTAGTATATGTATTTTCTTCGTAGTATATGTATTTTCTTCGTAGTATATGTATTTTCTTCGTAGTATATGTATTTTCTTCGTAGTATATGTATTTTCTTCGTAGTATATGATTGTATTTTCTTCGTAGTATATGTATTTTCTTCGTAGTATATGTATTTGCTTCGTAGTATATGATTGTATTTTCTTCGTAGTATATGATTGTATTTTCTTCGTAGTATATGATTGTATTTTCTTCGTAGTATATGTATTTTCTTCGTAGTATATGTATTTTCTTCGTAGTATATGTATTTTCTTCGTAGTATATGTATTTTCTTCGTAGTATATGATTGTATTTTCTTCGTAGTATATGTATTTTCTTCGTAGTATATGTATTTTCTTCGTAGTATATGTATTTTCTTGGTAGTATATGTATTTTCTTCGTAGTATATGTATTTTCTTCGTAGTATATGTATTTTCTTCGTAGTATATGCTTGTATTTTCTTCGTAGTATATGTATTTTCTTCGTAGTATATGTATTTTCTTCGTAGTATATGTATTTACTTCGTAGTATATGATTGTATTTTCTTCGTAGTATATGATTGTATTTTCTTCGTAGTATACCCTGTATGTATTTTCTTCGTAGTATATGTATTTTCTTCGTAGTATATGTATTTTCTTCGTAGTATATGTATTTTCTTCGTAGTATATGTATTTTCTTCGTAGTATATGATTGTATTTTCTTCGTAGTATATGTATTTTCTTCGTAGTATATGTTTTTTCTTCGTATTATATGATTGTATTTTCTTCGTAGTATATGTATTTTCTTCGTAGTATATGTGTTTTCTTCGTAGTATATGTATTTTCTTCGTAGTATATGTATTTTCTTCGTAGTATATGTATTTTCTTCGTAGTATATGTATTTTCTTCGTAGTATATGATTGTATTTTCTTCGTAGTATATGTATTTTCTTCGTAGTATATGTATTTTCTTCGTAGTAGTATATGTATTTTCTTCGTAGTATATGTATTTTCTTCGTAGTATATGATTGTATTTTCTTCGTAGTATATGTATTTTCACCGTGAGGGCTGTCCTTGGGAGGGGTCAATGAGATAGTGGCAATGTGAATTCTGTACAAGTAGGTATTTGTTATGCTAAAATAACTGAAACTGTTATATCTCTATGTGTGTTTGGGATCACCCTACCACAAAGTAAAGTCCCCTTAAGGGGAGGTTTTTAGTTAGTTCCCTAGACCTCCATCAAGCTTCAAATGTTACCCTCTAGGCCCCCTTTCAAGATAAATGTGTACAATTTTCGGTAGAAAAATTTCCCGGCCAAAGGCCGGTTCCTCTTAAATTACAGGCTCGCTATCGCTCGCCAGGAAAACATCGACACCTAAATTGCATGAAAGGTCTTAAAATTGACAGAAATTGGGCGAAAGTTCTTAATTATGGTGCGAATGTCTTAAAATATCAAAAGCAATGGGGCTAAACATGAGGGAGAAAGGGGTCCAGAAAAAATCCCTCAAGTGGATATCTCCCCTTAGCATCAGATTCCATTCCTTACTTTGTGTCATAAATCGATTATACACATACTCACTGGTGTACATTATCCCCTCCAAATACCATCACAACGATACGAACCCTATGCCTTCTGATATTACACTTATAATTACTTCTAAGATGATACAGTAGGCAAAATAAGCGATGCCTCGGCACCGAGTATATTTACATCAATCATTGGTGTCAGCACTCTCTGTATTGCATTGCATCGTTTCGAGTGAGATATACAAAAACACGTTCCTACCTAAACACACCATACTCAACATCTGTCGGACATTAATACAGCACACAGCGATCGTAAAATAATGACAGAAGAGACACGACTTCTTTGGGCGACTGTACCAATATTTACTTTTGCACATAATGCTATATTGTAAACCTGGCGTCACACAAGGGCATGTATTTGTTAATGTGTATAAGAGTCTGGTATTTTGCAAGTTTCACATTATAATTCGTAATAATACAGTCGTCAATTCCTGAATATTTAAGCCTTTTAATCATATATGAAAGCGTCTGTTCTTTATCTAAAATGTCACACTATAAAATAACATCGACATGGAAGTAGCACTGGTCGAAAAATATCCTTTATTTAATTTGTATGTTGTATAATATTATATTTGTTTATTGAATGATTTATGTATTGAATTATTTATGTATTGAATTATTTATGTATTGAATTATTTATGTATTTATTTAAATATGTTGGTATGTTTTTAAACGAACTGAGCTATATTTCATTTGTATGTTGTTTAATATTGTCTATATTTATTAATTTAACTATTTATTGATTAGTTTTGGTATGGTTTTAAGGGGAGATTTCCAATTGAGGGATTTTTTTCTGGACCTCTTTCTCCCTCATGTTCAGCCCCATTGCTTTTGAGATTTTAAGACGTTTGCCCCATTAGTTTGGCGATTTTAAGAAGTTTCACCCCATTTATGTCACTTTTAAGACCTTTCATCCCATTTAGGTGTCGATTTTTTCCTGGCGAGCGATAGCGAGCCTGTAATATAAGAGGAACCGGCTTTCAGCCGGGAAATTTTTCTACCGAAAAATGTACAAATTTATCTTGAAAGGGGCTCAAGGAGGTGCAATCTTAAGCTTGATGGATATCTAGAGACCAAACTAAAAACCTCCCCTTAAACGACTCTGAGCCATATATCGGATTCGGTCGACGGTAGCCTGAGGAAAGAAGCGTGTTGCTATAGAGGGTTGAGTAGCTCTCTCTCTCTCTCTCTCTCTCATCCAGGCTTTTCATCTCCGATATTAATATTTCCTTTCCGTAATTCATGAACCTTACCGTGTCTTTCATTACGGGATGTGGTCATTCTGTTTTATTTGTTATGTGTGTGTGTGTGTGTGTGTGTGTGTGTGCGTGTGTGTGTGTGTGTGTGTGTGAGTGTGTGTGTGTGTGTGCGTCTGTGTGTGTGTTTGTGTGTGTGCGTCTGTGTGTGTGTGTGAAAGAAAAGGGAGAATAGCGCAGGGGGGGATGGGGGGTGGGGGGGAGGGAGGGAGGGCTGATCACTTTTACCGTTTTCTCGAAAAATACTCTCTCTCTCTCTCTCTCTCTCTCTCTCTCTCTCTCTCTCTCTCTCTCTCTCTCTCTCTCTCTCTCTCTCTCTCTCTCTAGAGACAAAAGAAGAATTAATAGAGAATTTGAATGTTGGTGATGAATTCAGTAACAGCGACCATCGTACGATAACTTTCACTTTAAAGTTACTAGTAACAAATCAAATAGCAGCTATTGAGAAAGTCCCTAATTTCAAGAAAGCAAATTTTCATAAACTTAAATCAAAGCTTAAAGAAACTGAAGCTTTCTGACTAACAATAACGACATAAATACATCTTGGGAGTGTTTCACAACCACTTACCTTAAGGCAGCGCAAGACTGCATACCATCGAAAATACGTCGTCCAGGCCATAATGATAAGCCCAAATGGTGGAATAAAGATATTTCAGGCTGTCTGCTTGCTAAAAAAAATTGCTAATGATAGATTAAAATCCTCACAAAATGACGAAGAACGGGTGAAATTTGTAGAGCTACGACGCAAAGCCAAAAAGTTAATTAAGCAAAGTAAAAAGACCCTGGAGTTACATGTTGGGAATCAAAGTAAAACAAACCCGAAAGAATTCTATAGTTTTATCAGAAAGAAAAAAGTAGTTACTTCAACTGTTGGACCGTTAGTCGATGAAAATGGAGAATACACCAAAGACGAAGTACAAATGAGTAATGCCCTCAATACCTTCTTTGCATCAGTTTTTACAACAGAAGACCTCAGTGATATCCCTACACCATCGCCGATTCAGATTGATAATTCAGATGTTCTAAGCAATATCACCGTTACAGAGAGAGAAGTATTGAATTGTTTAGATAAACTCAAGGTAAATAAAACGCCAGGACCTGATACAATCTCGCCTAGAGTTCTAAAGGAAGCTAAGGATGAGCTCTCCAAACCACTGACATTACTATTCAATAAATCCTTGCAGTCTGGAACTATGCCTGATCAGTGGAAGCTAGCCAACATAACACCGATATTCAAAAAAGGCAGCAAATCCCTACCCAGTAACTATCGTCCAATTAGCTTAACCTCAATTGTATGTAAAATGCTAGAAACGGTCATAAGAGACAGACTCGTAAGTCACTTAGAGGAAAATAACTTACTTAAAGATACTCAACACGGCTTTCGTAAAAAACGTTCCTGTTTAACAAACCTCTTAGACTTCTTCCACGATATCCTCAACCTCTACGATGAGAGTAAAGCTGTAGATATTATATACCTTGATTTTCAAAAGGCCTTTGACAAAGTTCCCCACAAACGTTTACTGCTAAAACTAAAAGCGCATGGAATACAAGACGGTGTGTTGAAATGGATAGAAAATTGGCTCAGCGACAGAAAGCAAAGAATATTCATAAACGGTAAGGCATCTAAATGGACCACTGTAAGTAGCGGGGTACCCCAGGGATCGGTACTAGGACCAATTCTCTTTCTAATTTACATCAACGACATAGATGAGGGTCTCACCTGTACAATCTCAAAATTTGCTGACGAAACAAAATTTGCAAATAGCGTACTCTCAAAAGAACAATTTGACGATATGCAACACAATCTAGATAAATTGTCATGTTGGGCCCAAATTTGGCAAATGAGTTTCAATGCGGATAAATGTAAAGTACTACATATCGGATACCTAAATGAGAAAGCAAACTATTCGATGCATGGCACTCAGCTTAAGAATGTAAACAGAGAAACCGATCTGTGAGTAACAATATCGAGTAACCTAAAACCGAGTCAACAATGTTCAGAAGTTGTTAAGAAGGCAAACAAAATAATTGGCTTTATAGGCAGGTCATTTGAGCATAAATCCAAAGAAGTTATCCTAACCATTTACAATTCCTTAGTCCGCCCTCTTCTGGAATACTGCGTTCAATCCTGGTGCCCTTATTACCTAAAAGATATAAACAAGCTAGAACGAGTTCAACGTAGAGTTACCAAAATTATACCTAGCCTAAAGAACAAACCATACGAAGAGCGTCTTAGAGAATTAAATCTATTTCCTTTAACCCAGCGCAGATTAAGAGGTGACTTAATTCAAGTGTTCAAAATCATCAAAGGCATCGACAATATGAACTGTAGTAAGTACTTCACTATTGACCAATCTAATTACACACGGGGAAACGGTTGCAAAATTATTGGTAAATCTTTTAACTCACACGAATCTAAGAATTTCTTCTTCAATCGAGTTGTCAACTTGTGGAATGGGCTTCCCCGAGACGTTATAGACTGCAGCACCGTTGATTCATTTAAACTCCGCTTAGACAAATATCTCGCATCAAACCCGCGACTGACTGCGTTTGTAAATGAATAACTTTATTTTATCCCCCCCTCAGTTACTAACCCATCTGTCCCCTACTAACTTCCTTACCCTGCCACGGACATTAGTTCCAGGGCAGTATTTCCCTTTCCAATGTTCCCTTACCCACTCTAAACCACTGTTTGGACACTTGATCCTCAGTGTTTTGGAGGACAAGCAGCCTAGAAGGGTCACTAGATCTGTTGTTGCTTGATTTCCTTTGTACTCCTTTGTACTCTCTCTCTCTCTCTCTCTCTCTCTCTCTCTCTCTCTCTCTCTCACCAAAATGGGATCGTTATAAAAACAGCCACGACGCTTAATGCCGAACTTTTAAGACACTTTCATCCCGACTTTCCATTTCACCCACCACTGCCGCACAGAAACACAGGCGCACACACACACACACACACACAGCAAGAGAGAGACAGACTGACAGACAGACAGACAGACAGACAGACAGAGAGAGAGAGAGAGAGAGAGTGGTGAGGGTAGGGTTGGTCAAGTATTTAAGGTTTGATGCACTATACAGTACATTCAAGAAATACAATTTGTAAGAAGGGTAAGAGAAAGTAATGCATGAGAGCATAATATTTATGGATATACAGTATACATATATATATATATATATATATATATATATATATACACAAAGGGAGAGAGAGAGAGAGTATATACTTTTTCCTATTTTCTACATATTGTATACAAAACTTCTACGTCTGTACTCTATTACATAACCAAAGAGCGGGATCGGAAAATTTTGTCTGGGGAGCAGAATTTCCTGGCCAATATCCGCGGGACTGTTTTGCTGCCTCCCCCCCTCCCCCCCCCCCCCCCGCCCCCTTACCCCCCGGCTGATTGGAACTGAGGGGGGCGGTAGGGGGTCGATTGGAAAATAAGATTGGAAGGCACAAGCAATATATGAAGACAAGGTGGCTGTTATTCTAGGTTGGAAGGAAGAGTTATTTAGGTCCAAACAAAATTATGATTGAAAAGTACATTAATCTATTACATAACCAAAGAGCGGGATCGGAAAATTTTGTCTGGGGAGCAGAATTTCCTGGCCAATATCCGCGGGACTGTTTTGCTGCCTCCCCCCCTCCCCCCCCCCCCCCCCCCCCGCCCCCTTACCCCCCGGTTGATTGGAACTGAGGGGGGCGGTAGGGGGCCGATTGGAAAATAAGATTGGAAGGCACAAGCAATATATGAAGACAAGGTGGCTGTTATTCTAGGTTGGAAGGAAGAGTTATTTAGGTCCAAACAAAATTATGATTGAAAAGTACATTAATCCCTTCTGTTCCAACGACGTCTATTTAATTTTGTTGTAGCTATATTTAGACGATTTTCAGCAGTTTAAGAAAGATCTGTAATAGTGAAAATGGTTAAGTGAGATAGTTCGAAGCCTGTTCATTGCTGGAAGCCCTCTGTAAACTGAATAAATTAATGAAATAATGAAATAATAGTAGCCAGAATAAGGTTAAAAAACGGCACCGGTAATGAAAGGGTTAAAGAGGTAAAAAGTTAAGGAAAGGGGTTATATTGATGAAAGTTATATCAAATTGTTATAAAGGTAGATTTTTATTGGGACATTGGAAAATAAGATTGGGAAACACAAGCACAATATAAAGAAAGATTGAATATAAACACCATATGAGGAGGAGCACTTTATTGACAACGTTTCGCAGATAGCTTCTTCAGGTCACTATCTGCGAAACGTTGTGAATAAAGTGCTCCTCCTCACATGGTGTTAATATTGATTCCGTCCTTTTATGAGTTATTTCAACACGTAAAGAAAGGAGTCTGTAAATGAAGATTGGAATGAAAGCTTACAGTACAGTATATACAACACAATTATATAATGTGAAATAGCACGTGATAATGCACAAGTTAAAGTTGAATAGAGGAGTTTATTGATGTTGGATGATAGACTGTGGATAAAAAGCTATAATATATACTAAAAAGACACTAATGATAGCTATTGATATGGTGTATGCAAGAAGAGAGCCAAATTGAAAGGCTAAAGACAATAAAAATGTTAAACGAAGCAATAAAGGCATAGGAAGCATAAGAAAATACAATTCATAACTAAGTGTGTGAGGGTGGAAACCTATCAATAAGCGTATAAAGGCAGTAATGTTGTTGAGTCTGCAAGGGAAGACACGAGCAAAAGAATGAGACTCTATTCAAGGACCAAGGGAAACAAAATATATCTATCTATCTATCCATCTATCTATATATCTATCTATATATAGGGGAGGTGTGGTGGAGTGGTCTTGCCACTGGCCTGGTAATCTAAAGGTCCCGGGTTCAAATCCCATGTATCAATGGGAAGATATTATTGGGATGGAATTTGTGCTGTACCTAGTATCAGTGCATTACCACAAGCCCACCGAAACGTCAATAAAATACCCTCATTGTTCCCTGATTAAATAGCACTGTATGAATATTCTTATATTCAAAATATGCTATAGGGGTGCAATGCCTGGTGAGTTATCTGCTCAACAGGTGGCGTTGTGTGTGTGTAAGTGTGAGAGTCCGAGTGTAGGTGGTGAGACAGTGAAGCACGGGAACGAGGTGGCTTCAGAGATGGGGTCGTTTCGGGCCATGAGTGAGCACCGTGCCTCATGTGAAGGCAAGATGGCAGGTGCTCGTTGTACTCTACGTGCTTCACATGTCTCACTCCCTAGACTGGAACAAGACCTCACGGGCTTCACTGTTCATTGTAAAGCGGTGAATGTTAAGGCTCTCAGCCTATGCCCGAGAGGAAGTAAGTTGGAATATAGAAAAAAAAAAAAAAAAAAAAAAAAAAAAATCTATCTATCTATCTATCTATCTATCTATCTATCTATCTATCTATCTATATATATGCTCAGGCCCAATCCCCATTTTTCCTTTTTTTTATTTTTTTATTTTCTATTAAATTCTATTTTATTATTTGTTTTTCTTTTCTTGGGGGTGGCCGCCTCAAGACAGAGCAAGAACAGGGAAAACACAAAACACAACACAAAACAACGAACAAACACAGACAAAACACAAAGGAAACAAAATATATCTGCAAAAACATAAATAGATAGAGTTTGAGTGAGAAGAGAAATGGAAGAAACTGCATTTCGTAAAGCAATACATGCATACCAAATTCACTTTGAAGTTTACAAATAGATTTACTTCCACTTAACCCTTTGAGTACCAGCGACGTGTGTTATCTTTTATTCTAGCTATATTTAGACGATATTATGCAGCTTAGGAAGGATCAGCGGTAGCTAAAAGGATTGGTTGAGATAGAGTGAAGCCTTATTATTGCTAGAGGTCCTTCCTAATCTGAATGAAATCGTCTAACAGTTGGCACAATATAAAGAAAAGGAAGTCACCAGCACTGTATGGGTTAATGGTAAACAAACTTGATTTAGACAATGATATGTCTCTTGCCGTCCTAATAGTATCGTAATTGATTATATGTGTATTCGATTGCATTACGAACATCAACATTGTTTATTTTTTACATTACTCAATAGGTTTTAAAGTTCATTGAACATACTTTGGGCCATCAACAAATTCTAAAAGAATAATGTAGCCATCAATTATGCCTATTACTCGTCGAAGGGAGACAATTAGCACAATCTAGTGATGTTATTCTGTATCTGACACATTAGTGGTGTTACTAGTATAGTATATGACACATTAGTGGTGTTACTAGTATAGTATATGACACATTAGTGGTGTTACTAGTATAGTATATGACACATTAGTGGTGTTACTAGTATAGTATATGACACATTAGTGGTGTTACTAGTATAGTATATGACACATTAGTGGTGTTACTAGTATAGTATATGACACATTAGTGGTGTTACTAGTATAGTATATGACACATTAGTGGTGTTACTAGTATAGTATATGACATATTAGTGGTGTTACTAGTATAGTATATGACACATTAGTGGTGTTACTAGTATAGTATATGACACATTAGTGGTGTTACTAGTATAGTATATGACACATTAGTGGTGTTACTAGTATAGTATATGACACATTAGTGGTGTTACTAGTATACTATATGACACATTAGTGGTGTTACTAGTATACTATATGACACATTAGTGGTGTTACTAGTATACTATATGACACATTAGTGGTGTTACTAGTATACTATATGACACATTAGTGGTGTTACTAGTATACTATATGACACATTAGTGGTGTTACTATATACTATATGACACATTAGTGGTGTTACTAGTATACTATATGACACATTAGTGGTGTTACTAGTATACTATATGACACATTAGTGGTGTTACTAGTATACTATATGACACATTAGTGGTGTTACTAGTATACTATATGACACATTAGTGGTGTTACTAGTATACTATATGACACATTAGTGGTGTTACTAGTATACTATATGACACATTAGTGGTGTTACTAGTATACTATATGACACATTAGTGGTGTTACTAGTATACTATATGACACATTAGTGGTGTTACTAGTATACTATATGACACATTAGTGGTGTTACTAGTATACTATATGACACATTAGTGGTGTTACTAGTATACTATATGAGGCTGATACAAAGGTGAGATACATTAACATGGGAAGTGATACAAAGGTGAGATACATTAACATGGGAAGTGATGCAAAGGTGAGATACATTAACATGGGAAGTGATGCAAAGGTGAGATACATTAACATGGGAAGTGATGCAAAGGTGAGATACATTAACATGGGAAGTGATGCAAAGGTGAGATACATTAACATGGGAAGTGATGCAAAGGTGAGATACATTAACATGGGAAGTGATGCAAAGGTGAGATACATTAACATGGGAAGTGATGCAAAGGTGAGATACATTAACATGGGAAGTGATGCAAAGGTGAGATACATTAACATGGGAAGTGATGCAAAGGTGAGATACATTAACATGGGAAGTGATGCAAAGGTGAGATACATTAACATGGGAAGTGATGCAAAGGTGAGATACATTAACATGGGAAGTGATGCAAAGGTGAGATACATTAACATGGGAAGTGATAAAAAGTGGAAAGGATCTAAATAAATCGCACAAAATAGATTATGAGATAAAATTAGCCTTGTGTGTCACGTTAATTGTAATTATGACAAAGCACATAAACCTTAATTTTTATTTCATCGTACCACTATATGGATATATTTCATCGTACCACTATATGGATATATTTCATCGTACCACTATATGGATATATTTCATCGTACCACTATATGGATATATTTCATCGTACCACTATATGGATATATTTCATCGTACCACTATATGGATATATTTCATCGTACCACTATATGGATATATTTCATCGTACCACTATATGGATATATTTATCTCGTCCACTGACAAAAACACAGTTGGGAAATGTGTTTGAAGTATCATTCACAGTGAAGGATCGATCCATCAGATAATTATATATATATAAACACCAAATCAGGAGTAATTATATTAAATATCATATATATACAATATTTTATTTAAGTATGTAGGCCAGTTAATCCTCCTCAGAGCTTTGATGATTTTAATAACAAAAAATCTTCTCATATTTATATAAACAAAAACAAGAAATAACATAGATTTTCTCCTGACGATTGAAACAAGCAAATCCTCTAAAAGCCGGCGTGTAGAGAAGAGGGAGAAGTGAAGGCAAGTGGAAAGGAAGGGTGTATGAGAAAGGAATTACGGAGACGGAGAGCTAGAGGGAAACTTCGCTTGCAATGAGAAGCAGGAGGCATAAACTATGGATATGAGAGCGGGACAGGAGAGAGGAAAATATGATATTGGAGAGTGCCAGACAGGGAGAGAGTGAGAGAGGGGAGGGCGGCGTGAAATGAAATGTAAAGCAGGGTTGAGAGAGAGAGAGAGAGAGAGAGAGAGAGAGAGAGAGAGAGAGAGAGAGAGAGAGAGAGAGAGAGAGAGAGAGAGAGAGAGAGAGAGAATAGTTTTGAATAGTTTTAATGAGGCAGAATTTTAAGATGGGCAGGAGTCAAACCCTACCCTTAGTTCTTACAAAATGGTCCAGTGCCAATCCCAGCACCCCTTCTGTACCAGCGACGACAGGGAGCCGTCAGTAATGTACTTTCCTTGTAACTGCCAGTATCAGGCAGTGCCTGGTACCACGACCGTTTGAGCACTGCTCTAGAGTTGGCAACACTTCTCAGTTTTTATCCAAGCTGGGGGAGCCAGTATTCCTTCATATTTTGAGGTGGGAGGTTGTTCTACCTTGGCATTTTGGCCACATTGCTTGGGACTGGGGGGGACTTTTATAACTGTACCCTACGGTACAGTAGGGGTTAAGCCTCCTAACATAGGTCTTAGCTACCTCAAATAAGTCTAATAGTGTAAAGAGAGAGAGAGAGAGAGAATTGGAGGACGGATACCTGCCACCGACCCCCACTCTTGCCCATAAAAAAAAAAAAAAAAAAATACCATTTCCTGATATGAAAGGCTCGGTAAAACTCAAGTATTATGGAATGGAAATACTAATATCTGTGATGAAAGGATGTGAAGAGAGTCTGATACAGGGATTGGGCTAAATGTAAGGGATGCCAGGTATAAAAGAGTCGGTCTTCTATAGGGATTTCTGCCAACTTTGTTTGCTGTAGGCTGTCATTGGGACGTTACAAATAATATTGATAATAATAATAATACTATTAATAATGATAATAAAAATACTACTAATAATAATACAACCAAATTAATACCGGTAGCAATATTTATAATACAAATATTAATTATAATAATATTCATAATCATAATGATTATAATATTAATAAAACTAATTATAATAAATCCTGTGGTATATTTTCTCCATTCACGTCTTCATGGCATTGTGACTATTTTAATTTATTTATAGTGAGTCTTTAATATTCAAGCCTGCGTTTCATGTCCATGATCGTGTCCTAAATTAATTATGATAATATTTCTCCTTTATTCTCCTCCTGTACCGGCGGCGTCTTCTTAATTTTATTTTTGCTATACTTATATGATCTTGTGCAGTTTATAAAATATCTGAAGTAGTACAAAGGGGTTAAGGGAGATAGGTCGAAGCATGTTAACCCTCTCCGACATCTGACGCAATTTTGAGCCTATTTGGAATACTTTAAAAGCCTTTGTTACCATCAGGGGCATTTAGAAACCTTTAGATTAGTTACTTCAACCTCTGCAGTTGTCTTTGAGTTAGCTGTGGGCAGTAAACTAATTTTGGAGAGGTAATTATAAGAGTGAGAGAACTCTATTTCTTATTGCTAATCTGGCAATCTCTGCGTCATAAATGCGTGAAAGGGTTAATTACTGGAGGCCCTTTTAAAACTGAATTAAGTCGTCTAATAGTAGTCAGAATACAGATAAAAGGACAGCACCGGTACTAAAATGGTTAACTTCTTCCCTCCTCACCTCCCTGCCAGTCCAGTATCCATGTCCTTCCACCTCGACACAGAGCCTCATTAGAGTTTCTAGATTCCAACACCATAATGCCGCTATCACACGAGCGCTTTTTCCCTCAACATTTATTCTCAACACTGGTCTGGCAGCTTATGAGGCCAACATTTAAAATATTTCGGTTGCCTAAATGCATCTACCGTCAGTCTAGTTTCCAATACCGGTGCAAAATATTCCAGGAATGTTGCCAGAAAAATGTTGATCATCGAATGTTGACTATAAAAGCTCTCGTGTGATACCGGCATAACTATAGTCTGTATATTTTCAGCGGATGGCAAATTGAAATGTTGGGACCTTGATTACTCACCCATTACGATGATTATGTAGCGAATCATGTTGTTGATAATGTCAGTATAAAGACGGTTCGTGCCATTTAGGTGTCGTTTTTTTATCCTGGCGAGCGATAGCGAGCCTGTAATTCTTGAAGAAACCGGCAAAATATGAATATATTTCGAAGAGGGGAGGGGGGGGGGTCAAAGGGGTGTTTTGTTATAGTTTGATGGAGGTCTAGCTAAGAAACTAAAAATATGCAGTATATATAATTAATTAAATAAAAAGAACAATACACCAACCATCAATAGAACAATAAACCAACCATCAATAAATAGAACAATAAACCAACCATCAATAAATAGAACAATAAACCAACCATCAATAAATAGAACAATAAACCAACCATCAATAGAACAATAAACCAACCATCAATAGAACAATAAACCAACCATCAATAGAACAATAAACCAACCATCAATAAATAGAACAATAAACCAACCATCAATAAATAGAACAATAAACCAACCACCCGCCCTTAACCTCTCATATTTCTCCCTTATACCCACTGCTCTATTAGCCCCCCTCCCTCCTCCCCCGCCACCCCCACCCCCAGGCAGTACAGTATCGATGTCACTTCCCCTCCCCTCCCCCCCCCCGACCCCCCCCCCCCCACCCCCTAACGCCCCCTTCTTATGATGAGGCTGCATCATCGCCGTAATTATAAGTGTTATTCCAATCTGCCCTGTTCCACCGGTTATTCATTTTCTTCCCTTCCCATCTTTACATTAAGGGGAAGATAGTTGCTTTTTCTGGCCCTCCTTCTCCCTCATGTTTAACCCCATTAGTTTGGAGATTTTAAGACGTTTTTTCCATTAGTTTAGCGATTCTAAGACCTTTCGTGCCATTTAGGAGTCGATTTTGTCCTGGCGAGCGAAAGCGAGCCTGTAACTTGGGAGTAACCGGCCTTTGGCCGGAATTTTTTTCTACCGAAAAATGTATAAAAAAAAAAAAAAAAAAAAAAAATCGAAGGGGGAGGGGGGTATAAGGGGTTTAAGGCTTGGTGGAGGTCTAGCTAAGAAACTAAAAAATATACGTAAATAATTAAATAAATAGAACAATAAAACAACCATCCGCCCTTAACCTCCGCTCTATTACCCCCCCCCCCCCCCCCCAGGCAGTACAGTATCGATATCACTCCATTGTTATTATGAGGTTGCCGCGCCATAATAATTAGCGTTGGCGTGTCGGCTGCTCGGAACAAGACAATAGCTGATCCCTGGTGTGTGTATAGAACTATATGCATTGGGCTAAATGTGGTGGGTGTAATGGTTTAGAGGCTTATGTTCTGGGTGTGGTGTCCCGAGTTCGAATCCCGGGAGGACCATTAGCTTTCATTAGTTTATTCTGGGGTTTGTAATTGATGATTAATGTTAGGAACGGGGTGTTACTTATATATACGCACATTTTTCTGGACCCCCTTCTCCCTCACATTTAGCCCCATTAGTTATGACATTTTAAGACGATCGCCCCATTAGTTTGGAGATTTTAAGCAGTTTCGTTCCATTTATTTTGTGTCATTTAGGTGTCCTTTTTGTTCCTTTGACGAGCGATAGCGAGACTATAATTGAATAGCAACACTCACTATAAATCTGTATCGAGGCCAAATGAGATACGTAAGGGGAGATGGTTCACGTTTTGGCCGATTTTTGCATGTATTCATTATTTTTCCAGTTTCCTCCCTAGACCTCCATCAAATTTAAAAAGAAACATCCATTAGATCCCCCTTCTAGATTAATTTGTACATTTTTCGGTAGAAAAATTTCCCGGCCGAAGGCCGGTTCTTCCAACATTAGAGGCTCACTTTCGTTCGCCAGGGAAAAAATCGACACCTAAATAGCACGAAAGGTCTAAATATTGACAAAAAAATGGGGCGAAAGGTCTTAAAAGCGAATGACTAATGGGGCAAACATCTTAATTAACATCTGAAAACTAATGGGGCTAAACACGAGGGAGAAAGTGGTCCAGAAAACCGGCCCATCCCCCCTAAAGTTTCAAAATGCATAGGAGTTTGATATTTTAGAATCAAAGTTGCACGATGGGTAATTTGCAATAGCGTGTGAGTGCATCTGTTTTTTTTTTTTTTTTTTTTTTTTTTTTTTTTTTTTGTAAGCAGTTAAGGGACCTGCAATAGCCTGTTTATTTTTTAATTTTGTTTTAAGCTACCGATAATTTAAGTCATTCACGCCTTATGGGAGGATTATAGTATATATTCCCTAGACCTCTAACAACCTTATAAAACATCCCCAAGACCCCCTTCAAGCTAAATGTGTACATTTTTCGGTAGCAGCTTTCTCTTAAATTACAGGCACGCTATCGCTCGTGAGGAAAAAATCGACACCTAAAGGGCACGAAAGGTCTTGATATTGATAAAGAAATTGGACAAAAGGTTTGAAAAACGACAAACTAATGTGGCGAACGTCTTAAAATTTCAAAACTAATAGGGACAAACATGAGGGAGAAGGGGGTTAAAAAGAAAACGACATATAAGCACTTAAGCAAGGGGAATGAATGTCTTATACGTAGTTAAGGGGGGTTACCGTTTTTTTTTTATCTTTCTCTCCTTTTCTCTCTTTCCCTGGCTTGTATCCATTCGGCCCCATTAATCCAACTGTTTAAAGACGTTAATCCCCATCCAGGTGTCAATATTTTCCTGGCGAGCGGTAGCGAGCCTGCATGTATATATTTTGTTTTGACAGCAAGCTAAATTTGTACATTTTTCGATAGAAAAATGTCTCCGGCGAAGCCAGATTTCTCCATTCAATACTGGCTCGCTATCGCTCGTCAGGAAGAAATCGACACCTGGATGGGGATAAACGTCTTAAAACAGTTGGCTGAATGGGGTCGAATGGATACAAGCCAGGGAGAGAGAGAGAAAAGAAGAGAAAGATAAAAAAAAAAACGGTGACTCCCCCTTAATAGATACAGCTATGATTAATTTGGCTGTTCGGCGGGACACTAAGGTTCACACAACCAATGAACTCTAGAGGGGAGGTTTTTAGTGTGTTTCCTAGACTTCCATCAAGCTTGAAATTACACCCCCTTGACCCCTTTTCAAGATAAATTTGTACATTTTTCGGTAGAAAAATTTCCCGGCCGAAGGCCGGTTCCTCTTAAATTACAGGCTCGCTATCGCTCGCCAGGAAAATATCGACACCTAAATGGGACGAAAGGTCTTAAAAGTGACATAAATGGGGTGAAACTTCTTAAAATCGCCAAACTAATGGGGCAAACATCTTAAAATCTCAAAAGCAATGGGGCTAGACATGAGGGAGAAAGGGGTCCAGAAAAAATTCCCTCAAGTGGATATCTCCCCTTAAGAGAATTAAAGAATCTATATATTGTTACGGTAGATTTAAGGGGAGGCAGACCGTTTGTTTGGTCTATTCATTCATTTATTCATGTATTTGTTTAGTTTCCTCCCTAGACCTCCATCAAGCTAAGAAAGACACCCTCTAAGCCCCCCTTCAGGATAAATTTGTACATTTTTCGGTAGAAAATTGTCCGGCCGAAGGCTGGTTCCTCTTAAAATTGCAGGCTCGCTATCGCTCGCCAGGAAATAATCGACACCTAAATGGCATGAAAAGTCTTAACATTGACAACAACATGGGGCGAAAGGTGTTAAAATCGCCAAACTAATGGGCCGAACGTCTTATAATCTAAAAACTAGTGGGGCTAAACATTAGGGAGAAGGGGTCCAGAAAAACGGTCTGCCTCCCCTTAACGGGAAACCAGTGTAATTGACTTAGTAAGGGAGTAGTGGGGTTCGATGGTGGAAGGTAAAATGAGAGATGTTATACAAATGCACTACCAGTACTGGTCGCAGTGTTTGTTAGTTATTAAGGGGAGGCAGACCCTTTTTCTGGTCCCCGTTCTCCCTCGTGTTAAGCCGCATTTGTTTTGAGATTATAAGACGGTCGCGAACGTCCATTAGTTTGGCGATTTTAACACCTTTTGCCCCATTTCGTTGTCAATTTTAAGACCTTCCGTGCCATTTAGGTGTCGATTATTTTCTGGCGAACGATAGCGAGCCTGCAATTTTAAGAGAAACCGGCCTTTGGCCGGGAAATTTTTCTACATTTTTTTTTTTACAAATTTATCTTGAAGGGGCGTCTAGGGGGTGTTTTGTAAGTTTGATGGAGGTCTAGGGAGGACGCGAAAATAATATATGAATAAATACATTAATAGACCAAACAAACGGCCAGTCTCCCCTTAACTTATGGGACCAACCGTCTGTGAACATTCTCCGGGAGACAAATAAATGGGGCAGGTTTTATCTCAATAACTTGTAGAGGGCATTTGTAATGTGAATAAAATCGCCTAATATTATTCTGGGTGTGGTGTCCCGAGTTCGAATCCCGGGAGGACCATATGCTTTCATTAGTTTATTCAAGTACATTGGGGTTTGTATTTGATATTAGCCCCTTGAAGCTCTGACGCGTTTTAGCAGTATATTTTGGCTATCATTAGACGAAATTTATGCAGCTTAGGAAGTATCTGTGGGTATTAAAAAGGGTAAATACTATCTCAATCAACCCTTTGATTTCCATATACCGTTACTAATCTGAATAAAATCGTCTAATAGTAGCCAGAAACAAAACAGAAACGCGTATTGGAGCTTGAAAAGGTTAATGTTAAGGGGAGGTATTTAGTTTGTTCCCTAAGTTTTCATCAAGCTTAATATTACACCCTCTAGACCCCCTTTCAAGATAAATTTGTACATTTTTCGGTAGAAAAATGTCCCGGGCGGAGGCCGTTTGCTCTTAAATTACAGGCTCGCTATCGCTCGCCAGGAAAAAATCGACACCTTAATGGCACGAAAGGTCTTAAAATTGACAGAATGGGGCGAAATGTCATAAAATGTCAAAACTACTAGGGCGAATGTCTTAAAATCTCAAAAGCAATGGGGCTAAACATGAGGGAGAAACGGGTCCAGAAAAAAATCCCTCAAGTGGAAATCTCCCCTTCAAGAACGGGGCGTTACTTATTATCAAGTATAAAATGGAAACCAGACGTTAAGGTACTGTACGACATCATGGGAGGTTTCCACTTGAGGGATTTTTTTCTTGACTCCTTTCTCCCTCATGTTTAGCCCCATTGCTTTTCTAATTTTAAGACATTGGCCCCATTATTTTGACAATTTTAAGAACTTTCGACCCATTTCTGTCAATTTTAAGACCTTTCGTGCCATTTAGGTGTCGATTTTATCCTGGCGAGCGATAGCGAGCCTGTAATTTAAGAGGAACCGGCTTTCAGCCGGGACATTTTTCTACCGAAAAATTTACAAATTTATCTTGAAAGGGGCTAAAGGAGGTGTAATCTTAAGCTTGGTGGATTTCTAGAGACCAAACAAAAAACCTCCCCTTAATGATTACTAGAATAATAAGTACTAATAAGTAATAATAAGTAATAATAAGTAATAATAAGTAATAATAAGTAATAATAAGTAATAATAAGTAATAATAAGTAATAATAAGTAATAATAAGTAATAATAAGTAATAATAAGTACTAATAAGTAATAATAAGTAATAATAAGTACTAATAAGTAATAATAAGTACTAATAAGTACTAATAAGTAATAATAAGTAATAATAAGTAATAATAAGTAATAATAAGTACTAATAAGTACTAATAAGTAATAATAAGTAATAATAAGTACTAATAAGTAATAATAAGTAATAATAAGTACTAATAAGTAATAATAAGTACTAATAAGTACTAATAAGTAATAATAAGTAATAATAAGTACTAATAAGTAATAATAAGTACTAATAAGTAATAATAAGTAATAATAAGTAATTATAAGTAATTATAAGTAATAATAAGTAATAATAAGTAATAATAAGTAATGAAACAGCAAGTACAAGAGCCTCCCACTGCCAGCCTACATCCATTTGGGTCAATGGGTATTTTATGAGTGTTGAGGCGACTCCGGAAAAGATGTGAGAACAGTTGGTGGAAAGTTGGGAGAGTTGACGGTATGCATTCGGAATATATCTCGATTTGTGTTGTTTCGGTAGTGCTGCACCTCAGCTGTTTGTTGTTGTAGGACGTAAACTCGGAACTTGTTTGATTTATACATATTTGTTATATTTCCTTGCGATTATTATATATATTTTATCATATACATTTACGAACACACCCTCCCCCACCTCTCTCTGTCTCTCTCTCTCTCTCTCTCTCTCTCTCTCTCTCTCTCTTTATATATATATATATATATATATATATATATATATATATATATAAAGAGAGAGAGAGATGGGGAGGGTGTGTTCGTAAGTGTATGTGATGGAAGATATAGTAATCGCAAGGAAATATAACATATATGTATACATCAAACAACTTCCGATATATATATATATATATATATATATATATATATATAGGCTATACTACTAACCTATTTGAAAAAGAAAAACACTCCACCCGATCTGATGGTGGAGATTTAAGTGTTAACTGAGCGAAAGCTAGTGTGATTTTGGCTGAGTGGTTTCTGTGCGTGTGTGTGTGTGTGTGTGTGGTATGTGTGTGTGTGTGTGCGTGTGTGTGTGTGCTTGCCAGGAAAAACAATGACGCTTGAATTGTAAGAAAGGTCTTAATATTGAATTTAAAGAAAAACATCCATTAGATCCCCCTTCTAGACTAATTTGTACATTTTTCGGTAAAACAAAAAATCCCGGCCGAAGGCCGCTTCTTCCAACATTACAGGCTCACTATCGTTCGCCAGGGAAAAAAATCGACACCTAACGAGCACGAAAGGTCTAAATATTGACGAAAAAAAAAATCGACTAACTAATGGGGCAAATATCTTAACATCTGAAAATCTAATGGGGCTAAACATGAGGGAGAAAATGGTCCAGAAAACCGGCCCATCCCCCCTTAACATTAGGCGTCGGGAGCCCTCGGATGACGCTCTGTAAAACTTGTGTGTACATAATTGAACACAATGACTTAAGGGGGGGGTCACCTGTTTTTTTTTCTCTTTCTCTCCTCTTTTCTTTTTCTCTGGCTTGTATCCATTCGGCCCCATTCAGCCAACTGTTTTAAGACGTTTATCCCCATTCAGGTGTCGATTTCTTCCTGGCGAGCGATAGCGAGCCAGCATTGTATGGAGTGATCCGGCTTTGCCGAAGACATTTTTCTATCGACAAATTTACAACTTTAGCTTGCTATAAAAAAAATATATATATGCTGGCTTGCTACCGCTCACCAGGAAAATATTGACACCTGGATTGGGGTAAACGTCTTAAAACATTAGGCTGAATGGGGCCGAATGGATACAACCCAGAGAGAGTGGGAGAAAGAGACAAAAAACGAGGTGGGCCCCCTTAAGCATATCTGGTACACAAGCATTTTATGAGTATCGGCTTGAATGAATTTTAGGAATTGTTATCATTATGCAATTAATTTAGAACACATTTTCTTTTATAATTATTGGGCACAATTGACCAGAAAAGAAAAACAGAATTATTGAGCTATGCAAAAAGATTTCCACACACGTTAAAGTTTGTTCCAAGTTAGTTACAGTCTACGGTGTATACTAAATTGCACACATCACCTTAACAATATAGACACTTTAATATATCACGTATGGGATATGCAGATCGTGGTGACTCATTAATTACCCAGTTTATCTGTCATAGTAGAATTTGTTTTTCTTTGAGGAACTGGCAATCGACCAGAACATGTTTCTAACAAGGAGACCAAAACCATGCATATTAAGATTGGGTGTCGTGTTCAATATTTCAAGTGGGGTTTGGCAAGGCGTTTTTTCGCCTGAAATATGAAAATATGAAAATGCTCGAACACGGAAAAAAATACATTACTCCCTTCACTAAAATGTAAACCACTCGCACCACAATAACCCTCCAAAACTTTGGAGCATACAATGTTAAACCCACCCTGTAGAAACTTCCCCCATAACGCGTCTGCAGCCTGCGAGTCTCATAAATGTCTGGTTTCTCTATGAATATTATCTCTTTCTCTCTCTCTCTCTCTCTCTCTCTCTCTCTCTCTCTCTCTCTCTATATATATATATATATATATATATATATATATATATATATATATATATACAGTATATACAGTATATATATATATATATATATATTGTAAGTGCTTTTGAGATAACTACCATTCAGAGTACTTTGCCTTTATCGGTATTGACACTCATTTGCCACGTTTGAACCCAGTTTGCCATTTTATCTAAATCAAGGGAGACACTATTGTGTTTGAAATGTTGAGGTCATCTGCAAATATTGAAATTGTATATGAGAGAGCATTATCAATATCAATGACAGCATTAGTTTTTCTTCTGAATATAGTATATACTGAAACCCAAATCGTATAATTGTACTTCCTTTTCTTTCATCTCTCTGTTTGATAGTTCCGTTTCCTTGTATGTGTTCTTACGATGTTTTCTTTCTGTGTTATAAGTTTGTTTTTACTGCTAAGAATAATGTTTCCTCCGACGCCCCTCCGAGTGTCGCCCCCTGTTGAGATGACAATAAATAAGACTGTTTTCACTGTATGTATAATATGACCCCTTTGTTTGGGAGGCACTCTCGTGTATGTTACGTTGGGGAAGCTGGCGGTTGTTTTGTGTGTGTGTCTGTGAAAAATATATAAATAATAATAATAATAATAATAATAATTATTATTATTATTATTATTATTATTATTATTATTATTATTATATTTAATAGTATTATTAGTATTTGTACTGCTACAACCTCAATCAAAGCCTGATTTAAGATTTTCTTTATCTTGTACACCCTTTGTACAGTAATGTATCACTATAAAATCAATGATGCTTTTAAGCCCTTGAAGCTCTGACGCGTTCTATCAGTTTATTTTGGCTATCATTAGACGATTGTATGCAGCTTATGAAGGATCTGTGGGTATTAAAAGGGTAAATACTATCCCAATTAACCCTTTGACTTTCATATACTGTTACTAATCTGAATAAAATTGTCTAATAGTAGCCAGAAAACAGAACAGAAAAGCGTATTGGAGCTTGAAAGGGTTAATCTCAGTACACAGGTATATGATTGGCTTTTTTCAGATAGAAGGCATATTATCCTGTAACGGGGCTCGGTGGATAACAACAACACAGAAGTTGATGGACAATTTGATTAACCCTTTGAGTATCAAGACGCGTTTAAGCAGATTATTTAGGATAGCTTTAAGGGAGCCCACTTTGCTTTTGTTTTCTCTTTCTCTCCCTCTCTCTTTGGCTTGTATCCATTCGGCCCCATTCAGCCTACTGTTTTAAGACGTTTACCCCCATCCAGGTGTCAATATTTCCTTGGCGAGCGGTAGCGAGCCAGCATATATAATTTTAGTTTTGACAGCAAGCTAAATTTGTACATTTTTCGATAGAAAAATGTCTCCGGTGAAGCCAGATTTCTTCATACAATGCTGGCTCGCGATATCGACACATAGATGGGGATAAACGTCTTAAAACAGTTGACTGAATGGGGCCGAGTAGATACAAGCCAGGGAAAGAGAGAAAAGGAGAGAAATATAAACAAAGTTGGTGTCCCCCCTTAAATAATTTCATATAGCTTAGGAGATACATGTGGGAGTTGAAAAGGTAAACACTGACCCAATCAACCCTCTGACTTCCGTATACTCCTTCCTACAGTGAATAAAATCGTCTATTGATAGCCAGATAAAACCGTCAAAATTCATCATAATCCTCAAGGGGTTAACGAGACGATCTTTTTCAGAGATTATAGCGACCGTAAAGGCTACGAGAGTTTGCTATGGGTAGCTCCAACGAACGTGACAATAATCTTGATCCCTGACCTCTCTGTAAATCAAAAGGGCCTAGAGCAAACTGACTGTAAATATCCACACTCATTTCCTAGTGGACTCTTCCCAAATGATAGAAACGTCATCCCGATTGTTTTCATTCATTTCGAGTTACAGTATAAGGAGTTAAGGGGTCCAGATTATTGTCAAGTTCGCTGGCGCTACCTATAGTTCATATTTCCTGACTTTCAAATTATTCAAATTGTTCTAGAGACTCATGACAAAACACAAAAACACAAAATAAATAAACAAATATTTTTTTATTTTTTTTATATATGTATTTGCTATCCACCTTGTGTGTAAAAAATTGCTATATTTGGCACAGCTCACACAACTATTCATGTTAGCATTGTTTAATGTTTTCATACAGTTTTGTAACAGCTTAACTTCACAATTTCAAACGTTTTATTGTATATATAAAAACAAATATTTTCATCACCGCTTCTATTTTTTCACAGTTATCATACCACATATTTGTCTGAGAGTTTTACACACTGGCATGGCAGTATATTTTTAGTATTAATATATTGTTTTTATTATCTATATTTGTTATACTAACTCATAATATTTGTTGGTACACATGCTTTTGTTATCCTTGTTACCATTACACCCGCCCACCCACACACCGGTCCACCCACCACCTCACACCCACACATAAGCCACCCCACACCCACACATACACCCAACCACACCCACATATACACCCAACCACACCCATACATATACATCCAACCACACCCACACATACACCCACTCACACCCACATATACACCCACACACCCCCACACATACATCCAACCACACCCGCACATACACCTAACCACACCCACAAATACATCCAACCACACCCAAACATACACCCAACCACACCCACACATACACCCAACCACACCCACACATACACCCAACCACACCCACACATACACTAACCACACCCACACATACACCCAACCACACCCACACATACACCCTACCACACCCACACATATACCCGACCACACCCACACATACACCAACCACACCCACACATACATCCAACCACACCCAAACATACACCCAACCTCACCCACACATACACCCAAACACACCCGCACATACACCTAACCACACCCACACATACACCCAACCACACCCACACATACACCCAACCACACCCGCACATACACCAACCACACCCGCACATACATCCAACCACACCCACACATATACCAACCACACCCGCACATACACCCAACCACACCCACACATACACCTAACCACACCCACACATACACCCAACCACACCCACACATACACCCAACCACACCCACACATATACCAACCACACCCGCACATACACCTAACCACACCCACACATACACCCAACCACACCCACACATACACCCAACCACACCCACACATATACCCAACCACACCCGCACATACATCCAACCACACCCACACATACACCCAACCATACCCACACATACACCCAACCACACCCACACATACATCCAACCACACCCGCACATACACCCAACCACACCCACACATGCACCCACCCACACCCACACATGCACCCACCCACACCCACACATACTGTACACCCGACCACACCCACACATACACCCAACCACACCCACACATACACAAACCACACCCACACATACATCCAACCACACCCGCACATACACCAACCACACCCACACATACACCCAACCACACCCGCACATACATCCAACCACACCCGCACATACACCTAACCACACCCACACCTACACCCAACCACACCCACACATACACCCAACCACACCCACACATACATCCAACCACACCCGCACATACACCTAACCACACCCACACATACACCCAACCACACCCACACATACACCCAACCACACCCACACATGCACCTAACCACACCCACACATACACCCAACCACACCCACACATACATCCAACCAAACCCACACATACACCCAACCACACCCACACATACACCCAACCACACCCACACATACACCCAACCACACTCACACATACACCCAACCACACCCACACATTTACTCAACCACAACCAGACATACACCCAACCACACCCGCACATACATCCAACCACACCCGCACATACACCTAACCACACCCACACCTACACCCAACCACACCCACACATACACCCAACCACACCCACACATACATCCAACCACACCCGCACATACACCTAACCACACCCACACATACACCCAACCACACCCACACATACACCCAACCACACCCACACATGCACATAACCACACCCACACATACACCCAACCACACCCACACATACATCCAACCAAACCCACACATACACCCAACCACACCCACACATACACCCAACCACACCCACACATACACCCAACCACACTCACACATACACCCAACCACACCCACACATTTACTCAACCACAACCAGACATACACCCACACATACACCCAACCACACCCACACATACACCCAACCACACCCACACATACACTCAACCACACCACACATACACCCATCCATAACCACACATACACCCAATCACACCCACACATACACTAAACCACACCCACACATACACCCAACCACACCCACATATACACCCAACCACACCCACACATACACCCAACCACACCCACACATACACCCAACCACACCCACACATACACTCAACCACACCCACACATACACCCAACCAAACCCACTCATACACCCAACCACACCCACACATACACCCAACCACACCCACACATACAGCCAACCATACCCACACATACAGCCAACCACACCCTCACATATACCCAACCACACCCACACATACATCCAACCACACCCACACATACACCCAACCACACCCACACATACACCCAACCACACCCACACATACACCCAACCACACCCACACATACACTCAACCACACCCACACATACACCCAACCAAACCCACTCATACATCCAACCACACCCACACATACACCCAAAAACACCCACACATACACTCAACCACACCCACACATACACCCAACCACACCCACACATACACCCAACCACACCCACACATACATCCAACCACACCCACACATACACCCAACCACACTCACACATACACCCAACCACACCCCCACATACACCCAACCACACCCACACATACACCCAAGCACACCCACACATACACTCAACCACACCCACACATACACCCAACCAAACCCACTCATACACCCAACCACACCCACACATACACCTAACCACACCCACACATACATCCAACCACACCCACACATACACCCAACCACACCCACACATACACCCAACCACACCCACACATATATCCAACCACACCCTCACATACACCCAACCACACCCACACATACATCCAACCACACCCACACATACACCCAACCACACCCACACATACACCCAACCACACCCACACATATATCCAAGCATACCCACACATACACTCAACCACACCCACACATACATCCAACCAAACCCACTCATACACCCAACCACACCCACACATACACCTAACCACACCCACACATACATCCAACCACACCCACACATACGCCCAACCACACCCACACATACACCCAACCACACCCACACATATATCCAACCACACCCACACATACACCCAACCACACCCTCACATACACCCAACCACACCCACACATACACCCAACCACACCCACACATACACCCAACCACACCCACACATACACCCAACCACACCCTCACATACACCCAACCACACCCACACATACACCCAACCACACCCACACATACACCCAACCACACCCACACATACATCCATCCACACCCACACATACATCCAACCACACCCACACATACACCCAACCACACCCACACATACACCCAACCACACCCACACATGTATCCAACCACACCCTCACATACACCCAACCACACCCACATATACACCCACACGCCAACGTTCTTCAACACTTGGATTGTTCTTGCCAATGAATAACCATGAGAGGATCCGATGCCGCATATTCTTTGCGTTGTCAAGCAATCATTACACGATTTTATTCAGATTACAAGAGGTATATGGAAATCAGGTGGTTATATGAGATAGACTTTACCCTCATTATTCCCACAGATCATTTCTTAGCTTTTTTAAATCGTATAATGATAGCCAGAAAAGACTGTAAAAATGCGTCATAATCTTTAAAGAGTTAATCCCGATATTATTAGAGTCGGTCCCTGGAATAACTACAGAGAAAACAAACTTTAAAGTAAATTACCCCACCCTCTTCGTACTGACCCATGTAGTTACCTGTCACTTTCCACTCGACATCTGACAGACATCCTTACCTGTGGAAATAGAAAACGAATATTAGAAGTAACCAGTGGAATAGTTAAAAATACTAAAGTTACATCTGTCCCGTAAGTTAAGGGGAGATTTCCACCTGGAGGATTTTTTTCTGGATCCCTTTCTCCCTCATGTTTAGCCCCATTGCTTTTGAGGTTTTAAGACGTTCACCCCATTAGTTTGGCGATTTAAAAAACCCTCGCCCCATTTCTGTCAATTTTAAGACCATTCGTGCCATTTAGGTGTCGATTTTTTCCTGGCGAGCGATAGCGAGCCTGTAGTTGTAAGAAAATCGGCCTTCGGCCGGGACATTCTTCTACCGAAAAATTTAAAAATTTATCTTGAAAGGTGGGGGAGGGGTCTAGGGGATGTTTTTTCTACTGTATGTTTGAGGGAATGTCTAGCGAGGAAACTAAAAAATCAATGAATATATGAATTAATTGGTAAAAAAAAAAGCCACTGTCCCTTTACGTTTTTTTTTTCTGGACTCCTTTCTCCCACATTCGGCGTCGTTAGCCTGGACAGTGTTTCCTAGAACAACATGACCGGTCAGGACACATCACATTGAAGTTTCACCCAGCCTGACAATATTCCTGTAGTGCGGCCGGTTGTTCGGATAGTTGGTTCCAAACGAAACAATCGCTTAGCCGTATGGATCGCATATAAAATTCGGTCAGGCAAATCGTGGCATTAACCCATGCAGTTCCAGGGTCGTCCTCTTTATCATATTCTGGCAACTAATAGACGACTTTATTCAGCATAGGAAGGACGTCTAGCAATAAGAAGGCTTCAATATATCTCAACCAACCCTTTTAACTACCACAGATCCTTCCTAAGCTGTTTAATACCGTATAAATACAGCTAGGATAATACCTAACACACGTCGCTGGTACTGTATGGGTTAAGTTTTTGTTATGGTTTAATTACCTGTACATTTTCAAACTATACACAATAACAATGCCTATTCAACTAAATATTATGTCATACGATAGTCTGGGGAAAAACACACACACACACACACACAAACAAATTGTCACAGTTCACCCAATGATAACATGAATATTGTTGTCCACGTCATGTCTCATAGTATTTAGTGTTAGTGTAACAATAGCCAGCTCCATTTTAGAAAACTGTACTCGTTGGTTGCCTTAGAAACCAGTTGGCCTGGTACAGTTTCCTGCACTTACACCTTATACACGTTGATAACATTTTGTGAAATCTAGTTGTTCTGGGCTTGTTGTTTCATTCCGTGGAATTTGAGAGATCAGGGATGGTTGATATTATAATGTTAAAGTAAACACTAAAAATAAAATAAAAACAAATATCAGTACACCTTTTTTGCAACACCGTCCATTCATTGCAAAGTTGGAAGATTATAAATTGTACCATAAATAACCCACAGACGCTCTGCTTGTCCAGAACAATGTAAGAATATATGATAGGATAGGCCAAGCTGTTCTGAGCGGAGCATGTACTTAACAAGACCAGGCATCGCGCGAGTCTAGCTGTAGTCTGGGTCCACAAGCTACCGAGAATATCTACACAACTCAACCGGTAGATAATGTCCACCAGGAATAATTACACCCTCATCGACGAAAGCACTATCGCTGGCCAGGAACAAAAATTGACACCTAAATAGCACGAGAGGTCTGAATATTGACAAATAAATGAGTGACAGTCTTAAAATTTGAAAATTAATGGGGCTAAACATGAAGGAGAAGGGGGTTCAGAAAAGAAGCAAATACTTCCCCTTAAGTTAACATACACTATTTTAACAATGATGGTTTTGAGTTATAGGTAAAATGGTTGAGTGTTCGAGTACTGTAACTTCTTCACACAGATGAACAGTCATCTTCTTTGTGACATTGCAATATGTACGGTCGCGCTAATAAGTCATGTCCCGGCTGTCATTACGTTTGGCTTGTTCTGTACTGTATTAATGTCTGTCATATGTTGAATAGGGTGGGCAACTGTAGGAACATGTTTGTATATTTCACTCGATATGAAGACATGAAGCTTAGATATTGCTGATACCAATTATTGATCAAAACATACTTGGTGCCGTGCCATCACTTATTAGCGCGACTGTACACAACATTCACACAAAACTCATCACCAGGTATCATACATTAAGTGTTGTTTGGCTAAGATGTTAACTATAATGGTTGTATTTCTACTGACTAAACCAAAGGTGTTTATATGGAATAGGCCTTATGGTAATGGCTAACTAAGGATATCTTCTATTTTCAATAAAAACACCCTTTGGTATAACGGGAATGGAACATGGTAATTTTATTTTATTTTTGTATACTCCCTAAATAGTTTTCTACTTCTCCCGCAGAAGATTAACCCCTTCTGTACTGTCGTCGTCCTTTTAACTTTATTCTGGCTACTATTAGACGATTGTATTCAGTTTTAAAAGGATCTCCAGCAATTAACAGGCTTCGAACTATCTCACTTAACCCTTTTTACTACCGCAGATCCTTCTAAAACTGCCCAAAATCCTCTAAATATAGCTATGATCAAATGAAAACGAAGTCGCCGGTATAGAAGGGGTTAAAGAAAGCCCGTGTGCGACAGGGAGTATAAATGGGCGAACATGTAAGACAACAGGAAGAGGAAATGGAAGACGGAGAGAAGGGGCATTAAGGGGAGATGGTTCACTTTTTGGTCGATTTTTTCATGTATTAATTATTTCCTAGTTTCCTCCCTAGACCTCCATCAAATTAAAAAAAAAAAAAACATCCATCAGATCACCCTTCTAGATTAATTTGTACATTTTTCGGTAGAAAACTTTCCCGGCCGAAGGCCGGTTCTTCCAACATTACAAGCTCACTATCGTTCGCCAGGGAAAAACTCGACACCTCACGAAAAATTAAAATATTGACGAAGAAATGGGGCGAAAGGTCTTAAAATCGACTAACTAATGGGGCAAACATCTTAACATCTGAAAACTAATGGGGCTAAACATGAGGGAGAAAGTGGTCCAGAAAACCGGCCCATCTCCCCTTAAAGTGGGAAGATCAGGAGCAACGAGGAATTCTGGGGGAGAGCTACATAGAGCTACATAGATACACAGACCATACAGACCTCAAGGTCCTTACTAGGCAGTCTGGCCTAACAAACTATATATGTATATATGCATATATATATATATATATATATATATATATACACCGGTACATACATATACACACATACACACACACACACACATATACACATACATACATACACACATACATACATATATATACAGTATATATATACATACTGTACAGTGCACACACATATACATACATTTTTTTTTTTTTGTTTTTTTTTTTTTTTTTTCATATCACCCCAGCCCTCTGCAGATAGAGGTCAAGCCTTCCCTTGAAAGCGTTTATTGTGTCGCTCTCCACCACTCTCGCTGGTAGTTTATTCCACTCTGTCGCCACACTGTAGGTGAAGAAACTCTTTGTGACATCTAGGTTTGCCTTTTTGGTTATTAATTTCATTCCATTTCCGCGAGTTTGATTAGTATTGTTTAATGTGAATAGTGCATTTACATCGACTTTGTCGAAACCTTTTAGTATCTTAAAGCACTCAATAAGCTGACCCCTCAACCTCCTCTTTTTTAATGAGAACAGGTTCAATCGTTTAAGTCTTTCTTCATATGGTTTATTTCTTAATGAGGGTATCATCTTCGTCGCTCTACGCTGTACTGACTCGAGTCTTACAATGTCCTTGATCAGATAAGGTGACCAGAACTGCACACCATATTCAAGGTGGGGCCTCACCATACTTTTGAACAGTGGCACTATTACGTTTTCATGTTTATATGTAAATTTTCGTTTAATAAAGCCCAATGCTATGTTTGCCTTATTTGCAGCTGCTATACATTGGTCGGAAGTTTTTAGGTTTTCAGATATTAGTACCCCTAGGTCTTTTACTACCGTTGCGGTTTTTATTTGTTTGCCATTCATTTCGTATTTGTATTTCATATTTCTGCTACCAACCTGCAGCACCTGACATTTATCGACATTGAAGGGCATCTGCCATTTTTTTCGACCACTCTGATATCTTGTTTAAATCAGATTGCAACGCATTTCTATCATCTTCGTTCAGGACTGTATTTCCTATTTTTGTATCGTCGGCGAATTTGGAAATGGTGTTGTTTACCCCTACATCAATATCGTTAATGTAATTGAGAAACAGGACCGGTCCAAGGACTGAACCCTGTGGAACTCCACTAGTGACAGAGAGAGAGAGAGAGAGAGAGAGAGAGAGAGAGAGAGAGAGAGAGAGAGAGAGAGAGCGAGAGCGAGCGAGAGAGGGGGGGGAGGGACGACAGAGTAAGTGAGTGAGAGAGAGAGAGAGAGAGAGAGAGGGGGACGACAGAGTGAGTGAGTGAGAGAGAGAGAGAGAGAGAGAGAGAGAGAGAGAGAGGGGGAGGACAGAGTGAGTGAGTGAGAGACAGAGAGTGAGAGAGAGAGAGAGGGGGACGACAGAGTGAGTAAGTGAGAGAGAGAGAGAGAGAGAGAGAGAGAGAGAGAGAGAGAGAGAGAGAGAGAGGGAGAGGGAGGGGGGGGGGGGAATAGTACAACAGAAAAATCCTGGAACGAAAGCTAAAGCAAAAGAAAAATAGGTGAAGAACGAAAATATAAACAATTCAATCGCAACAACAATACCATGTAAAAAACAATACTATTCTGTACACCCGGAGGTAGAAGAACAAATTAAAACTCCGAGGGGAAGCTGAATTAAAAAAAAAAAAAAGCGACACAGTTTGTTGTAGAAGCATCCGAGAAATACATAAATAAACTTGATGGACACATTTCGGTAGAGCGCATACATCATCCTACGCTGGTTGGTTCTCCTTCTATTCGTCTATACATTTGGCTACCATAGCGCAGTTGGAATATATGTACATGCTCAGATTAATGTGCAGGATTCGAAACTGCATAACAAATCGTAGGCTTGTGCATATTTCTTTAAACTGTCTTGATAGCGTAATGCATAAGTGCGCGGAATTTCGGTGTGAGTATCCTAGGTTCGAGTCCTTGGAGTGCCACATGTACAGGTATGTGTTGATTTCATTAATTGAGCTTAGAGGTGAAGTTGGTTGGTGACAAAATATAATTATTATCATATTTATTTGTCATTATTAGCATCACCTTCTAAATTATATCACTTCTTCCTTTGGCGCATATACTATCTGCCCACCAAATCTCGTGAAAATCTCCGGATCGCCTCCTATATCCTTGAATATCTTTAACCCTTTCAAGATCCAATACGCATTTCTTTTTTGTTTTCTGGTAGTTATTAGACGATTTTATTCAAATTAGGAAGGGTATATGGAAGTCAGAGGGTTGATTGGGATAGTCTTTACCCTTATAATACCCACAGATCCTTATTAAGCTGCATACAATCGTTTAATAACAGCCAAAATAAACTGCTAATATGCGTCAGAGCTTCAAGGGGTTAATCCTCAACTTATCCTTCCTCCTTTTTACCTTGAATAACTAGATTAATGTCCCTACATAAAACTCCACAGTTCTAAAGTACTTTGTCTTATAAAACTCCTTACCCTATTTGACGTAAATAACCTTCATAGGGGGGAATGGCTTACTTTTTGGTCTATTGTTTCCATGTATTAATTATGTTTCTAGTTTCCTCCCTAGACCTCCATCAAACTTAAAAACACATCCATTAGATCCCCCTTGTAGATTAATGTGTACATTTTTCGGTAGAAAAATGTCCAGGCCGAAGGCCGGTTCTTCCAAAATTACAGGCTCACTATCGTTCGCCGGGAAAATATATCGACACCTAAATAGCATGAAAGGTCTTAATATTGACAACGACATGGGGCGAAAGGTCTTAAAATCGACAAACTAATGGGGCAAAGCATAATAAAATCTGAGAACTTATGGGCCTAAACATGAGGGAGAAGGGGGACCAGAAAAACGGCGCCTACCTCCCCCTTTATAGGCGGCTGAGAGGGAGCTTGAAGAGGGAGCTTAGTGGCTAACAGAATAAAGAAGCCTCGGAGCAGTCTACTATTGGGAGAGTTATGTCATCATTCGTTATTTCATTGTTGCCATGTTGCATCCTTTGTGCTATAATGGTCCGCCTGTTGTTTCTCGGGGTTAGGTAGTCTTTCTGGCTTTTAATTAATGTTTTTATTTAAATATATTTTGTTTTGCCCCCTTCCCTTCTCCCTCATGCTTAGCCACATTAGTTTTCAGATTCTATGAAGTTCACCCCATTAATTTGGCGATTTTAATACATTTTGCCCCATTTCGGTGTCAATTTTAACACCTTTCCTGCCATTTAGGTGTCGATTTTTTAACTGGCGAGCGATAGCGAGCCTGTAATTTTTTTACCGACAAATGTACACATTTATCTTGAAGGGGTACGTGTAGGATTTTTTTTTTTTTTCTTTTTAAGGGGAGATGTTTGTTTTTTCTGGACCCTTTTCTCTCTCTCGTGTTTAATCCCATTAGTATTGAGATGTTTAGATGTTCAGCCAGTTAGTTTGGCGATTTTATGATTTTTCGCCCATTTCTTTGTCAAATTTAAGACATTTCGTGCCATTTAGGCGTCGATTTTTTCCGGACGAGCTATATAGCGAGCTTGTAATTATAAGAGGAACCGGCCTTCGGCTGTGATTTTTGGGTTACCGAAATATGTACACACATTTATGGGATGAAGACTGGTTGTAATCAGGTATTTGTGTATGGCCACGATCTTGGTGACCACCTTGGTAGTGTGATTAAGGGGAGATTTCTACTTGAGGGATTTTGTTCTGGACCCCTTTCTCCCTCATGTTTAGCCCCATTGCTTTTGAGATTTTAAGACGTTCGCCCTAGTAGTTTAGACATTTTAAGACATTTTGCCCAATTTTTGTCAATTTTAAGACCTTTCGTGCCATTAAGGTGTCGATTTTTTCCTGGCGAGCGATAGCGAGCCTGTAATTTAAGAGCAATCGGCCTACGGCCGGGACATTTTTCTACCGAAAAATGTACAAATTTATCTTGAAAGGGGGTCTAGGGGGTGTAATTTTAAGCTTTATGAAAACGTAGGGAACAAACTAAATACCTCCCCTTAAACAAAACGTAGGGAACAAACTAAATACCTCCCCTTAAACAAAACGTAGGGAACAAACTAAATACCTCCCCTTAAACAAAACGTAGGGAACAAACTAAATACCTCCCCTTAAACAAAACGTAGGGAACAAACTAAATACCTCCCCTTAAACAAAACGTAGGGAACAAACTAAATACCTCCCTTTAAACAAAACGTAGGGAACAAACTAAATACCTCCCCTTAAACAAAACGTAGGGAACAAACTAAATACCTCCCCTTAAACAAAACGTAGGGAACAAACTAAATACCTCCCCTTAAACAAAACGTAGGGAACAAACTAAATACCTCCCCTTAAACAAAACGTAGGGAACAAACTAAATACCTCCCCTTAAACAAAACGTAGGGAACAAACTAAATACCTCCCCTTAAACAAAACGTAGGGAACAAACTAAATACCTCCCCTTAAACTATGTAGATGTGTGTGTATGTTTAGGTATTTTTGGATTAATGTAAGACTTAGTATACTGTGTACTTATACCGCATATACTTCTGGTAGTGTAAAATTATAATATTTCTCTTTATTCTTGGGTTTGGGTGCATATCTCTTTTTCCTTCATTAGCCACTACTTCCAATTTTGTATTTAGTATAGTAGTATTTCAGGACATATAGGTATCAAGTCCTCTTTGTTACATTGTGATAACTTTTTAACACAACTTATTCTTGTATTTTGTATTTTGTCATATAACAATAAAACTACTTGAATTTGAAATTTGAATTTATCTTGAAGGGGGTCTAGGGGGTGTTCCTTTTAAGCTTGATGGAGGTCTAGGGAGGAAACTCAAAAGTGTATACCGTATTATAAATTGACCAAAAGATACTCCCCCCCCACCCCCCTTCCCCCTCCCTTCCCCCTTAACACAGCACTAGTTGTTCCGGAACTGTGTCGGTCGATTTTACATTGTATATTACTCATGTTCTGGCAATTACAGGATTATTTTATTCAACTTAGGAAGAACCTCTGGCAATGATAAGGCTTCAAACTAGCTCAACCAACCCTTCTAACTACCAATGATCCTTCCTAAGCTGCATAATATCGTGTAAATAAAGCTAAATAGAATACAACATACGTCCCTGGTACTCAAAGATTATATATATATATATACATGTTCCCGGGTGGATGGAACTCGTTAGTCTTGGTCGGCAACTCATCTAGGGGAGACAACCTTATACAAATCCGGGTGGATGGGACTCGTCAGCCTTGGTTGGCAACCTGTCTAGGAGAGTAAACCTGATACAAATCCGTACTGCTTACCTAAGGGTAAGGCAGGTTAGTGGATGGATTAGCCGAACACCACTGTAGAAAAATAGTGCTAACAAGATACACAGAGGGCCTCGGAGTAGGATGGATCCTAAATTGAATGGTCAATCCTGTAAGTCCTTTACTAAACTCGCTCGGGTTGTCCCTCTCACAGGGAATAGGTCCGCTTGGGGGCATTCTGTGTATGGCCACCCTCGTAAGGGGAGTAAGGCATCCGGCAATAGATAGATAGATAGATATATACAGTATATATACAGTATATAT
This sequence comes from Paralithodes platypus, assembly GCA_032716605.1. Taxonomy (NCBI): domain Eukaryota; kingdom Metazoa; phylum Arthropoda; class Malacostraca; order Decapoda; family Lithodidae; genus Paralithodes; species Paralithodes platypus. The sequence goes on along the minus strand of CM064579.1, from coordinate 54,158,885 downwards.
AGGGGAGGTGTGGTGGAGTGGTCTTGCCACTTGCCTGGTAATCCAAAGGTCCCGGGTTCAAATCCCGATGTATCAATGGGAAGATATTATTGGGATGGAATTTGTGCTGTACCTAGTATCAGTGCATTACCACAAGCCCACCGAAACGTCAATAAAATACCCTCATTGTTCCCTGATTAAATAGCACTGTATGAATATTCCCATATTCAAAATATGCTATAGGGGTGCAATGCCTGGTGAGTTATCTGCTCAACAGGTGGCGTTCTGTGTGTGTAAGTGTGAGAGTCCGAGTGTAGGGGTGAGACAGTGAAGCACGGGAACGAGGTGGCTTCAGAGATGGGGTCGTTTCGGGCCATGAGTGAGTACCGTGCCTCATGTGAAGGCAAGATGGCAGGTGCTCGTTGTACTCTACGTGCTTCACATGTCTCACTCCCTAGACTGGAACAAGACCTCACGGGCTTCACTGTTCATTGTAAAGCGGTGAATGTTAAGGCTCTCAGCCTATGCCCGTGAGGAAGTAAGTTGGAATATAGAAAAAAGAAAAAAACAATATATATATATATATATATATATATATATATATATATATATATAATATAAACAGCTGGAATTGCTAGAGAGTATACACAATGGTTTACAACGTGGAGGTTACAACATGACGTCTACTGTAAATAAATTGGCAGGTCTTCCTATAAATGGCTCTCTCCAGGAGGTAATGAGATTATGAACTTTTTTTTTGGGGGGGATAGAGTTTCAGGTCAACGGAGAGATGGAGGGTGGAGAGTGGTGCTAAAGGGTGGTGATAATGGTGATAGGATGATGATAATGATGATGTGATGGGATTATGTGTAAGCAATGGTCGTGATATGTGATGTTGGTGGTGATGGTGCTTATAATTTGATGGTGGTGGTGATGGTGATGATGTGATGGTGCTAATAATGTGGTGATGATGATGGTGGTGATGCAAATGTGATGGTGCTGATAATGTGATGGGGTGCTGATGGTGATGATCATGACGATGTGATGATGGTGATGATAATGTGATGGTGGTGATGATGATTATGAGGGTGTTGATGAAGTAGTGGTGATGATGATATGATGGTGATTATGAGGGTAGATAGTGGAATTAGACAGTAGGCTGAGTAGGGTAAAGCTGGTAATGAGGTTGATAATGATATGGTGATATAATGATATGGTGATAGGGCAACGATGAAAAGTGGTGACATTTGATGATGATATTAATGGTGATGAGGTATGTGATGCTGATGGTGTTGATAATAAGTTGATGGGGTATGATAGGAGTTTCCTTTTCTAGACCCCCTTCTCCCTTATGTTCAGCCCCATTAGTTATGAAATGTAAGACATTCGTCCCATTAGTTTTGCGATCTAAAGATCTTTCGCCCTATTTATTTGTCAATATTTAGACCTATTGTGGCATTTAGGTTTCCATTTCTTCCTGACGAGCGATAACCAGCCTTTAATTTAGAAAGAACAAGCCTTCGCCCGGCAAGTTATTCTACCGAAAATTGTACAAATTTATCTCGAAGGTTGTCGTTTTAATTTTTGTTTTAAAGCTTGAAAGAATTCTAGGGAGCAAACTAACCCCCACCCCCCCTCCTCCCGACAGATCAGCCATTGTACAGATAAATAAAACATATAATTAAATCTCATAATAACAACTAATATTTATAGATAGCTATCGAATTGAAGGTTTTACTGACTCCATGTATGACTCACTTAAGATCCACACCAGACATGTCAAAACTATTTTGCAGAATCTCTCAGTAGATAAGGCTCCTGGTCCAGATGAAATTCCTCCAATAGTACTTAAGAATTGCTTCTTGGTGCTCGCTCCTGTATTGGCAAATTTGTTCTGTCTGTGTACTCATACCTCATGCTTCCCAGTACCCTGGAAAGAAGCAAACATCCATCCAGTTCCTAAAAAAGGTGCCTCTTCAGATCCATCAAACTACAGACCAATAGCTATAACTTCCACTCTTGGTAAAGTCTTTGAAATTATATTAAATAATCACATAATTAAGCATCTTGAGAATAATAAATTAATCAGTGATAGGCAATATGGTTTTAGACGATGTCGATCAACTGCAGACATGCTTTGCCTGCTTACGCATCAAATCAACCAAGCTACAGACCAACATGGTGAAACACATACAATAGCACTGGATAATTATATCAAAGGCATTTGATAGAGTGTGGCATCAATCCTTATTGTCGAAGATGTCACACTACGGCCTTGCATCATTAGTTCCACTAATTTCTTCTTATCTTCATAACAGAAAAATACGTGTAATGGTAGATGGCCTTTATTCTCAATTTCACTCAATAAATGCTGGTGTTCCCCAGGGATCAGTTTTGGCCCCAATTCTGTTCCTCATTCATATCAATGATCTCATATCTACCACTCATAATCCAATACATTCCTACGCAGATGACTCAACACTCCACAGTTCCTTCACATTTGCCAATTCTTTCACCCAACCCGATCTTATAAATTCAAAAATAAACACTGCAATTTCTCTGAACCAGGACCTTTCTAGAATTAATGGATGGGGACAAAAGAATCTAGTTTCCTTTAATGCACAGAAAACCAAATACATTCAATTTTCTAAACGACAGAATCTCACTGACTCCCATATATTTTTTAATGATGTAAATATTCCCACTTCCCCTAGTATTGACATTCTCGGTGTAACATTAACTACTAACTTGAGCTGGACACATTATGTTAGAAGCATTGCTAAGAATGCCTCTAAAAAACTGGGACTCCTGTACAGAGTTCGAGAATTCTTCACTGACGAGCAGTTGGCCGTGATATATAAAAGTCATGTGCGTTCTCAGATGGATTACTGTTTACCTCTGTGGGGTGGAAGTGGAGTGGTTGCATTGAGGCAGTTGGACAAAATTCAAAATAAAGCTATTAGATTAATCAATAACCCTGCAATCACACAGGACCTTCCTACATTATCCATACGAAGAAACGTTGCATCCCTTGCATTATTCTACAGATATTTTCACAGCAATTGTTCCGAGGAACTTGCTTCAATTGTGCCGCCTCTCCACATCTTTCCGCGTAGAAATAGGGCAGCTGAGAGCGCCCATGAATTTACACTTTCTCCTCCACAATGCAGAACTTCTGCTTATCAGAATTTATTTATCCCCAGAGCTACTACTCTTTGGAATTCACTTCCCTCGAATTGCTTTCCACAAACTTACAATCTGCAAATGTTTAAATCCAGTTGTTACAAACATTTTATGAATGGAGGATGCCTTTAGGCACATGGACCTTTTTGTTTTATCTGTGTTTTTCCTTCCTCCGTTCATTGTCTCTTTTAAAAAAAAAAATATATATATATAGTATATATATAACAGTATATATATATATATATATATATATATATATATATATATATATATATATATATATATATATATATATACAGTATATATATATATATATATATATATATATATATATATATATATATATATATATATATATATATATATATATATGCTTTCTAGTTACCGTTGTATACTAAATGTGCGACGCTACGATATTTGGCACCGCTGGCCAATCAGTGTTTTTATCGGAGGTTCAAGTTTTTTGTTTACATCAATGGTTAGCGTGGAACTCAATGGTCACTGGAAAATTGAAGATCTTAATCGTGATTCCAGCATTCGAATTTCCCAATAGGTTTACTGACCTAATGAACTGTAGGTCATAAACCCGGCTAATAACACTTTAGTAGGAGTAAATGCAATATCTGACCCACTGAATGTTCTAGTTTAGTACGGTCCTATGGAACTTAAGCATAAATATTATATTACCGTGAGTTTCACCACGTTATTTGATATATTTGTAATTAGCAAACAAAAAGAAAACAAAAATACTTGGCATACATTACTAAAACGATATATGATTCATGCAGGGCTAAATTATGAAGATAATCATTTCGATCACCTATAGCATGTGCTTACTGCAGACCAACAACCTATTCCTATGCCTTCACATTAGTGACATACAAACACTGTAATAACCGAAATACATAGAGTGTAACACAGCTATTACACATTGTTCAGCATTAAGGGGAGGTATTTAGTTTGTTCCCTAGACCTCCATCAAGCTTAAAATTACACCCCCTTGAGTCCCTTTCAAGATAAATTTGTACATTTTTCGGTAGAAAATGTCCCGGCCAAAGGCCGGTTCCTCTTAAATTACAGGCTCGCTATCGCTCGCCAGGATAAAATCGACACCTGAATTGCACGAAAGGTCTTAATATGGGGTGAAAGTTCTTAAAATCGCTAAACTAATGGGGCAAACGTTTTATAATATCAAAAGCAATGGGGCTAAACATGAGGGAAAACGGGGTCAAGAAAAAATCCCTCAAGTGGAGATCTCCCCTTAAACAAACATTCTAGAGAACTTCGTTAGTATAGGATTTATCACTGAACCTATTATTATGTTAGAACAAAATAAGGCAATGTGATCATTACACATTGGTTGTATTATTATGTACCTGTTCTGTTTGAGTCTATGTATTCAATATCGCATTCTCAAATTCTACAGAGTCAGCATTATTCATCTTGTTTGTGCACGGATATTTGGATTCAGTCGTCCTCTACAGACAGTCCAATGCGGTGCGACCCTTTCAACTTTGGCCTGAATCCCTCGGTCAACAGAGAACTTCATCCACATTCAATATTGAGGAGTCTATCTGTAATCAATATTCCTGCTTTCAGACACGCGGGGACTGGAATAATACTGTAACTGAACGCGGACTCAAACGGAACGTAAACTCCCACTGAATTTGCTTTCTGATAGTCCAGCCTCACCACCGGGAACTTTATAAATGTATATATGTTGCAGATAGAAAGATAGAGGAAGCAATGGCCAGTCAGTCGGTCAGAGTTTTATTTCGCAATCTAATACACAGTTATTCAATTTACGTATAGGTGTAATAGGTGTTTATATACATACAAAGCATGATAATTGCTTCATTAGTTTGTACATTTGTTAGATAGATAAATGGATAGATAGACAAACACACATATATATATAGATTCCTAGATAGATAGATAGATAGATATAGGTAGATAGATAGATCGATAGATAGATAGATAGATATATCGATAGACATATAGATATCCAGATAGATGGACATATAATTAGATGGGTAAAGTGGTAAAGTGAGAGAGAGAGAGAGAGAGAGAGAGAGAGAGAGAGAGAGAGAGAGAGAGAGAGAGAGAGAGAGAGACGAGTTGTGTACGTGTGTTTGTGTCTGTTTGTATGTAGGTATTCCTGGTTAATCTCGTCTTCAATTCGTCTGGTGTTGTTGTTAAGGGGAGATGGGCCGTTTTTCTGGGTCCCTTTCTTCCCTTATGCTTATCCCCATTAGTTTTGAGATTTTATAACGTTTGCCCCATTAGTTTGTTGATTTTAAGAAGTTTCGCCCCATTTCGTTGTCAATATTAAGACCTTTTGTGCCCTTTAGGTGTCATTTTCTTTCCTGGCGAGTGATAGCGAGCCCTGTAATTGTGGAGGAACCGGTCTTCGGCTGTGATATTTTTCTACCCAATAATGTACAAATTAATCTCGAAGGGGGATCTAATGGATGCTTTTTAAGTTTGATGGAGGTCTAGGGACGAAACTAAAAACTACATTTATAAATAAATAAATAGACCCACAAAAATAACCACTGTCCCCTTAAACCCCCCCCCCCCTCCCCCACCATGTATCATATTATGCATCGCGTTGTTGTCTTCGTGTCCAGGCTTCCATGTTGTTGTGAATAAGGTATAGTGATGGACATGTCGCGGGGGGGGGGGGGGGGGTTGCTCGGTGGGTTCCAGGAAGGAATACCGGTATCAGCCCCCGCTTTGGATAGTTTCTTCTGGCTCTCATTAGACGATTTGATACAGCTTAGAAAGGATCTGTGGGGGAATTCATAGGGCCAAGGCTGTCTCAATTAACCCCCTCCGACTTCCATACACCCTTTCTAATTTCAATAACATCGACTAACAATAACTAGGATAAACTGGTTTAGTTAAGGAGGCAGTGCTTGGTTTTTGGTTTATATATATATATATATATATATATGTATATATATATATATATATATATATATATATATATATATATATATATATATATATATTTATATATATATATATATATATATATATATATACAGTATATTTATATATATATATATTTATTTTTGAGTGTACTCGCTAGACCTCCATCAAGCTTAGAAAAACAGCCCCAACACCCCCTTTCAAGATAAATCTGTAAATTTTTCGGTAGAAATATTTACCGGCCAGAGGCCGGTTCCTTCTGAAATTTGAGGCTCGCTTTCGCTCGCTAGGAAAAAATCGATACCTAAAGGGCACGAAAGGTTTTAGTATTGACAAAAAAAGAGGCGAAAGGTCTCAAAATCGTCAAGCTAACGGAACGAAGGTCTTAAAACCTCACAACTAATATGCTAGACATGAGGGAGAAGGGGTTCTGAAAAAGCGAGTAGTACCCCTTTAATACGCCTTAATTGTCTCTCTCATAATTATGAACTTGAAGGCGAAGATATATTAATTACAACGCCTTGACAACCCTTTTAGCGATGCCCTTCTTTCCTCCCATCCAAGAAAACAAAAACAACATGTGTATGATAATTTACTAACTAATTTTGGCGATAATCTAAGTCAGTTTATAGGACGCGGTGTTGAGTAAGCTAGGATTTTTTGTTTAAGGGGGGTCACAGTTTTTTTCTTTCTTTTTCTATCTCTCCTTTTCTCTGTTTCCCTGGCTTGTATCCATTCGGCCCCATTCTGCCAACTGTTTTACGACGTTTATCCCCATCCAGGTGTCGATTTCTTCCTGGCGAGGGATAGCGAGCCAGCATTGTATGGAGAAATTCGGCTTCGCCGGAGAAATTTTTCTATCGAAAAATGTACAAATTTAGCTTGCTGTCAAAACAAAAATATATATATGCTGGCTCGCTACCGCTCGCCAGTAAAATATTGACACCTGGATAGGGGTAAACGTCTTAAAACAGTAGGCTGAATGGGGCCGAATGAATACAAGCCAAAGAGAGAGGGAGAAACAGATAAAACAAGCGAGGTGGGCTCCCTTAACCAAAATGCGTCGATGACAATAGCTAAACTTAAATGTGATCAATATTTTGTCTAGATGGGTGATCGGGCAAATAAGCTAATCAACACTTGAACCAGTAGATCTAAATTATCCAGGGCTAAATATGCTCGTGCCAAGTGAAATCCTAACTTAACTTAAGGGGAGATCTCCACTTGAGGGATTTTTTTCTTGACCCCTTTTTCCCTCATGTTTAGCCCCATTGCTTTTGATATTATAAAATGTTTGCTCCAATATTTTAGCGATTTTAAGAACTTTCACCCCATATTAAGACCTTTCGTGCCATTCAGGTGTCGATTTTATCCTGGCGAGCGATAGCGAGCCTGTAATTTAAGAGGAATCGGCCTTCGGCCGGGACATTTTTCTACCGAAAAATGTACAAATTTACATTGAAAGGGACTCAAGGGGGTGTAATTTTAAGCTTGATGGAGGTCTAGGGAACAAACTAAATACCTCCCCTTAATGGAACATATTACATCAATATCGGTGAAGATGTAACTGGTTGAGGGTTACTGTTTTAGAAAGTGTCGTTGTTTTGGTGCAGTAAGGAGCGTAAATGTGTTCCAAAAGTACGCATTAATTGTTCAAGTTGTTACACGGACCGATTAGTACAAACTAAGTTGGCGAACCACTCTTGCTAGAGTTCAGGCTTTCTATTTTAAGGGGAGATGGACCGGTTTGCTGGACCAATTTCTCCCTCGTCTTTAGCCCTGTTAGTTTTGAGATTTTAAGACGTTCGGCCCATTAGTTTGACGATGTTAACACCTTTCACCCCATTTCGTTGTAAATTTAAAGACATTTCGTGCCACTTAGATGTTGATTTCTTCCTGGCGACCGATAGCGAGCCTGTAACTTTTACAGGAACCGGCCTTCGGCCGGGACATTTTTCTACCGAAAAATGTACAAAATCATCTTGAAAGAGGGTCTAGGGGGTGTTTTTTTAAAGCTTGATGGAAGTCTAGCGAGGAAACTATAAAACAAATATATGAATAACTGAATATATAGAACAGAAAAGCAGCCACTATCCCCTTAACGCCAAGCTCTCCCAAAGTGACCAACCCCTCCCCTTCTTCCTCACACCCCCTTGGGACTCCACAAGCCGACGAGCCAATCAGGGAAACGAGGAGTGTGCAAATTACCCCAAACCTCCAACAGTACTTCCAATGCAGACTGACGACAGGGAAAGTGATCTTGTTTGCCAACCTATTTTGACGCATTTGTATAATTTAGGAAGGATACAATTATGGTAGCTAACAGAATGCATGGTGATATTCTGTAGCCCTATGATCGGCAGACGTCCTTCCTAATCTTCATAAAATCGTCTAACTGTAGTATAAGATAACACAAAAACTTTACCCTGTTGTGCCAGAGATCGGCCAACCTCAGCCATTTTGGTTCCACTGGAGGAAATAGTCATTCTGTACACGTTTATTCGTCCAGGCAGTCAGTCAGTCAGTAGCCGGCCCTTACTCCCACAAGGGGTAGGGAGGATCAGCAAGATATACAAAGGAAGGAAACAGAGGTGACAGGAGAAGAACACATATAACAGTTCGCCCACAAGAGGCAAGTACACAAGCGTTCAGAAGCAACAATCACTCACCAATTCATCCACCCCCTTAAGGGAGCCCACAACGCTTTTTCTCTCTTTCTCTCCTTCTCTCTTTGGCTTGTATCCATTCGGCCCCATTCAGCCTACTGTTTTAAGACGTTTACCACCATCCAGGTGTCAATATTTTCCTGGTGAGCGGTAGCAAGCCAGCATATATATATTTTTGTTCTGAGAGCAAGCTAAATTTGTACATTTATCGATAGAAAAATGTCTCCGGCGAAGCCAGATTTCTCCATACAATGCTGGTTCGCTATCGTTCGCCAGGAAGAAATCGACACCTGGATGGGGATAAGCGTCTTAAAACAGTTGGCTGAATGGGGCAGAATGGATACAAGCCAGAGAAAGAGAGAAAAGGAGAGAAGATAAACAAAACAGGTGACCCCCCTTAAACATTTAGCACTTCTGAAACAGGACATAATATATACTGAGGATCGATGACGTACTTCTTTTCGTTTTTCTGGCTAGTATTCGACGATTTTATTCAAATTAGGAAGGTTATATGGAAGTCAGAAGGTTAATAGAGATTGTCTTCACCCTCTTAATGCCTACAGATTCTTTCTAAGCTGTATATATATTCGTATAATGATAGCCAGAACATACTGTCAACACGGGTCATGATCCTCAAGGGGTTAAGTTCTAAATGGTCAACAATGTATTGTTTGATACTGAAGGTACCAAAATGGCGTCCTTGTATAAGGAGTTGTCCCCTTTCTATTACTACAGGATCTCTCAGTTGTGTGAAGGTGGTGTCACACGAACCATTTTCCTGGTGGGCTCTTCCCAAATGATAGCAATGTCAGTTCGATTGCTTTCATTCATTTTGAGTTATGGGAAGTTTTGGGGTCGAGATAATTGTCAAGTTCGTTGGCGGTACCTATAGTAGTATCATAACTGGTACTACTTATTACGCTACGTCTCAATACTTTTCATTATTCCAAGCCAAAGCGTCTTACAATTTGTAAAGACACTTAGAATACACATATTTGTAGATTACTTGCCTAAAGACTAAATACACATTTATGCCTCATATAATACTGTAAATTGATAACATAATTTATTACATAATATTAAATCGTATGTAATTTCTCATTGGTTTATGTGTTTATATATTCACAAAGAAAGTCTACGGATTATGCATTAAAAAAACATAGAAGAGCGTATATATAACTTTATAACTATCGCTCATTAAGTTAAAAACGTACCCAAAATACTCTGTTGCAAAGTGTTTGAAGCTGCTCAAGAGATTTAAGGGGAGGTATTTAGTTTGTTCCCTACTTTTTCATCAAACTTAAAATTTCACCCCCTAGACCCCCTTTCAAGATAAATTTGTACATTTTTCGGTAGAAAAAATTCCCGGCCGAAGGCCGGTTCCTCTTAAATTACAGGCTCGCTATCGCTCACCAGGAAAAAATCGACACCTAAGTGGCACGAAAATTGTTAAAATTTACAGTATGGGGCGAATGCTTATAAAATCGCCAAACTAATGGGGCAAACGTCTTAAAATCTCAAAAGCAATGGGACTAAACATGAGGGAGAATGGGGTCCAGAAAAAAATCTCCCAAGTGGAAATCCCCCATTAAAGCTTTAGCCTTCAAACATTTAGTGTCCCACCTCCCTTAGACAGCACAAACATTTAGTGTCCCACCTCCCTTATAGACAGCACAAACATTTAGTGTCCCACCTCCCTTATAGGCAGCACAAACATTTAGTGTCCCACCTCCCTTATAGACAGCACAAACATTTAGTGTCCCACCTCCCTTAGAAAGCACAAACATTTAGTGTTCCACCTCCCTTAGACAGCACAAACATTTAGTGTTCCACCTCCCTTAGACAGCACAAACATTTAGTGTTCCACCTCCCTTAGACAGCACAAACATTTAGTGTCCCACCTCCCTTAGACAGCACAAACATTTAGTGTTCCACCTCCCTTAGACAGCACAAACATTTAGTGTCCCACCTCCCTTAGACAGCACAAACATTTAGTGTCCCACCTCCCTTAGACAGCACAAACATTTAGTGTTCCACCTCCCTTAGACAGCACAAACATTTAGTGTTCCACCTCCCTTAGGCAGCACAAACATTTAGTGTCCCACCTCCCTTAGACAGCACAAACATTTAGTGTCCCACCTCCCTTATACAGCACAAACATTTAGTGTCCCACCTCCCTTAGACAGCACAAACATTTAGTGTCCCACCTCCCTTAGACAGCACAAACATTTAGTGTCCCACCTCCCTTAGACAGCACAACCATTTAGTGTCCCACCTCCCTTAGACAGCACAAACATTTAGTGTCCCACCTCCCTTAGGCAGCACAAACATTTTCAGTAGAACAAGGTACGAGTTACAAGGTGACATAATGACCTGCTTGGGACTTTATTTTTTGCAACCTAATCAGCCACTTCCTAGTTTTGTGCTGTAAGGAAATAAATGAGTCTATCCCCTTCTGTACCAGCGATTTATTATTCATTATATTATAGCTATGTTTAGACGATTATATGCAGTTTAAGAAGGATCTGTAGTTGTAAAAGGGGTTAATTATGATCGTTCGAAGCCTGTTAATTGCTGGAGGCCTTTTTTAAACTGAATATAATACAACATGTGTAGCCAGCATAACGTGGAAAGGACGGCACTGATAGTCAACGGGTTAATTAAGGCATAGGATAATAGCAGGAGGAAATAACTAGAGCTAATAACATGTTTGCCTATGTGATTAATTGAAACTGTGTAGAGTTTTACTTGAATACTAAAGTCTGTATTCATATTACAAAGAGCTCCGAACACGACAACATACACACGTGTCTCAACGAGGCTGCTCACGTTTATTGGGGAAGGTTTATTTATTGTTGTAAATTATTTCATTAATTTATTTATTTTTATATAATATATATATATATATATATATATATATATATATATATATATATATATATATATATACCCGGTATATATATATACATATACAGTATATATATATATATATATATATATATATATATATATATATATATATATATATATATATATATATATATATATAATTGCATTCATAAATCAGTATACCCGTTACATATACTGTACATATAATTGCATAATAACATTAAGAGGGGCCAACAAAAAATATGACTAATTGTACTACGAGTGTTCAAAACCAGGTTGTTGAAAATACTCTCGTCTATTTTAGTAGTGTAATTATTATCTGTTTAACCTGGCGATAAAGAAACGTTTTACCCATCATAATTGCTCAGCTAATTACAACTATTTTGATTGGGCAAACCCGTTAGTAATTGTAAATACCTGGTATCAATGTCGTGCTGAAGCAAAGTAGTTTCCTATTTGCATTAACTATCGTGAAATCAGCCGCAAACGGAGTAAACTGTACGCCAGGTGGAAAAAAAAACAAAAGTTAATGGGCTGCTCGGGGCTTCCATAAGAATGAGGTCATCAGCAGAGTGAAAGGGGGTGGGGGGACAGTGGTTGGGGGGACGGGAGAGGGATATGGGGGACAGGGAGGGGGGGAGGGGGGGGGGGTGATTGACCCGCCCCCCCGGAGTGGTTTTACCAGGCCAGACAACGACGCTTGATGACACCTATAATGATGATGCCAGAACTGACCAGGGAGATCTGACCCCCTCGATCGACCCTCCTCCCGTGCCCCCATTTTCCCTTTAAAGTGATATGGTCCATTGCCTTCAGTGTGATGTGGGTCATTCCCTTCTAGGGGATCTGATCCCTTTCCAAATGGGTGATCTGATCCCTTTCCAAGTGGGTGATCTGGTCCATTCCTTTTGTTCTTTTTCTTTGAGGGGAAAAATTCACAGTGTCGTAAATACATGGCTGGAAAACTGTACCCATATATCGAATGTAGGTTTTATTGTAAAGACAAGGCAGTTTCGGCTCATCTTGAACCCTTTTCAGGTGTGGATCGGAGATCGGGGTAACTAATCGAAGGAACGCAAAATCAATGAACTTAAGGCGTCCTCAGTTATTATGTTCCTTCCAACAACCAACTATACTCCTAAAATCGATTAATGAAATTTACAAACACATGTGGCAGTCCGTGGATTCGAACCCAGGATGCTCACACCGAAAATCAACACCTTATACATCGCACCACGAAGATGAGAGTTTTGCATCTTATTTTTTCCATTTAGCTAATCTTATACCTTCCCCTCTCTAAGTCAGTTTGACTCATTCCTTTCTACATGACTTGATTTCGTCCTATTACAAAGGATCTGGTGCCAATTTAGCAAATGATACTACTGTTTTTACTTTCACCTAGTGATTCTCACATAGCAAATCTTAGATGGTAATAGTATCCGTCACCATTACCCTTTTGAAAGAAGTCGCCTCTATTTTCTTGTTAAAAATCTAGAAACTCTAAAAAGGGAAGGCGAATGCCTTCCCCACGTCAGAGGATATTGATTTTGGTCCTCTCCGTTCGGTAAGAACCTAAACCATTCCTTTTCAAAGTCCATCCTCCTCTCACTTTTTCACATGGTTGGCTATTACTGGGGAGAGGCTCCGTGCAAAGGCTCGAGAATGGTGGCGATTAGAGGGAGAGAGCGAGAGAGATAAAACATACGAGATCTTCGAAAACACATCACGAGGAAGGAGGGGAGTGGAGTGGTACCGCCCGTGGGGGGATTCAGGGTAGAGGCATTATAGAGAAAACAATATGGGGATTCATGGTAGAAAACAATATGGGGATTCATGGTAGAAAACAATATGGGGATTCAGGGTAGAAAACAATATGGGGATTCATGGTAGAAAACAATATCAGAAAATAACAGGAAACATAGATTGTAAAATAACAACACGAAACTGGTATTCATTAAGTATTTCGGTATTCATTACAAAAGCAAATGTATATAGCACTGTAAAACTGGTGCATTATATAACACATAAACTGTAACGACATGACATACGTTCTACTTGTATTAATTTGAATATATTTTAGAAAGATTAACAAAATTGGTATTCATTACAGAAAACATCAATAATTGAAAACAATAAGCAGCGTGTTCAAATGTCTAGTATTGCACACGTATTGCACAATATTTACCAAATCAGCTACAGTGTGTATTACCATATTATTCACGTAATTATTCAGTGTAGCTAAGAAGAAAAACATAAACCATTTTCATGGACAAGAATGCCAAAGACGGGAAGAGGACTTTGAAGGAGGGATTTGAATGAGAATGGCTGGAAATATTCATAGGCGTATTCAAGAATATCCTTGAAGAATTGGGAAATCTTTCAGAGGTGCGATTTAAATAAGAAAGGGAATATTTAGAGAAGAATATATATTCCTTGAATATTGGGACAAAGTACTTACAGAAAGATGTATCCCAAATGCTTCTAAATTGATGTATAAATGTCTTTGTAAGTCAGTACTCTGCTATGCTATATAAGAGAAGGAAAGTAAATTAAATATAATATAAAGGATAATAATAAGGACATTGTAGTGAACTAGATATATTGAATGTTTTAAAAGAGGCATGTTTGGCAGAGCCGTAGAGCATTGTATTTTTCAATATTTAATGTCCTTTTTGTGTACTATCTACTGTTCCTGCTTAGCAATATACTACTTCAGTTTGCTTGGCTCATTGTAAAATATATGAGCTAAACCAAATCATTTAGTATGATTGTGTAAAAGAATATAATAGTTTGGAGAAAAGCAACCAAATAAAATATAGCTGAACCATGTCTTATTATTAAGGGTAACAGCAATATCAAACTATCAGCTACTTATTAAGGAGGGTCACCGTTTTTTTTTTTTTCTCTCCTTTTCTCTCTTTCCCTGGCTTGTATCCATTCAGCCCCATTCAGCCAACTGTTTTAAGACGTTTATCCCCATCCAGGCGTCGATTTCTTCCTGGCGAGCGATAGCGAGCCAGCATTGTATGGAGAAATCCGGCTTTGCCGGAGAAAATGCTCTATCGGAAAATGTACAAATTTAGCTTGCTGTCGAAACAAATATATATATATATATATGCTGGCTCGCTACCGCTCGCCAGGTAAATATTGACACCTGGATGGGGGTAAACGTCTTAAAACAGTAAGCTAAATGGGGCCGCATGGCTACAAGCCAAAGAGAGAGGAAGAGAAACAGAAAAAAAGCGAGGTGGGCCCCCTTAAGATAATAAATCTATCTATCTATCTATCTATTGCCTGACTCCGTGATCCCCGAAGAGGTGGCCACGAACGAACCGCCCCCATGCACCTCTGTCCCCAGTCAGTCGACGCCCTTCCTCCCAACCAGCACCGCCTTCATTCATATACTTCCTGACTCCATCCTTCCACCTCTTCTTTGGTCTACCTCTCCCTCTCTGTCCTTCCACCTCTCTCTCGTACACCCTTTTAGTCATTCTCTCGCTTCCCATACGTTCCATATGGCCGAACCATCTCAAGTTGTTCCTTTTCACACTTTCCAGCACATGTACCTTCACACCACACCTCCTTCTTACTTCCTCATTCGTCTGTCTACCCTTCCATGTAACGTCCATCCTTTCCTTTCGTAAGTTAGTGTCGGGATTACCACACTGTCATGCAAGGACTTCTTCACTTCCATACTGACCACTCTATTTCTTGTTACTGCTTTCAACGTTCCTACAACCCTCTTCCCCTGTTGCACCCTCTCCCGCACTTCTTCATCCATAGTCCCATCTTTACTCAACACACTGCCCAGATACTTAAAAGAGCTGACGATCTCCATAGCCTGACCGTTCAACTTCACCTCACACTCTGTGACTTCACCCCTTTCGAAGACCATAACCTTGTTTTTCCCCGCATTTACCTTCAAATTCCGTTTTTCGCACACTGTTCCAATCTCATTTACTAGACCCTGCAACTCCCATTCATTATCGCTCATCAGAACTGTATCATCCGCAAACAGCAGTATAGGCAGCTTCCACTCATTTTCCTCCCTATTCAGCGATACACCAACATCCAATGCTCTTCCTAGTATTTCTTTCATGACTCCATCCATATATACTGTACAGTAAACAACCACGGGGACATCACACACCCCTGTTTCAACCCAACACTCAGGTCAAAGAACTCGCTCTGCTCATTCTCCATCCAGTCTATGAGGTTTCGTACGCCACACATAAAGAATGGAAGACGAAAGTAATTAAAATAAAATGACTGGCAAGAAACTTTAAACTAAATTTTGCAGGCCAATTGCAAAAGTTGAGGAAGTCGCGGGAAAATTAATCAGAGGACCAGGTGTGGAAGAAAACGGAGAATATTAAAAGTAAGTATTAACCCCTTCAACACCATGCTAATTTTTACCTTTTGATTTTGGCTAAAAGTTTACGATTTTATGCAGCTTAAAAAGGACCTATGATATTAGGAGGGTTTATGGAGATGGTATTTTCCCATTTGAGTCGTAGAGGTAAATTATAAACTAAAGAAAATCGTCTAATGTTAGCCAGAATATGTTGAACATTACGTAATGGTGGTGAAGGGATTAAACCACTCAGTTAGGGTATATCTTTGTGTTTCTTTTATTTTGGCTTTATATGCTATTGTTTAAATTAAGATAGAATATATATTAAAACCATTAGGATTATGACGCGTTTTGACAGTATATGCTGGCTATTTTTAGACGGTTTTGTTCAAATGTGTTAGGGTACATGGAAGTCAGAGGGTTAATTGAGACAGTCTTTACCCTCTTGATGACCACAGATCCTTTCTAAGTTGTATAAAATCGTCTAATAATAGCCAATATACACTGTCAAAATGCGTCATGATCGTCAAGGGGATAAAACCATTACCATGCAAACACCTTTATCCTCATTTTGTACCCTCAGTTTGTACCCTCAATTTGTACCCTCGATTTGTACCCTCGATTTGTATCCTCAATTTGTACCCTCAATTTGTACCCTCGATTTGTATCCTCAATTTGTACCCTCGATTTGTACCCTCAATTTGTACCCTCGATTTGTATCCTCAATTTGTACCCTCAATTTGTACCCTCAATTTGTATCCTCAATTTGTATCCTCAATTTGTACCCTCAATTTGTATCCTCAATTTGTACCCTCAATTTGTATCCTCAATATGTACCCTCATTGTGTACCCTCGATTTGAACCCTCAGCTTGTACCCTAAATTTGTACCCTCAACACAGGTCTGGCAATTTGTGAGGTAATGGCTTCAAATTGTTACTCCACCTAAATTAATCGATCATCAGCCTAGTTTTCTAGATCAAAGGAAAAGAGCCAAGGAGTGATGCAGAAATATAATGTTGACCATTAATGTATTTTGATCGTGTGATATCGCCGTAGTTCTTAGATTGCTCCCTAGACCTCTATCCAGCTTCAATATTAACACCTAAGTGGCACGAAAGGTGTTAATATTGACAACAAAAAGAGGATGAAAGGTCTGTGAATCGTCAAAACTAATGGGGCAAGGGTCTTAAAGTCTCAAAGCTAATGAAATAGAGGAGAAGGGGTGAGGGGGGGGCGGGGCCCCCTCAGGGGAAAAAAAAATCCCCTTAACACTTACATCGATCAACCCCAGTATAATTGTATAAGGTTATTTTGTGTTATTATGCCACCCTTTTTATATTTTATTTTGTATTTGTTTACCAACAACTGTTCCCTACTAACATCTCCTAATCCTGCCACGGCCATTTCTCCCAAGACAGTCTTCCCTTGTCCCCTTGAGGATTATGACGCATGTTAGCAGTTTATTCTGGCTATTAATTAACGATTTTGTACAGCTTAGCATGGATCTGTGGGTGTTCAAAGGGTAAAGACTATTTTAATTAACCCTCTAACTTTTCGCACTATTCTACCGCTATTACAATAATCGGGGTTCCTCAGAGCTCTCTCAGTGTATACCACCCCCTCTACGTAGAGCACGTAGCACCCGTCTTGCAACACAATCCCACCCCTACTCTGTACAACTCTCCAATTCAAGAGTGAATCTATATTCCCATTCTTTCTTCTATTAAAATGCTGAACTCTGGAACACTCTCCCTGAACCCATCTTTCCATCATCCTACGACTTAAATTGCTTCAAACTCCGTGAGTTCAGGTATTTTGGCTCGAACGTTCCTTGATTTAGGCCCTGTCACTCTTTCAACTCTGGGGGAGGCACTCGTCACAAGCAGTTCTGCCTTTTGTCTCTCTCATCACATAGACAAACAAAAATATGTACATAAAATTGTCCAATAATAGCCAGATAACATAAACGAAATGCGTCATCGGATCTCGTGAAAGGGTTAATACTTCGTTAAATAATTGTGTTCTTAACCCGTTCAGTACCGGAGACATTCTTTTCATTATATTCCAGCAACTATAAGACGATTTTTTTCAACCTAGGAAGGACGTCCATCAATTAATTGGCTACAGAATATCTCAATTAAGGGGAGGTTTTTAGTTTGGTCCCTGGATATCCATCAAGCTTAAGATTACACCCCCTTGAGCCCCTTTCAAGATACATTTGTACATTTTTCGGTAGAAAAATGTCCCGGCTGAAAGCCGGTTCCTCTTATATTACAGGCTCACTGTCGCTCGCCAGGATAAAATCAACACTTAAATGGCACGAAAGGTCTTAAAATTGACAGAAATGGGTCGAAGGTTCTTAAAATCGTCAAAATAATGGGGCGATCGTCTTAAAATTAGAAAAGCAATGGGGCTAAACATGAGGGAGAAAGGAGTCAAGAAAAAAATCCCTCAAGTGGATATCTCCCCTTAATCCTTTTTGCTACCATATATCCTTCCTAAGCTTCACAAAATCGTCTAAAGGCAACTGAAATCAATTAAGAAAGACATCACCGGTATACAGAAGGAGTTAAATGTAATCTTCATAAAACCACACATAATTATTCTCCCTGCCATCACCTTCGCTTTCCTCTTTTCTCGCCCCCCCCCCCCCCCCCCCCCGTCTCCCTCCTCATTTTTCAAACACCTCGGAAACCCTATAATGTTCCGAGTAAATAATTATGATGGGAACGAGATCCTCCTTCATCGTCGTCATCATCATCTCATAATTTTCCTTACACTTTTAATGACGGGCTCGGGTTTTTTTTAATTCTTCTTTTCTCTCGGTTTTTTTTTTTTTTTTTTTTATCCTGTACCGGTAACTCGGTATTTCATTTTTCTTTCAGTAAGCGAAAATTGTGCGGAGAATATTGTTGTATTAAACCTCGCCTTATTTTGTGTGTTAAAGTGAGTGAAGTGATCTGAAGAAACTGACTGTTACCATGCCTCGCACTTGTACGAACTGCGCCGGTAGGTTTGGTGAGTCCATGTTTGTTACGGTCGATCTTCAAGTCTGCCGTCTCTGCCAGCAACAAGAGAATTTGACAGTGAAATTAGATGAAGCCTACAACAAGATCAACGTCCTCACCATGAAGCTGGAATCACTCCAAGAGTTTGTAACACTCAACGTTGGAGTACCACAAACTTCAATTGTCACCGCAACTCCAGCAGCCACCCCACCAACGCCCCAACGTCAACTGCCAACAATTCAACGCCTGCAGTAGCCATTTCATCTGATGGTTCCGATACTCAAGAAACAAATAGTAACTCTCTTCCCCCTCAAGACAACTTCCGTGTCGTGAGGAAAAACGTTTGCCCCAAGACCAGGAAACCCATACCGATTACCGAGTGTCAAAACCGCTTCCAGATACTCGCAGACTCAGATGACGAAGCGGAAATAGAAGAAGTCCGGCTCGTGGGATACTCGATGATACGTGGTCAGCTCACAGAGTTTTGCGCCAGAGCACCTAAGACCAGGAAGCGTTTTTGTATCCCTGGTGGTGGTGTGGACGACGTAGTTGCTGCAGTTGACGAAGTATCTAAGCTGGCCCCTGCTAATACAATGTACGTCATCCACGTTGGATCCAATGATGTACAGCGAACCCGGTCGGAAGATTTGCTTTTAAAGTATCAGCAGCTGATCAAGTCGTTTAAGGAGAAGTCATCAAGGATCATCGTCTCAGGAATCGTCCCCCGGCTTGGTGTAGAGAGCCGATTTTACAACATAGCCACCAGCACAAATCGTTGTCTAGCAAACCTCTGCAGGAAGGAAAACGTGGGATTCGTCGACACCTGGGACAATTTCTACTGCGATGACTATTTGTTTTCGGACGATGGAGTTCATCTGAACCAGGTGGGAGCAGCACGTTTTGGGCGACTTCTCAACGATGCGGTGAAGGATTTTCGGAGAAGAAATCGACTCAGCACAGGACAACCAGGAAGGAGGACCGAAGACAGCGAGGGCGGCAACCTGCGAAGGAATTAAATGCTAATCTGTCAAGAACCGCGAATTTGGATAAAGCTCCACCAACACGACCCAAATTCAAAACCGCCAGGGATAACGACCGAGGACCGATGTCAGCCATGAATGTAAATGTAGATCCGATCAGAACCAAAAATTTGATTAAAGAACGTTCTGTGAGTTCTAAAACAGCAACTTTAAAGGTTTTCTATGCAAACGCTCGTAGCATACGCAATAAATTTTCAGATTTAGAGGAACTAGTATTTACTGAAAATTATGATGTGATTGGTATAACAGAATCTTGGCTCAATACAGTAGATAGAGACTTTTTAGCAGAGTATTCACTTCCCGGTTATGTAATGTTTGAGAAAAGCCGAATAAATAAAAATGGAGGTGGCGTTTTATTTTATATCAAAGAAAGTCTTAACCCGACCCTCTTGTCAAAACCTCAAATTGTGAACGTCGACACATCTTTTGTACTAATAAAGCATAATAAAGGTACAAAAATAATACTTGCATTAATATACAGACCTCCAGCTCAATCAGTGCAAACTGACCGAGAAATTTATGAACAAATTGCAGATGTAAGTAACTCACAAGATACCGTATTTTTTGGCGACTTTAATTTACCTGTGACCAAGTGGGGCGATACTCTTACTTTACACTCCGGACATGACTTGTATACGAACTTGCAAGAGAGTTCGCTTTATCAATTTGTTCGAACACCGACTCGTGGTAATAACGTTCTTGACATTGTACTTGCAACAAAAGAAGAATTAATAGAGAATTTGAATGTTGGTGATGAATTCAGTAACAGCGACCATCGTACGATAACTTTCACTTTAAACTTTACTAGTAACGAACCAAATAGTAGCATCGAAAAAGTCCCTAATTTCAAGAAAGCAGACTTTCATAAACTTAGAGCTATGTTTAAAGAAACTGACTGGAGCTTTTTAATTAACAATAACGACATAAATACATCTTGGAAGTTATTCGAAACCACTTACCTAAAAGCAGTGCAAGACTGCATACCATCGAAAATACGGCGTCCAGGCCATAATAATAAGCCCAAATGGTGGAATAAAGATATTTCAAACTGCCTGCTTGCTAAAAAATTTGCTAATGATAGATTAAAATCCTCACAAAATGACGAAGAACGGGTGAAATTTGTAGAGCTACGACGCAAAGCCAAAAAGTTAATTAAGCAAAGTAAAAAGACCCTAGAGTTACATATTGCGAATCAAAGTAAAACAAACCCGAAAGAATTCTATAGTTATATCAGAAAGAAAAAAGTAGTTACTTCAACTGTTGGACCGTTAGTCGATGAAAATGGAGAATACACCAAAGACGAAGTACAAATGAGTAATGCGCTCAATACTTTCTTTGCATCAGTTTTTACAACAGAAGACCTCAGTGATATCCCTACACCATCGCCGATTCAGATTGATAATTCAGATGTTCTAAGCAATATCACCGTTACAGAGAGAGAAGTATTGAATTACTTAGATAAACTCAAGGTAAATAAAACGCCAGGACCTGATACAATCTCGCCTAGAGTTCTAAAGGAAGCTAAGGATGAGCTCTCCAAACCACTGACATTAATATTCAATAAATCCTTGCATTCTGGAACTATGCCTGATCAGTGGAAGATAGCCAACGTAACACCGATATTCAAAAAAGGCAGCAAATCCCTACCCAGTAACTATCGTCCAATTAGCTTAACCTCAGTTGTATGTAAAATGCTAGAAACGGTCATAAGAGACAGACTCGTAAATCACTTAGAGGAAAATAACATACTTAAAGATACTCAACACGGCTTTCGTAAAAAACGCTCCTGTTTAACAAACCTCTTAGACTTCTTCCACGATATCCTCAACCTCTACGATGAGAGTAAAGCTGTAGATATTATATACCTTGATTTTCAAAAGGCCTTTGACAAAGTTCCCCACAAACGTTTACTGATAAAACTAAAAGCGCATGGAATACAAGACGGTGTGTTGAAATGGATAGCAAATTGGCTCGGCGACAGAAAGCAAAGAGTAGTCATAAACGGTAAGGCATCTAAATGGACGAATGTAAGTAGCGGGGTACCCCAGGGATCGGTACTAGGACCAATTCTCTTTCTAATTTACATCAACGACATAGATGAGGGTCTCACCTGTACAATCTCAAAATTTGCTGACGATACAAAAATTGCAAATAGCGTACTCTCGAAAGATCAAGTTGACGATATGCAACACAATCTAGATAAATTGTCACATTGGGCCCAAATTTGGCAAATGAGTTTCAATGCGGATAAATGTAAAGTACTACATATCAGATACCTAAATGAGAAAGCAAACTATTCGATGAATGGCACTCAGCTTAAGAATGTAAAGAAAGAAACCGATCTGGGAGTAACAATATCGAGTAACCTAAAACCGAGTCAACAATGTTCAGAAGTTGTTAAGAAGGCAAACAAAATAATTGGCTTTATAGGCAGATCATTTGAGCATAAATCCAAAGACGTTATCCTAACCCTTTACAATTCCTTAGTCCGCCCTCTTCTGGAATACTGCGTTCAATGCTGGTGCCCTTATTACCAAAAAGACATAAACAAGCTAGAACGAGTTCAACGTAGAGTTACCAAAATGATACCTAGCCTAAAGAACAAACCATACGAAGAGCGTCTTAGAGAATTAAATCTATTTCCTTTAACCCAGCGCAGATTAAGAGGTGACTTAATTCAAGTGTTCAAAATCATCAAAGGCATCGACAATATGAACTATAGTAAGTACTTCACTATCGACCAATCTAATTACACGCGGGGAAACGGTTGCAAAATTATTGGTAAATCTTTTAACTCACACGAATCTAAGAATTTCTTCTTCAATCGAGTTGTAAACTTGTGGAATGGGCTTCCCAGAGACGTTATAGACTGCAGCACTGTTGATTCATTTAAATTCCGCCTAGACAAATATCTCGCATCAAACCCGCGACTGACTGCGTTTGTAAATGAATAACTTTATTTTATCCTCCCCTCAGTTACTAGCCCATATGTCTCCTACTAACTTCCTAGTCCTGCCACGGACATTAGTTCCAGGGCAGTAGTTCCCTTTCCAATGTTCCCTTACCCACTCTAAACCACTGCTTGGACACTTGATCCTCAGTGTTTTGGAGGACAAGCAGCCTAGAAGGGTCACTAGATCTGTTGTTGCTTGATTTCCTTTGTACTCCTTTGTACTCCTTTGTACTCCTTTGTTGATTACGTAAAGAATAGCTTATAAACTGATTCAAATGAACATTGATTCTGGGTACAAACTGTCATGTAAATTTGTCTCTCTTTCTCTCTCCCTCTCTCGATCTTTTCTCTCTCTCTCTCTCTCTCTCTCTCTCTCTCTCTGTATATATATATATATATATATATATATATATATATATATATATATATATATATATATATATATATACTGTATATATATGTGTGTGTGTATATATAAAACAACAGCCATTCCTTAATCTTTAGCATTATCTACGAGTATCATCCCGCAACCATCTACTATAAGTATAATGATCCCGATCACTTTGTTTATGCAGTACATTATTGTCAAGGAGTACAGCAGTGGACATGAATATCTGGGCAACAGAGAAAGAGAGAGAGAGAGAGATACAGAGAGAGAGAAAGAGAGAGAGAGAGAGAGAGAGAGAGAGAGAGAGAGAGAGAGATACAGAGAGAGAGAGAGAAAGAGAGCGAGAGAGAGAGAGACAGACAGAGAGAGAGAGAGAGAGATGTGACAATGCAGCGTGTAGAGAGAGAGAGAGAGACTGTAGGGACTTTAGGCTGTATAATGACCTTACAAATATGATACTCTGACGTAATTACGTTGCCAGAGAGCTTGAGAGACATGTATCAAATTACAGTGATTCAATGGTTGAATCTGACGGTCATGTTTTGATTATCATTAGGTGTTTAATTACTCATAAGGGGGGTCACCTGCTTTTGTTCTCTTTCTCTCATTTTCTCTCTTTCCCTGGCTTGTATCCATTCGGCCCCATTCAGCCAACTGTTTTAAGACGTGTATCCCCATCCAGGTGTCGATTTCTTCCTGGCGATCGGTAGCGAGCCAGCATTGTATGGAGAAATTCGGCTTCGCCGGAGACATTTTTCTATCGTAAAATGTACAAATTTAGCTTGCTGGCAAAACAATAATATATATATGCTGGCTCGCTACCGCTCGCCAGG
The DNA here is from genome assembly GCA_032716605.1 of Paralithodes platypus. Classification (NCBI taxonomy): domain Eukaryota; kingdom Metazoa; phylum Arthropoda; class Malacostraca; order Decapoda; family Lithodidae; genus Paralithodes; species Paralithodes platypus. The sequence goes on along the minus strand of CM064579.1, from coordinate 54,134,657 downwards.
AAAATATTGACACCTGGATGGGAGTAAACGTCTTAAAACAGTAGGCTAAAGGGGGCCAAATGGATACAAGCCAAAGAGAGAGGGAGAGAAAGATAAAACAAAAGCGAAGTGTGTTCCCTTAACCACGCCTGTACATAATAAACAAAGGAGTTTAAGAGGGGATGGCAGGGAGAAAAAGAAAAAAAAAAAAAATTGGTTGCTGACAAAAATAAATAAATAAACAACACTCTGGGCGGTATTATTATGTTGGATAAAAGCGAGTCGTAAAACATATATGTTGAATAAAACAGCAATTTAATCAAGCTTCACTTGTTATAAATCCTTTATAAGTGCATATAATAATACCCTGCAGAGCAAATGTAACGTTTAAATATTACAAGTTATTATGGAAGTCCAAACGTATATCGTAGACACTATATATATATATATATATATATATATATATGATTCTTAAAATTATTAACAATATTGATATTTTTCATCTTTTTTAAATTCATTATAATTCAAATTCAACATATTATAATTATGATAAATGTGTAGCCTACATTTTAAGGGGGTAGTACTCGTTTTTTCTGGACCCCCTTCTCCCTCATGTTTAGCATATTAGTGTTGAGGTTTTAAGACGTTCGTTCCGTTAGTTTGGCGATTTTGAGACCTTTCGCCTCATTATTTTGTCATCATTAACTTAAGACCTTTCTTAATATGAAGGGTGTGCCTGGAAGTGTGGTGGGAGAGCTTGTGGCTTTGGCTCCGCTGCATGTCTGCCTGCCGAGATCGGAACCTCTCCGGGTGGTCAGGGGCCGGGGGAGTGCTGGAGCGACCTTGGTAACCCTGGTCTCTGGGTCTTCCTGGTGACCTGGAGGGTATTTGTGTTTTTATCTGTGTGTTTTGTTTTATGTTGTTTTTGTGTTTTCCCTGTTCTTGCTCTGTCTTGAGTCGGCTACCCCCAAAATGGGGATTGGGCCTGAGCATATAGATAAATAGATAGAAGACCTTTCGTGCCATTTAGGTCTCGATTTTTTCCTGGCGAGCGAAAGCGAGCCTCTAATTTTAGAAGGTATCGGTTGCCGGACACCTTACTCCCCTTAATGGGGGTGGCCATACACAAAATGCCCCCAAGCTGACCTATCCTCTGTAAGAGGGACAACCCATGCCAGTTTACAGAAGGACCTACAGGATTTGCCACTCAATTTGGAGTCCATTTTTTAGCACTATTTTTCTACAGTGAAGTGCGGCTAATCCATCCACTAACCTGCTTCACCCTAAGGTAAGCCGTGAAGATTTGTCTAAGGTTTGCTCCCCTAGACAGGTTGCCGACCAAGGCTGACGAGCCCCATACACCCGGATTTTGATAAGGTTGTCTCCCCTAGATGGGTTGCCGACCAAGGCTAAGGTGTCCCATCCACCCAGGATAATTATAATACAAATAAATATATTGATAATAATGGTGGTGACAATGGTGAAAATGATGATATTGATAATGTTGATAACAACATTAACAACAATGGAAATATAGCAATACAAATAATTAAAACAAAAACAACAACAACAATACTATTAACAATAATAGGAAAAACAAAAAATCGGATCTGTCCAAGCCTCAGCAGATTTACTCAGGATGCAGTTAAATCGTTGGCAGTGTAAAGCCGGTATCACACGAGAGCTTTTATAGTCAACATTCGATGATCAACATTTTTCTGGCAACACGTACTTTTGGAATATTTTACACTGGTATCGGAAACTAGACTGGTGATATATGAACTTAGGTAACCGAAATAGACTAAATGTTGACCTCATAAGCTGCCAGACCAGTGTTGAGGATAAATATTGAGGGACAAAGCGCTCGTGTGATACCGGTTTAAGAGTCTGCAAGCAAATCCTGGGAGAATAGCATAAGAGGATTGTGACGTGGTTTAAGGGGAGGTTTTTAGTGTGTTTCCTAGACTTCCATCAAGCTTGAAATTACACCCCCGTGACCCACTTTCAAGATAAATTTGTACATTTTTCGGTAGAAAAATTTCCCGGCCAAAGGCCGGTTCCTCTTAAATTACAGGCTCGCTATCGCTCGCCAAAAAACAAATCGACACCTAAATGGGACGAAAGGTCTTAAAAGTGACATAAATAGGGTGAAAGTTCTTAAAATCGCCAAACTAATGGGGCGAACGTATTAAAATTTCAAAAGCAATGGGGCTAAACATGAGGGAGATAGGGGTAAAGAAAAAAATACCTCAAGTGGAAATCTCCTCTTAACACTTTTTGGTAGGATCTCTTGCGGGTTAGCCTATTCGATTATTTTGTTTAATTGTAATGGAGGACTTTTCTATTGTTTGGCCATTTTCGAGCAATGTATTTTAGTTTGTCGCATAGGCTGACAAAAACGCCTTCCCACACTTCCTTCAAGTCAAAAAGAAAACAAAAAACAAAAAAAAAATGTGCCCACCCAATTCTCTTTAAGCTAAATTTGTAATTGTTTCGATAAAATGTCCCTCGTTCACCCAGAAAATTCGACACCTGATGTTTTTTTTTTGTATTATGTTTGTCTCCTTCTATATTCCAACTACTCCCTCTCGGGCATAGGCTGAGAGCATATTCGTTCTACCTCTGAACACGGTGAATCCTGTGTTCATCAAATTAAAAAAAAAAAAAAATCCATTAGACCCCCTTCTAGATTAATTTGTACATTTTTCGGTAGAAAAATTACCCGGCCGAAGGCCGGTTCTTCCCACATTATAGGCTCACTATCATTCGCTAGGGAAAAAATCGACACCTAAATAGCACGAAAGGTCTAAATATTGACGAAGAAATGGGGCGAAAGGTCTTAAAATCGAGTAACTAATGGGGAAAACAACTTTACATCTGAAAACTAAGGGAGCTAAACATGAGGGAGAAAGTGGTCCAGAAAACCAGCCCATCCCCCCTTATTCAGTCAACCTTTTCTTCTCAAAAATTCGGATCTGGAAGCTTAAAATCGATAGAATATAGTTTCCAAAATCAATCTGCGTTTTCTCTTATTGCTGTTATCAATGCACCAAAATATTTACCGTTGTCGGTAAAGCGATGTGTGTGTTGTGTTTGGTGAGTGATAATGTGTAAGTACAGTTGACCAAATAAGTGATGTCTCGGCCCCAAGTATAATTTGATTCATAATTGTTATTAGCAGTATCTAAATCTGATTTCATCATTTCGAGTGAGATATACAAACATATTCCTACACTTGCGCACCCTATTCAACATCTGACAGACATTAATACAGCACAGAGCGAACCAAAAGTAATAACAGCTGAGACATAACTTATTAGCGCTACCATACATGAGCGATGATATAAATACAATAGTTACCCTATTAATCCATTTGTTTTCTTTAATATTGTATTGAAAGAAAACCATTAATAATGGGTAACTATGTTAAATTATTTAGCCACCCCTATTTAATTTATAATACTATGTATAAATTATTGAGTATTTTACTATATGGAGATGATTAAATATATCCGACGATTTTTATATAAACAAAACTAGTTGAAAAAAAAAACTTTGTAAACATAAAAATAATCTTACATCACAAACTCATGAATAAATATTATTATTATTATTATTATTATTATTATTATTATTATTATTATAATCTCCTGTCGCCATTCTTTGAAGAGAAATCGATCAGGTTGGACGTACATACACCGAGCTGCGTTATAGACATTATTTAGGCCAAGTGATAGTTATACATTACTCCGTACTATCGTTTAACAAAAGGATATTGTTTAAATATATTATTGTTTTGCTCACAAACACATTATAAACGATATATCAGTGACGCGCACCATGGTGTTCGGGCGGATAATTCGAAATTTGACCGGGTGGGTGTCTCCTTCAAAAAGCTCTGAGCAGCCCTCAGAAGGCAATATAAAGAGCACTGTGGAATCTTCGGAGCAAAATAAGTCTATCGTAACTAAGGATAATATTATTTCGGACTCCTCCCAACTGAAATATTCCCACGCTACTTCAGAATTTTCAGGGCAATATTCTACAAACGCCAGAATGGATTCTGATTCAAACACCATGGAGCAGATGCCTCAAAGTGAATCAACCGTGAGTATGAATGATTTCGTTGATCCAGAGGCAGCTGGGGACATGGGAGTTTGTGTTCCCACGGCTAACAGTTCTACTTCATGCTCCACTTGGGAATCCTCGCAGCAGAACTCTTCATATGGTTCGTATTCACAAGCCCTTTTGGAATTGTCTGAAAATCCAACTGTGGCTTCAGATTCAACCCCCACTTGTGATTCATATTCTTATCCCACTGTGGCTTCATATCCAACCCCCACTTGTGATTCATATTCGACATATCACACTGTGGCTTCAGATCCAACCCCCACTTGTGATTCATATTCATATCACACTGTGGCTTCAGATCCAACCCCCACTTGTGATTCATATTCATATCCCACTGTGGCTTCAGATTCAACCCCCACTTGTGATTCATATTCGACATATCCCACTGTGGCTTCAGATCCAACCCCCACTTGTGATTCATATTCATATCCCACTGTGGCTTCAGATCCAACCCCCACTTGTGATTCATATTCATATCCCACTGTGGCTTCAGATTCAACCCCCACTTGTGATTCATATTCATATCCCACGGTGGCTTCAGATTCAACCCCCACTTGTGATTCATATTCATATCCCACTGTGGCTTCAGATCCAACCCCCACTTGTGATTCATATTCATATCCCACTGTGGCTTTAGATCCAACCCCCACTTGTGATTCGTATTCATATCCCACTGTGGCTTCAGATCCAACCCCCACTTGTGATTCATATTCATATCCCACTGTGGCTTCAGATTCAACCCCCACTTGTGATTCATATTCGACATATCCCACTGTGGCTTCAGATTCAACCCCCACTTGTGATTCATATTCATATCACACTGTGGCTTCAGATCCAACCCCCACTTGTGATTCATATTCATATCCCACTGTGGCTTCAGATCCAACCCCCACTTGTGATTCATATCCCACTGTGGCTTCAGATCCAACCCCCACTTGTGATTCATATTCATATCCCACTGTGGCTTCAGATTCAACCCCCACTTGTGATTCATATTCGACATATCCCACTGTGGCTTCAGATTCAACCCCCACTTGTGATTCATATTCATATCCCACTGTGGCTTCAGATTCAACCCCCACTTGTGATTCATATTCTTATCCCACTTGTGATTCATATTCATATCCCACTGTGGCTTCAGATCCAACCCCCACTTGTGATTCATATTCATATCCCACTTTGGCTACAGATTCAACCCCCACTTGTGATTCATATTCATATCCCACTGTGGCTTCAGATCCAACCCCCACTTGTGATTCATATCCCACTGTGGCTTCAGATCCAACCCCCACTTGTAATTCATATTCATATCCCACTGTGGCTTCAGATCCAACCCCCACTTGTGATTCATATTCATATCCCACTGTGGCTTCAGATCCAGCCCCCACTTGTGATTCATATTCATATCCCACTTTGGCTACAGATTCAACCCCCACTTGTGATTCATATTCATATCCCACTGTGGCTTCAGATCCAGCCCCCACTTGGGATTCATATCCCACTGTGGCTTCAGATCCAACCCCCACTTGTGATTCATATTCATATCCCACTGTGGCTTCAGATTCAACCCCCACTTGTGATTCATATTCATATCACACTGTGGCTTCAGATTCAACCCCCACTTGTGATTCATATTCATATCCCACTGTGGCTTCAGATTCAACCCCCACTTGTGATTCATATTCATATCACACTGTGGCTTCAGATTCAACCCCCACTTGTGATTCATATTCATATCCCACTGTGGCTTCAGATTCAACCCCCACTTGTGATTCATATTCATATCCCACTGTGGCTTCAGATCCAACCCCCACTTGTGATTCATATTCATATCCCACTGTGGCTTCAGATCCAACCCCTACTTGTGATTCATATTCATATCCCACTGTGGCTTCAGATTCAACCCCCACTTGTGATTCATATTCATATCCCACTGTGGCTTCAGATTCAACCCCCAATTGTGATTCATATTCATATCCCACAGTGGCTTCAGATTCAACCCCCACTTGTGATTCATATTCATATCCCACTGTGGCTTCAGATTCAACCCCCACTTGTGATTCATATTCATATCCCACTTTGGCTACAGATTCAACCCCCACTTGTGATTCATATTCATATCCCACTGTGGCTTCAGATTCAACCCCCACTTGTGATTCATATTCATATCCCACTGTGGCTTCAGATCCAACCCCCACTTGTGATTCATATTCATATCCCACTGTGGCTTCAGATCCAACCCCCACTTGTGATTCATATTCATATCCCACTGTGGCTTCAGATCCAACCCCCACTTGTGATTCATATTCATATCCCACTGTGGCTTCAGATTCAACCCCCACTTGTGATTCATATTCATATCCCACTGTGGCTTCAGATCCAAACCCCACTTGTGATTCATATTCATATCCCACTGTGGCTTCAGATCCAACCCCCACTTGTGATTCATATCCCACTGTGGCTTCAGATTCAACCCCCACTTGTGATTCATATTCATATCCCACTGTGGCTTCAGATCCAACCCCCACTTGTGATTCATATTCATATCCCACTGTGGGCTTCAGATTCAACCCCCACTTGTGATTCATATTCATATCCCACTGTGGCTTCAGATTCAACCCCCACTTGTGATTCATATTCATATCCCACTGTGGCTTCAGATCCAACCCCCACTTGTGATTCATATTCGACATATCCCACTGTGGCTTCAGATCCAACCCCTACTTGTGATTCATATTCATATCACACTGTGGCTTCAGATCCAACCCCCACTTGTGATTCATATTCATATCCCACTGTGGCTTCAGATCCAACCCCCACTTGTGATTCATATTCGACATATCACACTGTGGCTTCAGATCCAACCCCCACTTGTGATTCTATTCGACATATCACACTGTGGCTTCAGATCCAACCCCCACTTGTGATTCATATTCGACATATCACTGTGGCTTCAGATCCAACCCCCACTTGTGATTCATATTCGACATATCACACTGTGGCTTCAGATCCAACCCCCACTTGTGATTCATATTCGACATATCACACTGTGGCTTCAGATCCAACCCCCACTTGTGATTCATATTCGACATATCACACTGTGGCTTCAGATCCAACCCCCACTTGTGATTCATATTCGACATATCACACTGTGGCTTCAGATCCAACCCCCACTTGTGATTCATGTTCATATCCCACTGTGGCTTCAGATCCAACCCCCACTTGTGATTCATATTCATATCCCACTGTGGCTTCAGATCCAACCCCCACTTGTGATTCATATCCCACTGTGGCTTCAGATCCAACCCCCACTTGTGATTCATATCCCACTGTGGCTTCAGATCCAACCCCCACTTGTGATTCATATTCATATCACACTGTGGCTTCAGATCCAACCCCCACTTGTGATTCATATTCGACATATCACACTGTGGCTTCAGATCCAACCCCCACTTGTGATTCATATTCGACATATCCCACTGTGGCTTCAGAACCCTCCAATGTTGGTGATTCAAATGCCACTACGGGTACTTCAGGTTATAACAACTCAGATTCCTGTGCCTCAGAGCCTAGCAATAAAAACATTAATTATTGGGACACCGTGGATTATGACAATCTGATAAGGAATTTGGATACTTCTGAGTATAGGGATACAACATACGCAGATCTTGAAGCATCAGGTGATGATGTTCCACCTGAGATCCGCATGCGTAAATATGAGGATTTGCTTGCGTATTCATTTTACTGGTTCACAAAATCCTATGAAAAAATTTATTTCCATTACTGCGAGTATGACCGTTATTATCATTACTCTCTGAAACTCCATAAGTATTACTTTTATTCCTATGTGGATGGTGACAATGATTCAGTAAGTCTGTATTATAACAATTACCTTAAGTATTTTAAGCGTTGTTATTTTCATTATTATTATTCCCAAAATGTATATGCCCAATATAAATATCATTTTCGTCGACATATGTACTATTATAACAAAACAAATCATTAACAATATTTCATGCGTACTTGACTTTTGTAACTGTATAAACTTCACGGTGACGCAATTTTACCTTTGGTTTTGGCTAAAATTAGATGATTTTGTGCAGTTTAAAAAGGACCTATGGTGTTCAGAGGGATTATTGAGATCTTATTCACCCCTCTGAGACCTAGAGGTCGAATATAAGCTAAAGAAAAACGTCTAAAGGCAACCAGAATACGATTAAAATTACGTCATCGTGCTGAAGTGGTTAATGAAGACCTATGACACCATTATCTCAGCGTTGTATTAACTCTATTGGACCTTCGCTGTTTCGCTCCATTTTTTGTTGGTTTTAAGACGTTTCACCCCCTTAGTTAGACGATAATAAGATGCTTCACCCTATTCTGGTGTCGATTGTTATTTATTGTTTTTATTTTTATTTATATTTCTTCTGGGCAAGCGATAGCGACCCTGTAACATACTCTCCAAAATATACCTGGAGTGAGTGGGTTCGAATCCTAGTCAGGATACCTCTCTCCCAACCTGTCCAAAATGATCATTAGATACCAGCTATAATACGGTTGTAGTGCATTTATAAATACATAAAACCCAACATACTTTTTATCGATCAGAAACCTACAATATTTGTTTGCATTTCTGTTAAATATCGATGTTTACAGCTCCAACTTCCTTGAAGCCTGAAACTTGCAAGTGGTCAATTTACCATAATTGAATCTCTGTTGTCGATGTTTACAGTTCCAACTTCCTTAATTTAACCCCTTGAGGATCATGATGCATTTTGGCAGGTTATTCTGACTGTCATTAGAAGATTTTATGCAGATTAGGAAAGGTGTATGGAAGTCAGAGGGTTGATTGAGACCGTCTTTACCCTTCTAACTCCCACAGATCCTTCCCAAGCTGTATAAAATCGTCTAGTGATAGCCAGACAATACCGTCTTTACCCTTCTAACTCCCACAGATCCTTCCCAAGCTGTATCAAATCGTCTAGTGATGGCCAGACAATACCGTCTTTACCCTTCTAACTCCCACAGATCCTTCCCAAGCTGTATCAAATCGTCTAGTGATGGCCAGACAATACCGTCTTTACCCTTCTAACTCCCACAGATCCTTCCCAAGTTGTATCAAATCGTCTAGTGATGGCCAGACAATACCGTCTTTACCCTTCTAACTCCCACAGATCCTTCCCAAGCTGTATCAAATCGTCTAGTGATGGCCAGACAATACCGTCTTTACCCTTCTAACTCCCACAGATCCTTCCCAAGCTGTATCAAATCGTCTAGTGATGGCCAGACAATACCGTCTTTACCCTTCTAACTCCCACAGATCCTTCCCAAGCTGTATCAAATCGTCTAGTGATGGCAGATACCGTCTTTACCCTTCTAACTCCCACAGATCTTCCCAAGCTGTATCAAATCGTCTAGTGATGGCCAGACAATACCGTCTTTACCCTTCTAACTCCCACAGATCCTTCCCAAGCTGTATCAAATCGTCTAGTGATGGCCAGACAATACCGTCTTTACCCTTCTAACTCCCACAGATCCTTCCCAAGCTGTATCAAATCGTCTAGTGATGGCCAGACAATACCGTCTTTACCCTTCTAACTCCCACAGATCCTTCCCAAGCTGTATCAAATCGTCTAGTGATGGCCAGACAATACCGTCTTTACCCTTCTAACTCCCACAGATCCTTCCCAAGCTGTATCAAATCGTCTAGTGATAGCCAGACAAAAAGCAATAGCCTACAATGCATACACAAGATCAAAAACACATGAAGCCTTTTATTACTTTAGAAACATCAGAAATCATGCCAAAACTGTATTAAACGTAACTAAATCAAACTTTCTCCACAAGCAGGCAAATAAACTTCTAAATAATCCAAATGATAACAAAATATTTTGGTCTACTCTTAACTCATTTAAATCCAACTTCACTACTGCTTCATCCATTCCACCATTAAAATCTCCGACTGGCAATCTTGTAAGTGACCCACGAGGTAAAGCTAACCTTCTTGCGGATATTTTCTCCACCAACTCAACCTTAGATGAAATAAATCAAGATGTCCCTGTACTTAATTTTAATTCGCCTGAAATTCCCTCACTTAAGATCCACACCAGACATGTCAAAACTATTTTGCAGAATCTCTCAGTAGATAAGGCTCCTGGTCCAGATGAAATTCCTCCAATAGTACTTAAGAATTGCTCCTTGGTGCTCGCTCCTATATTGGCAAAAATTTTCCGTCTGTGTACTCATACCTCATGTTTCCCAGTACCCTGGAAAGAAGCAAACATCCAATGGAAAGAAGCAAACATCCATCCAGTTCCTAAAAAAGGTGCCTCTTCAGATCCATCAAACTACAGACCAATAGCTATAACTTCCACTCTTGGTAAAGTCTTTGAAATTATATTAAATAATCACATAATTAAGCATCTTGAGAATAATAAATTAATCAGTGATAGGCAATATGGTTTTAGACGATGTCGATCAACTGCAGACATGCTTTGCCTTCTTACGCATCAAATCAACCAAGCTACAGACCAACGTGGTGAAACACATACAATAGCACTGGATATATCAAAGGCATTTGATAGAGTCTGGCATCAATCCTTATTGTCGAAGATGTCACACTACGGCCTTGCATCATTAGTTCCACTAATTTCTTCTTATCTTCATAACAGAAAATACGTGTAATGGTAGATGGCCTTTATTCTCAATTTCACTCAATAAATGCTGGTGTTCCCCAGGGATCAGTTTTGGCCCCAATTCTGTTCCTCATTCATATCAATGATCTCATATCTACCACTCATAATCCAATACATTCCTACGCAGATGACTCAACACTCCACAGTTCCTTCACATTTACCAATTCTTTCACCCAACCCGATCTTACAAATTCAAAAATAAACACTGCAATTTCTCTGAACCAGGACCTTTCTAGAATTAATGGATGGGGACAAAAGAATCTAGTTTCCTTTAATGCACAGAAAACCAAGTACATTAAATTTTCTAACCGACAGAATCTCACTGACTCCCTTATATTTTTTAATTATGTAAATATTCCCACTTCCCCTAGTATTGACATTCTCGGTGTAACATTAACTACTAACTTGAGCTGGACACATTATGTTAGAAGCATTGCTAAGAATGCCTCTAAAAAACTGGGACTCCTGTACAGAGTTCGAGAATTCTTCACTGACGAGCAGTTGGCTGTAATATATAAAAGTCATGTGCGTTCTCAGATGGGTTACTGTTCACCTCTGTGGGGTGGAAGTGGAGTGGTTGCATTAAGGCAGTTGGACAAAATTCAAAATAAAGCTATTAGATTAATCAATAACCCTGCAATCACACAGGACCTTCCTACATTATCCATACGAAGAAACGTTGCATCCCTTGCATTATTCTACAGATATTTTCACAGCAATTGTTCCGAGGAACTTGCTTCAATTGTGCCGCCTCTCCACATCTTTCCCCGTAGAACTAGGGCAGCTGAGAGCGCCCATGAATTTACACTTTCTCCTCCACAATGCAGAACTTCTGCATATCAGAATTCATTTATCCCCAGAGCTACTACTCTTTGGAATTCACTTCCCTCGAATTGCTTTCCACAAACTTACAATCTACAAATGTTTAAATCCAGTTGTTACAAACATTTTATGAATGGAGGATGCCTTTAGGCACATGGACCTTTTTGTTTTATCTGTGTTTTTCCTTCCTCCGTTCATAGTCTCTTTAAAAAAAAAAAAAAAAAAAAAAAAAAAAAAAAAAAAAACCGTCTTTACCCTTCTAACTCCCACAGATCCTTCCCAAGCTGTATCAAATCGTCTAGTGATAGCCAGAAAATGTGTGAAAACGTGTCATGCTCCTCAGCGGGTTAACACTAGCTGGTGCAACGTCTTGAAGGTCATTAGGGTATTGTGTTTAATTATTATCGAGGGTTTTAATTGTTTTGGCCATTTTCGAACAATGTGTTTTTAGTTTACCCCGAGACTTGGAAAAACGCCTCTCTAAATCCCCTTCAAACTAAAAAAAAAAAAACGTCCCCTTTCAAGCTAAATGTGTACATTTCTTCTGTAGAAACATTTCCCGGCCAAAGGCCGGTTTCTCCCAAATTGCAGGATCGCTATCGCTCGCCCAGGATAAATCGTCACCTTATTGGGTTGAAGCATTATATAATCGCCAAACTAATGAGATGAAACGTCTTAAAATCTCCAAGCTAATGGAGTAAAACAGAGAGGATCTAAATTGGCCCGCTCTGCACCTAATAGGGTTAAAACTAACAGGACGTTCTGGTTGTGGTGTTGACATAGGGTAACCGACCGACTGACTGACTGACTACACTGACTGACTGACTACACAGACTGACTGACTGACTGCCTACACTGACTGACTGAATACACAGACTGACTGACTACACTGGCTGACTGACTGACTACACTGACTGCCTACACTGACTGACTGACTGACTGACTACACAGACTGACTGACTGACTGCCTACACTGACTGCCTACACTGGCTGACTGACTACACTGACTGACTGACGGACTGACTACACAGACTGACTGACTGACTGCCTACACTGACTGCCTACACTGGCTGACTGACTACACTGACTGACTGACTACACTGACTGCCTACACTGGCTGACTGACTACACTGACTGACTGACTACACTGACTGACTGACTACACTGACTGACTGACTGAATTAATTGTAACAGCGTAACTGTAGGTAGCTATACACATTACTATAGGTACTGTAATTCACATAAACAGTACATCACTATAATCAAAGTACTAATCATATAGACAACTGTAAACGTGTTGATGTGATCTCCCAATAGAAGTTGACACCATCACAATGGACGCTGGTAATTTTCCACTAAGCTTAGGCAAGCATGGATCCCACGAACACAAGATCGTATCACACACCCATTGCCAAGAAATCCAGAAGTAATTGCTATAGTACCTCTATCCTCTGTAACTCAAAATGGGCTCGAGCAAATTGGCTGTAAATTTCCACATCTATTCCTTGACTGACTCTTCCCAAATGGTAGAAATATTAGCTTGATTACTCTAGTTGTTTTTGAGTTACAGAGGTTGGAGGTCATGATTTCTCGCCTACTTACAGCGAATAGAGCAATAGACTATTGCAACTTTGTCACACATTGTATTCCCACGGTGTTGCTGGAGCCGCGCCCTACCTCAGGGAATCATGTCACTCTTTCAACTCTGGGGGAGGAACTTGCTACAGGCAGTTCTGCCTTTTGTCTCACTCGCTCACATAGAAAAAAAAAGATAGTCAGTCAAGCTCAACACATACACATACACATACACATACACACCACACACAATCAACCAGGAAACCAGTTTTCCCGCTCCCTAGCTCCTGAGAACTTGTGAGAAGGGCCCAATAGGATTACCAGCCTACCCACCACCTCGTCAAAGATAATTAACCCTTTCAGACACATATGACACAGAGGTTGCCAGATTAGCAATAAGAAATAGAGTTCTCTCATTCTTATAATTACCTCTCCACAATTAGTTTTCTGCCCACAGCTAACTCAAAGACAACTGAAGAGGTTGAAGTAACTAAACTAAAGGTTTCTAAATACCCCTGATGGTAACAAAGGCTTTAAAGTATCCCTAATAGGCTCAAAATCACGTCATATGTCGGAGAGGGTTAAGTTACCCAAGGACCTCCCCCTACCCCCTCCCAACCCCCAAGAATTACTTGGAGAGAGAGAGAGAGGGGGGGGGGGGGGCTCAAGTTGGAATGGCTGGATGTTTATAAGTTAACCATTTGAGTACGGTACCAGCGACGTGGGTCATTATTTTATTCTAGCTTATATTTAGACGATATTATAATTATGCAGCTTGGGAAGGATCTGTGGTATAGTTAAGAGGGGGGGGGGGGGTTTGAGATAGTTTGAAAGTCTGATTATGGCTAGTGGTCCTTCCTAAGCTTAACATAATCGTCTAATAGTTGCCCAATAGGATTACCCCCCCCCCCCCGCCACCTCGTCAAAGATTACTAAGTTGCCCAAGCCTCCCCCCCCACCCCCCCTCCCCCTAAGAATCAGTGTTACCAATTGACCACTTGCGAGTTTCCGGCTATAAGAAAGTTGGAGCCGTGAACATCGATATTAAACAGAAATGCAAAAATAGTGTACGTTTCTGATGGATAAATGGTATGTTGAATTTGGTTTTATGTATGTATAAATGTACTACGACCGTATGTTAGCTGGAAATCCTGTTAGATATCGTTGTCTACAGCTCCAACTTCCTTATAGAACGAAACTCGCAAGTCGGCAATTTAGCTACTATCCCGCTAGATCTAGAGGTATTCACTTCGACCTAGAGGCACATTTTTACATCGAGCGACATTTAATTCAAGAGGTATTCAGATTTCATCCATTTTAAGGGGAGATGGGTCGTTTTTCGCGTCCCTCTTCTCCCTAATGTTTAACCCCATTAGTTTTCAGATTTCAAGACGTTTGGTTTGCGATTTTAAGACTTTTCACACTTTTTCTGTATCAATTTTAAGACTTTTCGAGTCATTTAGGTGTCGATTTTTTCCAGGCGAGCGAAAGCGAGCCTGTAATTATTATGTTCCCTCCACCAACCGACTTTAGATATAAACTCAATTAATGAAATCAACAAATACATGTGGTAGTCCAGGGATTCGAACCTAGGATGCTCACACCAAAATTCAGTGCATTTATCCATTGCCCTACGAAGACAGTTAAAAAATGGTGGACAAGCCTACGATTTATTATGCAGTTTCGAATCCTGCATATCAATCTAAGCATGTACACAATTCCAACTGCACTATCATAGGCTATGGATAGATGGATGGAAGGAGTAATTAATGGGGCCTTAACCCTAAGGAAGGCCTCTCTATAAGCTACCCCTGAACCTGAATGAATTATTATGTTCCCTCCACCTTTACTTCTAAACTCAATTAATGAACCGGCCTTCGTCCGGCAAAAAAAGTGAATAACTGAATACATAGACCAAAAAACCAGCCACTAGCCCCTTAACCCTTAACTGGCGGCGCGCAACATAAGTCGAGTATAATAAATCTGGACTATCTGGCGGCGCGCGACATAGGTCGTGTGGCAATTTCAGCACGTAATGTTGCTGAGAGAGAGAGAGACAAGTGGTGGCAGGAGAGTAGCGAGCGTATGACTGCTCCAGACCACCGCGGCGAACCTACTGACACGAATCCCACCTCCTCCCTCCCTCTCTCACTCGCTACATACTGAATTGTATGGGGAAAGTACCGAATTACATGCTTTTTGCACTCGTGTTGCGCGGTTGTTGCAAGAAAACTAGCCGTCATAAAAGGATCGTTATGGTGTCATTGGAAAGCTCTGTTTATGCCCTTTCAGGGATAGATACTTGTTTTACGCTCTGGGTCTTATTTAGGCATGAAAATTATCACGTAAACAGCCCTATTTTGGCTAAAAACACCCCGCTGGGCGGTACATATAAATAAACCGCCTAGCCCGCCAATAAGGTGTTAATACGAGCATATTGACTGTTAATACAAACTACAAAGGGTTTTATATAATTATGACTCTCTCTTCAGCCATAAAACATATTATAACCATTGTGTAACCCATACTAAAAATATACTCCATTGGTCTTCAGTTATCAGAAATATAAGTATATATACAGTATATATATATATATAATATATATATATATATATATATATATATATATATATATATATATATATATATATATATATATATATATATTCTTTAATACATACGAGGTTGAAAGAAATGGCAATTTCTGCGTTGGAAATTTTATTATTCAAAGTTTCCAGGTCTCTGATGAGTTTTCGCTGGGTGGCAGGAAGTAGATGAAGGAGATGAGCAAAATTCATGGTGGTACAGGGTTACATAAATGTAAATGATGATACAGGATATACGACGCGTTTCACTGGACAACCAGCATTATCAAGTAAGGATGGAATGATATAAAAGGTAAACAGGAAGGGTATATATAGAGGGTGGAGGATCAGAGGAGGCGAAAAACAAGGAGCAAAAATCTACTATTGGTGGAGGGGGATTCTGGAAAAGAGAAAGGGGGGACCGCTTCACGCATGCGCACTGGATGCGGGATGGTGGTCGGTTGGTGGGGTCGAAGCTGAAGCTGATTGGGTAAACGTCTTAAAACAGTAGGCTGAATGGGGCCGAATGGATACAAGCCAAGGAGAGAGGGAGAGAAAGAGGAAAAAAGCGATGTAGGCCCCTTTAACCCCCTTGTTTTAGTCCATTAGTTTGGAGATTTTTAGACGTTTCACTATATTAACTAATATCGTTATTAACACCAATAACACCCAATTATATTAATGAATACATATGATCCTACATTACTGATAATAAGACTTCATCCCATTCACGTGTCAATTTCTTTTCTGGGCGAGCAATAGCGAGCCTGTAACCTAAAAGAAATCGACCTTCGGCCGGGAGAATTTTCTATCGAAAAACGTACAAATTTAACTTGAAGATGGCTTGGGTGGACATTTTTTAGTTTGAAGGAAGTCTGGGAAGGCGTTTATGTTAGCCTATGTGGCAAGGTAAAATTCAGTTGTTCGAAAATGGCAAACGCAAGCAAAGTCTATATATCTATCTATTTATTGCCAGAAGCCAGGAGCGGTGACCAGGAATGAATCGCCCCCAAGCTTCTCTGTCCCATGTCAGCCGACGGCCCTCCTCCCAACCAACACCGCTTTTACTCATATACCTCTTAACTTCTTAACTCCATCCTTCCACCTCACTCTCAGTCTGCCTCTCCCTCCCTGTCCCTCCACCTGACTATCGTACACTCTTAATAATTCTCTCACTTCCCACAAGTTCCACATGGCCGAACCATCGCAAGGTGTTACTTTTCACACTTTCCAGAACATCCACAACCATTGCACACCACACTGCTCTCTTATCTGGGAGTAACAATATCGAGTAACCTAAAACCGAGTCAACAATGTTCAGAAGTTGTTAAGAAGGCAAACAAAATAATTGGCTTTATAGGCAGATCATTTGAGCATAAATCCAAAGACGTAATCCTAACCCTTTACAATTCCTTAGTCCGCCCTCTTCTGGAATACTGCGTTCAATGCTGGTGCCCTTATTACCAAAAAGACATAAACAAGCTAGAACGAGTTCAACGTAGAGTTACCAAAATGATACCTAGCCTAAAGAACAAACCATACAAAGAGCGTCTTAGAGAATTAAATCTATTTCCTTTAACCCAGCGCAGATTAAGAGGTGACTTAATTCAAGTGTTCAAAATCATCAAAGGCATCGACAATATGAACTGTAGTAAGTACTTCACTATCGACCAATCTAATTACACGCGGGGAAACGGTTGCAAAATTATTGGTAAATCTTTTAACTCACACGAATCTAAGAATTTCTTCTTCAATAGAGTTGTCAACTTGTGGAATGGGCTTCCCCGAGACGTTATAGACTGCAGGACCGTTCTATCTATTCTATTCTATCTATATGCTCAGGCCCAATCCCCATTTTGGAGGTAGCCGACTCAAGACAGAGCAAGAACAGGGAAAACACAAAAACAACATAAAACAAAAAATAAACACAGATAAAAAACACAAACTCTCACACATCCAAGTCACCCAGGAGAAGCACCGTTGATTCATTTAAATTCCGCCTAGACAAATATCTCGCATCAAACCCGCGACTGACTGCGTTTGTAAATGAATAACTTTATTTTATCCTCCCCTCAGTTACTAACCCATATGTCCCCTACTAACTTCCTAGTCCTGCCACGTTAGTGGCAGGGCAGTAGTTCCCTTACCCACTCTAAACCACTGTTTGGCACTTGATCCTCAGTGTTTTGGAGGACAAGCAGGCTAGAAGGGTCACTAGATCTGTTGTTGCTTGATTTCCTTTGTACTCCTTTGTACTTCCTAATTCGTCTGTCTATCCCTCCATTTAACTCCACATGCACTTCTCAAATAGTTCAGTTCCACCGCTCTCACTCATGATTTGTGCCTCTCCATCAACGTCCATGTTTCACTCCTATACAACAACTTGGACTCTCTCATGACTCCTTTTCAGGAAGCCGGAGAGAGTCGAAACGTTTGTGTCCTAACAATAAAATATCTTTCTGCCATGTGACTCCGTGATACATACATACATACATAAAATTTTAAGACCGAGTGTTCCACACATAAGTGCAGTTTCAGTCTCTTGTCCTAATGGCGGCATTCCAGGCAACCCTGTTAAGGGCTGCTTCACTTGTCAAGTTCTTGGATTTGAGATCGGCGCGTATAGTCCGATCCCAGGTCTTCCTCGGTCCACCCCTTGGTGCAGCTCCCTCCACAATCACAGACCTGCATTTTTTCACCCAATTTTGTTCATCCATTCTCTCCACATGTCCATACCATCCCAGTCTACTTGTACGCATCACCTCGCTAATACTCTTTATACCTAAACGTCTCCTCAGCTCAACATTTGTTATTCTATCCTGTAGCCTGGCCCCACACATCCATCTCACCATTCTCATCTCATTACGCTCCATTCTGTTGACATCCTCTACTTTAACGGCCCATGTTTCTGAGGCATACGTCATTGCACTTCTAACACATGAAGCATACACCTTTCCCTTCAGGGGGAGAGGCATTCTTTTCATGGTCAGGATTGGCATCAATTCTCTGAACTTCCCCCAGCCACACCTAATTCTAGCAACAGTGGCAGCCTCGGCCCCACCACCGGCAGAGATGGTATCTCCTAGGTAACAAAACTTGTTCACCAGCTCCAAAGACTCATTTCCAAAATTCACACCCACAGGATCATCACTTAACACAAGCTCGCCTTTGCACACTACGCACTCAAATTTCTCTATTTCTGACTTATCCTTCGGCAGGGGCCCCTTTATTCTACTACAGCGCTTACTCCCATGGTGTACCCAACATCGACAGATGCTACATTGAATTGAGTTAACGCCCACTCCCTTTCCACACACTGCACATGGGTATGCACCGCTCTTTTCCACATTGCCTCGTCTCAAACTACAATGCATAACCTTGGTTTTGTTAATATTGACTCTTAAACCCTTGCTCGCCATGCCCTCTCTCCACTCTCTGAATTTGGCCTCAGCATCCTGCATACTGTCAGCTATTAGGACTAAATCGTCTGCATAAAACAGTTCCAACGAGAGTCCGCCTCTAAAAACTCTAGACAGCGCCTCCAAGACCATAATAAAGAGGAGGGGGCTTAACACTGAACCCTGATGGACTCCAACACGGACTGCGAACTCATCACTCAGTACACCCTTCACCCTCACCGAACTTCGCGAATCCTCATACATCTTCATTATCACACGCACCAGCCACTCTTCCACACCAAGTTTCCTCATAGCCCACTGTACAACATCTCTAGGTACCCTATCAAAGGCCTTCTGCAGGTCCACAAACAATACAATTGACCCTACCAAGAATTCACCTGAGACCTCTGGTGGACCCTTCCGAAGTAGCGCCAGAGCTAAGACTGTCGACATCAACAATACCCAACACCTAGGATATCCAGTTTATCTCGATTTTTTGTGATTCTACATGTTTTTATATTACAGTATACGACTACACTATGAGCTTATATAGTATAGTAATAAAGGGAAAGTCCTATACAGCTGATAATGACTACAAACATAATTATAAGCTGATTAATAATCATAACAAAATAGGCGCGAAAATACTTGCTGACTTTGTATTATAAATATACGTTATTTATAAATACGGGTGATTTTAAAATATATAAAACAACAGTATGCATATACCAAAGTACGTGTCAGCTACAGAAATTTTGACTAACTGCTTATAATAAAGAATTGTTGAAGGAGAGGGAGGGAGGGTGGATAGGTCCCCGATGTAGCCAATTTCGCACAATGGACCGCGGTAAACATTGCGTTCAGCGCCTCTATCGGCCACTGTAGGCATTTATTGGTAGGGAGAATTTCCCCATTCCCCTATGCAGTTTATATACCCTAGCTGTATATCCCACATGAGAAAGAAAAGCATAGAAACACATGGACACATAAAAAACCAATAAACAAATAGATGAAAATGGAAAACACAAAAATAAAAAGACATTCACACACCTTCACCATAATATATATACAGTAGGCTACTCAACAAATACATTCACACACCTTCACCATAATATATATACAGTAGGCTACTCAACAAATACATTCACACACCTTCACCATAATATATACAGTAGGCTACTCAACAAATACATTCACACACCTTCACCATAATATATATACAGTAGGCTACTCAACAAATACATTCACACACCTTCACCATAATATATATACAGTAGGCTACTCAACAAATACATTCACACACCTTCACCATAATATATATACAGTAGGCTACTCAACAAATACATTCACACACCTTCACCATAATATATATACAGTAGGCTACTCAACAAATAC
Source organism: Paralithodes platypus (assembly GCA_032716605.1). Lineage (NCBI taxonomy): Eukaryota > Metazoa > Arthropoda > Malacostraca > Decapoda > Lithodidae > Paralithodes > Paralithodes platypus. The sequence goes on along the minus strand of CM064579.1, from coordinate 54,114,077 downwards.
ATTCACACACCTTCACCATAATATATATACAGTAGGCTACTCAACAAATACATTCACACACCTCACCATAATATATACAGTAGGCTACTCAACAAATACATTCACACACCTTCACCATAATATATATACAGTAGCTACTCAACAATACATTCAACACCTTCACATAATAATATACAGTAGGCTACTCAACAAATACATTCACACCCCTTCACCATATTATATATACAGTAGGCTACTCAACCAAATCATTCTCACACCTTCACCATAATATATATACAGTAGGCTACTCAACAAATACATTCACACCATCTATATACAGTAGGCTACTCAACAAATACATACACAACATCACCATAATATATATACAGTAGGCTACTCAACAAAAAATACATTCACACATTCACCAAATATATATCCAGGCTACTCAACAAATTTCACACACTTCACCATAATATATACAGTAGGACAATAAACAAATCACACATTAATATATATACACTAGGCTACTCAAGAAAAACATCCACACACCTTCACCATAATATATATACAGTAGGCTACTCAACAAATACATTCACACACCTTCACCATAATATATATACAGTAGGCTACTCAACAAATTGAGGGCATAATTTCCGTTTCAATCACTCAAGGAATTTGTTACGTATATATTTTATTGTATTATTTGTTTATATATATTTGTTTTGTTTTATCTCTTAGGTACAGTAGTTAATTTGTCACTGTACAACTCTCTCTCCGACTGTATTTCTTTCGTAAATTTGATTAGGTTGGGTTGGGTGAGATTGTGTGTATGAACCAAAATAATTTACGATGTCAATGAGTAAATTGAATATATCAAAATTCAAATTCAATTGTTTTTATTAGTTCCTATGAACCGAGGACAATATTAGGTGGAATCATTTAGTTTTAATTATCATTATGTATTAGTATAATTTGTATTATGTTAAAACAATATGTAAATCATTGATGACTACCAAATTTGTGAGTGGTTGAAATAGAAAGTAGGCCAAAGCGAGCAACACTCACCAGGCTCAGGAATCCATGGCCACATTGCACCGTCTGTGTGAGGAAAACAGAACATTAAAAATAGGACACAATAATATATAGTCGGAATTAAATGCATGTTCAACACAGCAAACTAACCATTAACCCGTCCAGTACCAGTGACGTCCTTTTCATTTTATTCTGGCTATTAGACGATTGCATTAAGCTTAGGAAGGACCTCTAGCAACAATAAGACTTCAAACTATCTCATCCAACCCAATTAATTACCACAGATCCTTCCTAAGCTGCATAGTATCGTCTAAATATAACTAGAATAATATATAATGCGCGTCGCTGGTACTCAAAGGGTTAATTAGTCTAAAAATAAAAATAAAACAAAAATACATAAATACAAAATAAAGCATAACAGAATCGCAGTACCCAGGCCCCCCATACATTTTGCATAACATTGAATTAACTCTCCCAACAGACGACCACCCGACACGCCCGTCCCGACACCTTCGCCGACAATTACGACCAACTTTGGCCTCGCAACATAAAAAGACCAGGATTTTTCGACTTTCCCCTCTAGCTCTCTTAAGCTTTTCAAGGACCCCCAAATGTTTAGGAGGGGTTTAAAGACACTTAAGGGGGGTCACCGGCGTATTATTTATCTTTCTCTCCCTTTCTCTCTTTCCCTGGCTTGTATCCATTCGGCCCCATTCAGCCAACTGTTTTAAAATATTTATCCCCATCCAGGTGTCAAATTCTATCGCTCGCCAGCATTGTATGGCGAAATCCGGCTTCGCCGGAGAAATTTTTCTATTTAAAAATGTACAAATTTAGCTTACTGTCAAAACAAAAAAGTATATATTCTGGCTCGCTACCGCTCGCCAGGAAAATATTGACACCTGGATTGGGGTAAACGTCTTAAAACAGTAGACTGAATACTAGCCAAATGGAGAGGGAGAGAAAGAGAAAAAACCCTGAGGTGGGCTCCCTTAATTCCTTGAGCACCATGACGCCTTTTGACCTTTGATTCTAGCTACACTTAGAGAAGTTTATGCAGTTTTGACCTTTGATTCTAGCTACACTTAGAGAAGTTTATGCAGTTTTGACCTTTGATTCTAGCTACACTTAGAGAAGTTTATGCAGTTTTGACCTTTGATTCTAGCTACACTTAGAGAAGTTTATGCAGTTTTGACCTTTGATTCTAGCTACACTTAGAGAAGTTTATGCAGTTTTGACCTTTGATTCTAGCTACACTTAGAAGTTTATGCAGTTTTGACCTTTGATTCTAGCTACACTTAGAGAAGTTTATGCAGTTTTGACCTTTGATTCTAGCTACACTTAGAGAAGTTTATGCAGTTTGGACCTTTGATTCTAGCTACACTTAGAGAAGTTTATGCAGTTTTGACCTTTGATTCTAGCTACACTTAGAGAAGTTTATGCAGTTTTGACCTTTGATTCTACCTACACTTAGAGAAGTTTATGCAGTTTTGACCTTTGATTCTAGCTACACTTAGAGAAGTTTATGCAGTTTTGACCTTTGATTCTAGCTACACTTAGAGAAGTTTATGCAGTTTTGACCTTTGATTCTACCTACACTTAGAGAAGTTTATGCAGTTTTGACCTTTGATTCTAGCTACACTTAGAGAAGTTATGCAGTTTTGACCTTTGATTCTAGCTACACTTAGAGAAGTTTATGCAGTTTCAGATGGACCTACTGTATGTTATTACAAGGGTTTATGCAGTTTCAGATGGACCTACTGTATGTTATTACAAGGGTTTATGCAGTTTCAGATGGACCTACTGTATGTTATTACAAGGGTTTATGCAGTTTCAGATGGACCTACTGTATGTTATTACAAGGGTTTATGCAGTTTCAGATGGACCTACTGTATGTTATTACAAGGTATGCAGTTTCAGATGGACCTACTGTATGTTATTACAAGGGTTTATGCAGTTTCAGATGGACCTACTGTATGTTATTACAAGGGTTTTGCAGTTCAGATGGACCTACTGTATGTTATTACAAGGGTTATGCAGTTTCAGATGGACCTACTGTATGTTATTACAAGGGTTTATGCAGTTCAGATGGACCTACTGTATGTTATTACAAGGGTTTATGCAGTTTCAGATGGACCTACTGTATGTTATTACAAGGGTTTATGCAGTTTCAGATGGACCTACTGTATGTTATTACAAGGGTTTATGCAGTTTCAGATGGACCTACTGTATGTTATTACAAGGGTTTATGCAGTTTCAGATGGACCTACAAGATCGTATCAACCCATTTGAGGTGTAATCGATCCACAGGGAAAAAAAAGATACCGAAATGGCACAAAAGGTCCTAAAATCATGAAACTAATGGAGCGAATGTCTGAGAAACTCAAAACTAAAGGGGCTAAACATGAAGGAGAAGGGGGGAGAGGGGGGGGGGGGGGGGGGCAGAAAAATTAAACCTCCCCTCAACGCTGCTACGTTTTGGACCCAAGAGTCTGTAAAGAAAAAAAAAAAAAAGGATAATTGAATAAGTAAGAAGGTCGACTTGTGTGCAGAACTCTTGAGGTTTGTCCGGAGCTATTATTACGGCTGATAAACCCCTTGAGTGCCAGCGACGTAGGTTATTTCTTACAGTTTCTTACAGTAGATCCTCTGGAAAAAGGCAAACCAGGCCTGTGTATCCAGTTCAGTGCCAGTACTTGCACTACTGCGGTCGTTCACTGTGTTGGCGGCGGCGGCAGCAGACGCAACATTTTTACTATTCTGTATACAAACACAGTAAAAAGACAAAATAACTTATCAAAATTGCTGTGTGGAAACGCTTAAGTAAAACAATAATTTATATTTGTCAATCCAACCATATTTTAGCTCTTGATTCTGCTAACTATCGCCATAAACAACTCCAACTTCCCTATAGCCTGAAACTCGCAAGTGGATAATTACCAGGAAAATGCATGGCACCAGTTTATATAATAGTTTCTTTTGGTCCTTGCAACAACTCATAAACATTTTTTTTTGTTTTTTTTTTTTTCTATGTGATTGAGGGAGGCAAAAGGCATAACTGCCTATAGCGAGTGCCTCCCCCATAGTTGAAAGAGTGACAGGGCCAAAATCAAGGGACGTTCGAGCCAAAATGCCTGGACACACGGAGTTTGAAGCAATTTAAGTCATAGGAAGAGGGAAAGACTGATTCTGGGAGAGAGTTCCAGAGCTCAGCTGTTGAGTAGAAGAAAGTTTGAGAGTAACGTTTCACTCTTGGGTTGGAGAGTTGCACAGAGTAGGGGTGGGATTGAGTTGCAAGACGGGTACCACGTGCCCTACGTAAAGGAGGTGGTATGCACTGGGATCTGAGGAACACTGATTATTATAGTAGCGATAGAATAGCGAGAGAGATGCAACATTGCGGCGGAGAGAGAGAGATTGCAGAGAGTTGGTGAGTGGACGGGAGTTAATGATACGAAAGGCCTTCCTTTCAACTTTGTCTAGGAGAGCGGTGTGAGAGGAACCTCCCCTCACATGTGAACAATACTCAATACAAGGGCGCACTATGCCCCTGTACAGAGCAAGAAGCTGTGCAGGGGAAAAGAACCCCCTAAGGCGGTTGAGCACACCCAGCTTCTGGGAGGCTGCCTTAGCAAGACTGGTAATATGGTCCTTCCAAACATAGCGGTACAGTGGCGCTAATAAGTCATGTCCCAGCTGGCATTACGTTTGGCTTGCTCTGTGCTGTATTAATGTCTGTCAGATGTTGAATGGGGCGGGTAAGTGTAGGAACATGTTAATATATCTCACTCAAAAAGAAGAAATCATGTGTAAATATTGCTGATACCAATTATTGATCAAAATATAATTGGTGCCGAGACATCACTTATTAGCGCGACTGTACAGTCGCGCTAATAAGTGATGTCTCGGCACCAAGTATATTTTGATAAATAATTGGTATCAACAATATCTAAGCTTGATTTCTTCCTATCGAGTGAAATATACAAACATGTTCCTACACTTACCCACCCTATTCAACATCTGACAGACATTAATACAGCACAGAACAAGCCAAATGTAATGACAGCTGGGACATGACTTACTAGCGCGACCGTACATAAAGCACTTATACCCATAGTCCGATCCCTTCCAGTACCAAACTTGACAAATTCCTTGACCGTGACGATTGTGCGTTGTTATGTGTGCGATTAGTTTGCTTGGGAAACAGAGATTGAGGGTGTCGAACCAGACCATTTTTGTTTGAAGACTTGAATAAATTTGACAATTACCATGGAATAGGATTGTTTTGGCCATTATATCACTTCCAAAGACACAATTACCATGGAATAGGATTGTTTTGGCCATTATATCCCTTCCAAAGACACAATTTGACCTATGGACCTTGAGGGGAGATTTCCACTTGAGGTATTTTTTTCTGGACCCCTTTCTCCCTCATGTTTAGCCCCATTGCTTTTGAGATCTTGAGACGTTCGCCCTAGTAGTTTTGACATTTTAAGACATTTTGCCCCATTTCTGTCAATTTTAAGACCTTTCGTGCCATTTAGGTGTCGAATTTTTCCTGGCGAGCGATAGCGAGCCTGTAACTTAAGAGGAATCGGCCTTCGGCCGGGACATTTTTCTACCGAAAAATGTACATATTTATCTTGAAAGGGGGTCTAGGGGGTGTAATTTTAAGCTTGATGGAGGTCTAAGACACACACTAGAAACCTCCCCTTAAGTGTATAATATGGTCTAAATATAGTTAGAACAAAATATAACACACGTCGCTGGTGTGGTACTCAAAGGGATATGCCTCCAAATCAAACTCCCAGTAAACTCCCATTTATCCAAACATTTCTGTTAACCCAAGTTTTTGGTAGTGGTAGTTTCCACTTATTTAAGCCTCTCTGGGTGCTTAATAGACCAGTCAAAGTAGGGCTGGACTTAGAACAAATTGCAATAGAAGGTTTTTTGGCTTTAACTTGTTTATTAGGTCCCTCTGATGAACATATAAAAAGTCTCCAACTTTTGGACACCGGGAAAGTGGTTAATTTGCATAAATTCAAGATGGCCGCCGTCCAAAGCTTCAATTTACAGATAACTTTTTTCTGGTTGCTCCTAGACCCTATAAATGTATTACAAACAACGTTTTTTGGCTTTAACTTGTTTATTAGGTCCCTCTGATGAACATATAAAAAGTCTCCAACTTTTGGACACCTGGAAAGTGGTTAATTTACAGCCAAAAAACCTTACAGCCAAAAAACCTTCTATTGCAATTTGTTCTAGGTCAAGCCCTACCTTTACTGCACATTATTGTCTATTACATTTTGCCTAGGCCTATACTAATCCCATCATCTTGTTTCTTGTTTCAACAGATTGGTGCGACATCTACCGAAGCCATGGAAGAAGAGGTGGTGCATAATCCCTGCGGCATTTGCTCAAACACGTTAGACGAAGGAGAAACAGTCAAGCTGAGGGCGAAGGGAGCAGATACTATCAACAAGGCCAGTACTGAACGTGGAACGCCATCAATTACCGTGTCCGAGGGCCAAACGGTGCACATTGATTGCCGAAAGAAGCATGTCAATACGAAGCCAAATAGAATTCCTGGGAAGCAGAAGAAACGTCCTGCTCTTCGTTCTCAGACACCAGACTTTTGTTTTACAGAGAACTGCTTTTTTTGTGGTACAAAAATCTATTTGGACACAAAGCATGATTCAGAAGAAGTGTATCCAGTACGCACCTTCAACTTTCAAAGGACAATACTTTCTGCATGTGATGCCAGGGCTGATGAGTGGGCTGACACTGTTAGAGGCCGAATTAACTTTGCACGCGATCTTCCAGCAGCTGACACAATATATCACAAGCAGTGCAGCTCAAATTTCCAGACACATAGGCAGATCCCCTCCAAATATCGTGATTCCGCAGACAGTGAACCTCCTCGCAAGGGTCGCAAAGTAGATGCCTCACGAGAGGAAGCATTTCTACTCGCAATCGAGGACCTAGTCAGTGGCAATGATGATGAACAGACTACAGTGGTTGATCTCGTTGATAGAATGTCCCAGTTGTGCCCTGATGTTGAAGCGTATAGTGTAAAATACATGAAACAGAAACTTATTTCATATTTTGGGGATGAACTGGTTATTAGTAACGTGCATGGACGCAGCGATGTTGTAACTGTCAAAGAAAGTGCTGCAAAGATTTTGCAACAATTCAAAGACTCACCACAGACTGATGATGAGGAAGCAGAACAAAGAAAGATAGTCAGGGCTGCGGCACGGTTGATCAAAGCAGATATAAAGAACATTGATACTTGTAGAGATTTCTATCCAGATCCTTCTGAACTCCGGTCGCTGGAAAATTATGTGGCGTACGTTCCGCAGTCCCTTCGTATATTGCTGCAAGAGACGTTCAGTGGCAAGTCATGTGATCTTGAAGTTGCATCAATTGGACAAAGTATCGTGCAACTTACCAGACCAAGGGCCATTGTAGCACCCATTCAGTATGGATTGGCGGTTCAAATGCACCAGCACTTTGGTTCCCGCTTTCTTGTGGACAGTTTACACAGCCACGGCTTCTGTCTGCCTTACGCAGAAGTTTTGAGGTTTTCGAAGTGTGCTGCCAATTTCAGGGGCACCAACATATCCACTGCAGGCAGGTTTGGACAGTTCGTTGCAGACAATGTTGATCACAACTTGCGTACGCTTGATGGGCGAGGAACATACCATGGTATGGGTATAATTGTTGCTGTCACCCCTGAAGTAAGAGACACAACATCAATACCAAGATTGCAGTCACCTGAAAACAACTTCACGGCAGCTCAAATTGAAATCAAATACTACCGCAGTGTTCGCAAGAAGGGTGGGCCTCTCGAATTTAGAAAGCTTGACCCTATTTCAGCATCTGACAAGCTTGAAAATCTGGACATACTGTGGAAAACGTCATGGTTGCTTCGACCAAAACGACCAGGCTGGTCCGGCTTAATGCAGAGTGTGTGCCATGGACCACACCCAGGGAAATCATCCGTCCATTTCTTGCCCATGATTGACATGGACCCTACGGACATGAGTTGTATTTACTCAACACTTCACTTCGTTGCTGCGGAAAGCCATCGCCAGGGAACGACGCCAATGCTGACATTCGACCAACCGCTTTATTGGAAAGCGAAGACGATCATTGTTCATGAGAAGGAAGGAAGCGAACTGAAACCCATTGTTTTGAACCTTGGTGGCTTTCACTCTGTGATGAGCTTTTTGGGATGCATGGGCCATGTTATGGAAGCATCTGGGCTTAAGGAGGTTTTGGAACTTATATACGCTGAAAATGCTGTGACCCAAATGCTGAGTGGGAAAGCCTATGCACGAGCAATCAGAGGCCACTTCTTGGTTGACACAGCCTTGAGTTCGATTGTGTTAGGCAGGGCATACGGTGTCAACCTCTCAATGGTAGATGAGGAAAGTGACGCATGCAAGGACTTCCAGGAGGCTGCAGATCTTTTGGATAAGCTGTTGCGTGAAGACGTTTCACCGGATGAAGTCTGCAGTAAAGACGTTTTCAACAGAATTTCTGAAAAACTTAAAGCTGAGAAGAGCTCCTTAGCAGAGCATAAGATGGGAAAGCTATGGATTCAATACATGGACATGATTGACCTGCTGCGTCGCTTCCTGAGGGCACTGAGAATGGGCGATTTCCTACTGTACCTCGGAACACTCCAGGAGATGTTGCCGTACTTTGCAGCGTGTGGTCATAACAATTATGCCAAGTCAGCCCATGTGTACATTCAAGACATGATTGAACTTGAGCAGCTCAACCCAGACATGTTCTGTCAATTGAACTCCGGTCTATTTGTGATCCGCCGAAGTGATCGGCTGTGGGCAGGACTGCCAAGCGACTTGGTTATAGAGCAGGTTTTGATGCGCTCTTTGAAAACGAATGGTGGATTGACACGTGGTAGGGGCATGGAGGAAACGCAACGCCTGCGCTGGTTACTTGCTATGCCAGCCTGCGCTGAGGTGAGTGAAGTTATGCAAGAACTGACAGGGAAGCATTTCCACACCTCTGAGCAGCACAAAGAAATGACTGAAGCAAGGCGTGAACGAGATAGGAAGGACACAGAGAAGGTTCTCGCATTCTTCAAGGATTATGATCCATTTCAAGAATCAAATGAACTCAGGAATATTGCCAACGGTGTGACAGGACCAGCCTCGGCCAATCCTCATTTACTGTATGAGGTTGGTATGAACATTGTGCAGAAGATGGAAGGTAGCAATGCTTTTGACTTTTCATTTAGGAAGAAAGATCAAGTTGAGTCGTTGGGTGCAAAGGTTACAATCAGTGCTGAAAAAGTACCAATCGACCCACAGCTCCTTTTCCAGAGGCTCCTCATCTTTGCTAATAACAGGGACTTAGGTGTTGAAGAGGTCTTTGCGTATGAGTTGTCTAGCTACCCTACTGCTCTGTTCGATAAGTGGGGGAGGCTCAGGGAAGCCAATAAACCACAGCTAGGAGATGAGATAGCTGCTGTTGTTCCCAAGTCGTCATTGGAATCATTTGAGGAAGAAAGGACTGTGACCCATGTTCTGGATGGTGGTTCCTTATTGCAAAGGATTCCATGGAAGAAGGGTGACACATTTGAGGACATTGCAAGCATGTACATGAAGCATGTTTCCAAAAACTTTCTCAACCCGGTGGTTGTATTCGACGGTTATAAATCAGGACCTACTACCAAGGACATGACCCACAATCGACGATCAAAAGGAGTCTTTGGTCAAAAGGTGATGTTCACTCCAACCATGCCCCTTCGGTCAAAAAAGGAAAACTTCTTGTCAAACTCGGACAATAAGCAAAACTTCATTGACTTATTGTGTGAAACATTCAAGGCAAATGGAATTGACTGTGTCAATGCGCCAGCAGATGCAGATGTCATGATTGCGAAGAAGGGAATTGAGCATGCAAGGGAAACCGTGACATATGTGATAGGTGAGGACACAGACTTGTTGGTGCTGTTGTGTCATTATGCGGAACGAGGGATGAATGATTTGTACTTCAAGTCGAGCAAGGAAGGTGGGAAATGTTGGCATATTAACTCAGTAGCAGAAGCTCTCGGTGAAAGCATCTGTCGTGTCCTGCCAGTTGTCCATGCACTCTGTGGATGTGACACAACCTCACGACTGTATGGTATTGGTAAAGGGGCTGCCTTGAGGAAAGTGAGGGAAGACAACGGTTTCTTGAAATGTATAGAAGCATTCTGTTGCCAAAGTGGAAGTAAAGATGCGATATCATCAGCTGGTGAAAAGGCCTTGGTTTATTTGTACGGGGGAAAAGGAAATGACACCCTTGACGGACTGCGAAAGACAAAGTTTTGCAACAAGGTGGCAAAAAGTTCAACTACCGTTGAAGTTCACAGCCTTCCCCCAACAACCGATGCAGCCAAATACCACTCGTTCCGAGTTTATTGTCAGGTCCAGGAATGGATGGGGAACTGTGTGGACCCCGAGAAATGGGGCTGGTGTCTGCGGAAGGGACAGCTTGAACCGAAGACGATGGATTCGCCAGTGGCTCCTGATTCACTACTGAAATTGGTCAGATGTCAGTGTAAGGGCAACTGTGACACTCAACGCTGTAGTTGCAAACGGAATGAGCTTGAATGTTCCAGTGCATGTGGTCAATGTAAAGGACTCTGTCAAAATAGCAACTTTGATGCAAGCACCGATGATCCAAGTGAATACGAACTCCTATCATGAATTACATAATTGGCTCTGAATGACGTCATACTACGTCATGGTTTTTTTTTTTTTTTTTTTTATAAAAAAGAGGGACAACAGGTCAAAAAACCCATACAAGCACAAAGTGCCTGTGTCACCCCTTGTGAAAGAGACAGTTCAGCCTGTCTGTAAGGTTTTTCGGCTGTAAATTAACCACTTTCCAGGTGTCCAAAAGTTGGAGACTTTTTATATGTTCATCAGAGGGACCTAATAAACAAGTTAAAGCCAAAAAACGTTGTTTGTAATACATTTATAGGGTCTAGGAGCAACCAGAAAAAAGTTATCTGTAAATTGAAGCTTTGGACGGCGGCCATCTTGAATTTATGCAAATTAACCACTTTCCCAGTGTCCAAAAGTTGGAGACTTTTTATATGTTCATCAGAGGGACCTAATAAACAAGTTAAAGCCAAAAAACCTTCTATTGCAATTTGTTCTAGGTCCAGTTAAATGATTGCTAGATTTACTGGACTATAAGGGGAGGTTTCCACTTGAGGGATTTTTTTTCTTTACCCCTTTGAGATTTTAAGGCGTTCGCCCCATTAGTTTGGCGATTTTAAGAACTTTCACCCCATTTATGTCACTTTTAAGACTTTGCGTGCCATTTAGGTGTCAATTTTTTCCTGGCGAGCGATAGCGAGCCTGTAATTTATAAACATTTTTCTACCGAAAAATTTACAAATTTATCTTGAAAGAGGTTCAAGGGGGTGTAATTTCAAGCTTGATGGAAGTCTAGGAAACACACTAAAAACCTCCCCTTAATTGCATCAATTTATCCCCTCTGAAGTAGATATTGCTTGAATTAGATGATAATTTGAAGTTAAGTCAGCCTATAAATGGTTTTAAATGCATTGGCAACAGTACATTAGGCCGTTGTAACACATATTGACCTTTATGTAGAGGCACTCGCGTTTATCCAGAAAAATACCTTATCCAAAATGTCAAGACTCATGATTTTTGGATAAAAGGGAGTTTACTGTATAAACAGAAACGGGTACAGACACACACATACAGGCGTATGTAAAATGTAAAAGAGCTTTGGGTAGGCGTGATGCAGCTTGGGCTAGATTAAGAAGAAGGAACACTGAGAGTAATCGGAATAAATATAAACAGGAGAGGAATAGATATGATAACATAATTAGGCAAGTTAAAATGAACTATGAGAAGAACATAGTAAATAAATGTGAAAGTGATCCTAGATTATTTTATAAATATATAAACAGTAAGTTGAAGGTAAAGAAACAAATTACTAAATTAAGAGTTAATGCTAGGACGTATGAAAATGTATCGGACATGTGTGAGGTAATGAATAACAAATTGGGGTCAGTTTTTACTAGAGAGGAAGGTTTTGACGAACCACAGGCGGGAGTACTGGAGAGTGGTCTTAGTAAGATTGAAATAACTAGAGATGAGCTGTTATCTGCGATGAGAGGACTTGAAGTAAGGAAAGCTATGGGACCGGATGAAGTGTCTGCCTGGGTTTTAAAGGAGTGTGCAGAGCAATTAGTGGAGCCAGTGAGGGACATAATTCAAGCTTCCTTAGATAAAGGACAGGTTCCTGTTGAATGGAAAAGAGCTAATATCATCCCGATATACAAGAATGGAAACCCTGAGGACCCTCTAAACTATAGACCAGTTTCACTTACTAGTATTGTATGCAAGATTTGTGAAAAGCTAATTAGGAAGAGATGGATGAAAATGTTGGAGAGAAAGAAGATAATAACCCCAAAGCAATTTGGATGGAGATGAGCTGCTTGAGGAGTATGTGTGGAGTTACTCGTAGAGACAGATTGAGGAATGAAGAGATACGTAGGAGAGTGGGGCAGCAGGAACATTTGTCAGCCAGAGTGGACAGAAGGGTGCTGAGCTGGTATGGTCATGTTGAACGAATGGGAGATGAAAGGCTTACAAAGAGAATATGTGAGTCAGGTACAAGGGGAGATAGAAGGGCAGGAAGACCCCCATTGAGATGGAGAGACTGTGTAAGAAAGGCTTTGGATGATAGAGGAATGACTATAGATCAGGCAGGGGAAGTGGTGGTGGACAGGAGTGAATGGAGAATGCTTGTGAATAGTTGAGTGAACACGTGGTCATTTGGAGTAAGGGGTCGGGCGCAAGTTCGACTAGATAATAGTCCATCAGGCGCCTGGCCCGGGGGGACGATTAATATGAAGGGTGTGCCTGGAAGTGTGGTGGGAGGGCTTGTGGCTTTGGCTCCGCTGCATGTCTGCCTGCCGAGATCGGAACCTCTCCGGGTGGTCAGGGGCCGGGGGAGTGCTGGAGCGACCTTGGTAACCCTGGTCTCTGGGTCTTCTCCTGGGTGACCTGGATGTGTGTGAGTTTGTGTTTTTGATCTGTGTTTATTTTTTGTTTTATGTTGTTTTTGTGTTTTCCCTGTTCTTGCTCTGTCTTGAGTCGGCTACCCCCAAAATGGGGATTGGGCCTGAGCATATAGATAGATAGATAGAATTTGGATTCAGAGAAGGGACATCTTGTGTTACCAGTTTGCTATGTTATTACAGTAGGGTGATAGATGTACTCCAAGAAAGAGGCGGATGGGTGGACTGCGTCTACTTAGACCTTTCCAAAGCATTCGATAAGGTACCACATAAGAGATTGTTATCTAAGCTTGAGACGCTAGGATGTGTCAGGGGGAGTTTGCTGAAATGGATGGAGAGCTATCTAACAGATAGGAAAATGAGGACCAACATTAGAGGAACTTACTCACCGTGGCGGAAAGTTGAGAGTGGTGTGCCGCAGGGATCTGTGTTGGCACCTCTCATGTTCCTTATGTACGTGAATGACCTGCCGATAGGCATAAATTCCTACATGTCAATGTTTGCAGACAACGTAAAAATTATGAGACAAATAACAAATGAAAGTAGTTGTGAGGAGCTGCAAGGGGATTTAGATAAAATATATGAATGGAGCACCAAGTGGAAAATGAAATTTAATATAAGTAAATGCCATGTGTTAAATATGGGAAGAAGTGTGAATAGACCAAATTGGGAGTACAGGATGGGAGATAATATAATTAGCAAGGCCGAAAAAGAAAAGGATTTAGGGTTGATTATACAAGATAACTTGTCGCCAGAGAAACATATTAACAAGCTCTTTAGCGGAATGTATGCAATGGCCGGGAATATGAAAGTTGCTCTGAACTACTTGGATGAGACCATGGGAGCGAAAATTATGAAGAGTATGATTAGACCAAGATTGGAGTATGCAGCAGTGGTGTGGTCCCCGCATCTAAAGAAGCATATTCACAAATTAGAAAGAATCCGGAGAGCAGTCACTAGATTGGTTCCAAGTCTCAGAGAACTGCCATATGAAGGGAGGCTAGACAAATTAAATCTACCGAGTTTAAAAGAGAGGAGAGAGAGGGGAGACATGATAATGATGTACAAAGGAGTACAAAGGAGTACAAAGGAAATCAAGCAACAACAGATCTAGTGACCCTTCTAGGTTGCTTGTCCTCCAAAACACTGAGGATCAAGTGTCCAAACAGTGGTTTAGAGTGGGTAAGGGAACATTGGAAGGGGAATTACTGCCCTGGAACTAATGTCCGTGGCAGGATTAGGAAGTTAGTAGGGGACAGATGGGTTAGTAACTGAGGGGGGGATAAAATAAAGTTATTCATTTACAAACGCAGTCAGTCGCGGGTTTGATGCGAGATATTTGTCTAGGCGGAGTTTAAATGAATCAACGGTGATGCAGTCTATAACGTTTCGGGGAAGCCCATTCCACAAGTTGACAACTCGATTGAAGAAGAAATTCTTAGATTCGTGTGAGTTAAAAGATTTACCAATAATTTTGCAACCGTTTCCCCGCGTGTAATTAGATTGGTCGATAGTGAAGTACTTACTACAGTTCATATTGTCGATGCCTTTGATGATTTTGAACACTTGAATTAAGTCACCTCTTAATCTGCGCTGGGTTAAAGGAAATAGATTTAATTCTCTAAGACGCTCTTCGTATGGTTTGTTCTTTAGGCTAGGTATCATTTTGGTAACTCTACGTTGAACTCGTTCTAGCTTGTTTATATCTTTTTGGTAATAAGGGCACCAGGATTGAACGCAGTATTCCAGAAGAGGGCGGACTAATGAATTGTAAAGGGTTAGGATAACTTCTTTGGATTTATGCTCAAATGACCTGCCTATAAAGCCAATTATTTTGTTTGCCTTCTTAACAACTTCTGAACATTGTTGACTCGGTTTTAGGTTACTCGATATTGTTACTCCCAGATCGGTTTCTCAGTTTACATTCTTAAGCTGAGTGCCATTCATCGAATAGTTTGCTTTCTCATTTAGGTATCCGATATGTAGTACTTTACATTTATCCGCATTGAAACTCATTTGCCAAATTTGGGCCCAACATGACAATTTATCTAGATTGTGTTGCATATCGTCAACTTGTTCTTTTGAGAGTACGCTATTTGCAATTTTTGTATCGTCAGCAAATTTTGAGATTGTACAGGTGAGACCCTCATCTATGTCGTTGATGTAAATTAGAAAGAGAATTGGTCCTAGTACCGATCCCTGGGGTACCCCGCTACTTACATTGGTCCATTTTGATGCCTTACCGTTTATGACTACTCTTTGCTTTCTGTCGCTGAGCCAATTTTCTATCCATTTCAACACACCGTCTTGTATTCCATGCGCTTTTAGTTTTAGCAGTAAACGTTTGTGGGGAACTTTGTCAAAGGCCTTTTGAAAATCAAGGTATATAATATCTACAGCTTTACTCTCATCGTAGAGGTTGAGGATATCGTGGAAGAAGTCTAAGAGGTTTGTTAAACAGGAACGTTTTTTACGAAAGCCGTGTTGAGTATCTTTAAGTATGTTATTTTCCTCTAAGTGATTTACGAGTCTGTCTCGTATGACCGTTTCTAGCATTTTACATACAACTGAGGTTAAGCTAATTGGACGATAGTTACTGGGTAGGGATTTGCTGCCTTTTTTGAATATCGGTGTTACGTTGGCTAGCTTCCACTGATCGGGCATAGTTCCAGACTGCAAGGATTTATTGAATAGTAATGTCAGTGGTTTAGAGAGCTCATCCTTAGCTTCCTTTAGAACTCTAGGCGAGATTGTATCAGGTCCAGGCGTTTTATTTACCTTGAGTTTATCTAAACAATTCAATACTTCTCTCTCTGTAACGGTGATATTGCTTAGAACATCTGAATTATCAATCTGAATCGGCGATGGTGTAGGGATATCACTGAGGTCTTCTGTTGTAAAAACTGATGCAAAGAAGGTATTGAGGGCATTACTCATATGTTCTTCGTCTTTGGTGTATTCTCCATTTTCATCGACTAACGGTCCAACAGTTGAAGTAACTACTTTTTTCTTTCTGATATAACTATAGAATTCTTTCGGGTCTGTTTTACTTTGATTCGCAATATGTAACTCTAAGGTCTTTTTACTTTGCTTAATTAACTTTTTGGCTTTGCGTCGTAGCTCTACAAATTTCAGCCGTTCTTCGTCATTTTGTGAGGATTTTAATCTATCATTAGCAAATTTTTTAGCAAGCAGGCAGTTTGAAATATCTTTATTCCACCATTTGGGCTTATTATTATGGCCTGGACGCCGAGTTTTCGATGGTATGCAGTCTTGCACTGCTTTTAGGTAAGTGGCTTCGAATAACTTCCAAGATGTATTTATGTCGTTATTGTGAATTAAAAAGCTCCAGTCAGTTTCTTTAAACATAGCTCTAAGTTTATGGAAGTTTGCTTTCTTGAAATTAGGGACTTTTTCGATGCTACTATTTGGTTCGTTACTAGTAAACTTTAAAGTGAAAGTTATCGTACGATGGTCGCTGTTACTGAATTCATCACCAACATTCAAATTCTCTATTAATTCTTCTTTTGTTGCAAGTACAATGTCAAGAACGTTATTACCACGGGTCGGCGTTCCAACAAATTGATAAAGCGAACTCTCTTGCAAGTTCGTATACAAGTCATGTCCGGAGTGTGAAGTAAGAGTATCGCCCCACTTGGTCACAGGTAAATTAAAGTCACCAAAAATTACGGTATCTTGTGAGTTACTTACATCTGCAATTTGTTCGTAAATTTCTCGGTCAGTTTGCACTGATTGAGCTGGAGGTCTGTATATTAATGCAAGTATTATTTTGGTACCTTTATTATTCTTTATTAGCACAAAAGATGCGTCGACGTTCACAATTTGAGGTTTTGACAAGAGGGTAGGGTTAAGACTTTCTTTGATATAAAGTAAAACGCCACCTCCATTTCGATTTATTCGGCTTTTCTCAAACATTACATAACCGGGAAGTGAATACTCTGCTAAAAAGTCTCTATCTTCTGTATTGAGCCAAGATTCTGTTATGCCAATCACATCATAATTTTCTGTAAACACTAGCTCCTCTAAATCTGAAAATTTATTGCGTATGCTACGAGCGTTTGCATAGAAAACCTTTAAATTTGTTATTTTAGAACTCACGGAACGCTCTTTAATAATATTTTTGGTTCTTGTCGGATCTACATTTATGTTCATGGCTGTCCTCGGTCCTCGCTGTCTTCGGTCCTTATCGCTGGTGGTCCTCGGTTGCCTCTGTTTTTTTCTTGGCGTTGGATGATTTATGTCACTGCTGCTTCTTCTCGGATGGCGTTTTTTGATCCATGGCTGCGGACTGCTTCGTGTAGGAGACGACCCATGCGTGCTGAGCCCACAGGGTTTAGATGAGTGCCATCCTTGCGGAACAGAGTAGGCTGGTTGTAGAAGTTGTCCCAGAGGTTGATGAATTCAAAATGCACCCGGGGGCTGGAGAGGCTGGATAGGGAGGATATATTAATTATGGATACAGGAATAACTAGAGGCCACA
The DNA here is from genome assembly GCA_032716605.1 of Paralithodes platypus. Classification (NCBI taxonomy): domain Eukaryota; kingdom Metazoa; phylum Arthropoda; class Malacostraca; order Decapoda; family Lithodidae; genus Paralithodes; species Paralithodes platypus. The sequence continues at coordinate 54,096,486 of CM064579.1, read as the reverse complement.
GCTACAAAGTAAAAAGACCTACCTGCAAGAACGATATCAGGAAGTTTAGCTTCCCCTATAGATGTATTGACAAATGGAATGGGCTGGAGGAGGAGGAGGAGGTGGTAGGGGCAAGGAACATCCATATTTTCAAGAAAAAATTGGATAAAAAGTAGACTGAGAGACGGGACAACACGAGCTTAGCTCAACTCCTGTAAACTACAATTAGGTAAATACAATTAGGTAAATACACATACAGGCGCACACACATACAGGCACATAGCAGGCTGAAGTGGAAATTAAAAGAGTATGGAGGGATTCAGGGTAGTTTGTTAAATTGGATGGAGGACTATCTTTCAGGGAGACAGATGAGGACTACTATCAGAGATAAATTTTCTACGTGGAAAGATGTCACAAGTGGAGTTCCGCAGGGAGCGGTGCTGGCTCCCATAATGTTTCTAATATACATTAACGACATGCCAAAGGATATAAATGCATGTATGAATATGTTTGCAGATGATGCCAAGATCATGAAGCGTATAGAAGATGAAAACAGTGGTAGGTAATTACAGAGGGATTTGGATAGGATAGATCAATGGAGCAAGAAGTGGAAAATGGAATTCAACACAAATAAATGTCATGTAGTGGAAATGGGAGTAAGTAAAAGAAGGCCTCATATGGAATATAAGTTAGGAGAAAACACTATTAACCCATCAGAGAAAGAAAAGAACTTAGGGATAACTGTTAGGAGTGATCTTTCACCTGAGAATCATATTACTGTAATAAGATAGTGGGAGAAACATATGGACTGCTAAACAGAATAAAAATAGCCTTTAACTATATAAACGAGGAGATGCTGGAGAAAATAATAAAAACATTGGTGAGACCAAGACTGGAGTATGCGGCAGTGGTGTGGGCACCACATCTAAAAAAGCATATAAAGAAGCTGGAGAAGGTTCAGAGAGCTGCAAATAGGATGATACCAGAACTGAGAGAATTACCATATGAGGAGAGATTAAAGAAATTAGATTTACCATCTCTAATGGATAGGAGGGAGAGGCGATATGATTATGATGTACAAATGTGTGAGAGGACTCGAAAAGGTGGACAAGAAGGGTTGTGAAAGGGTTGTGAAAGATAATGGTAGAACTAGGGGGCATAGATATAAACTAATGAAAGGAAGATGTAAAGGAGATGTGAGAAAGTATAGTTTCCCTTACAGAAGTATAAGTAAATGGAATCAGTTGGAAGAGGAAGTGGTGTGTGCCAAAAAAATTCATATTTTTAAGGCAAAATTAGATAATTGTAACTCAGGAAGCGGGACAATACGAGCCTAAAAAGCTCAACTCCATACTACAAATAGGTAAATACACACATACAGGCGCACACACATACAGGCGCACACACATACAGGCGCGCACACATACAGGCGCACACACATATAGATATCACAAATTTTCAACGTCTAATAATCCTGCTTGAAGAAATATATAGTATATAGCAGCAGCAGCAGCCAGTGTAACCATATATAGTATAGCAGCAGCAGCAGCCAGTGTAACCATATATAGTATAGCAGCAGCAGCAGCCAGTGTAACCATATATAGTATAGCAGCAGCAGCAGCAGCCAGTGTAACCATATATAGTATAGCAGCAGCAGCAGCCAGTGTAACCATATATAGTATAGCAGCAGCAGCAGCCAGTGTAACCATATATAGTATAGCAGCAGCAGCAGCCAGTGTAACATATATAGTATAGCAGCAAGCAGCAGCCAGTAGTATAGCAGCAGCAGCAGCCAGTGTAACCATATATAGTATAGCAGCAGCAGCAGCCAGTGTAACCATATATAGTATAGCAGCAGCAGCAGCCAGTGTAACCATATATAGTATAGCAGCAGCAGCAGCCAGTGTAACCATATATAGTATAGCAGCAGCAGCAGCCAGTGTAACCATATATAGTATAGCAGCAGCAGCAGCCAGTGTAACCATATATGTTATAGCAGCAGCAGCAGCCAGTGTAACCATATATAGTATAGCAGCAGCAGCAGCCAGTGTAACCATATATAGTATAGCAGCAGCAGCAGCCAGTGTAACCATCTCACAGAGATTTAAACTTTATCAACAGTCCAAGCAAAGTGATGTAAGATACTCAGTAGATTTATGAATTAACCCATGGGATCCGGGAGGCCTCATATGATCCCCATCGCTGTGTCCGGGGCCATTTTCGTACAGTCAAGCTTCATAATTCAGTAGCTACTGATTCAGACCACCTAGAGCAGTCAATTTCTTTGCAAATTGTAGAAAGTTTTGTTGTCTGTAGACTGTCGTTGAGATGACATCGCTACGACGCGTGGTTGCCGTGTTATGATGATTTTAGCGGCGATTTTTAGCCGCGCATTTTGCCTCATATGAGGCCTCCCGGATTCCTGCCAATATTTTTGTTTGCCTCATATGAGGCCTCCCGGATTCCTGCCAATATTTTTGTTTGCCTCATATGAGGCCTCCCGGATTCCTGCCAATATTTTTGTTTGCCTCATATGAGGCCTCCCGGATTCCTGCCAATATTTTTGTTTGCCTCATATGAGGCCTCCCGGATTCCTGCCAATATTTTTGTTTGCCTCATATGAGGACTCCCGGATTCCGAGGGTTAAAGGGGGTCACCGCCTTTTTTTATCATTCTCTCCTTTTCTCTCTTTCTCTGGCTTGTATCCATTCGGCCTCATTCAGCCAACTGTTTTAAGACGTTTATCCCCATCGAGGTGTCGATTTCTTCCTGGCGAGCGATAGCGAGCCAGCATTGTATGGAGAAATCCGGCTTCGCCAGAGACATTTTTCTATCGAAAAATGTACAAATTTAGTTTGCTGTCGAAACAAAAATATAAATATGCTGGCTCGCTACCGCTCGCCAGGAAAATATTGACACCTGGATGGGGGTCAACATCTTAAAACAATAGGCTGAACGGGGCCGAATGGATACAAGCCAAAGAGAGAGGGAGAGAAAGAGAAAAAAAAAAAAAGCGAGGTGGGCTCCCTTAAAGAAAATAAATGCAGACCAAGGACTTCTAGGGAAAGTATTGACTGTCATTCTTGAGCTCCAAACCAACTGCCTGTTATAACTTTAAGGGGAGATGATTCACTTTTTGGTCGATTTTTGCATGTATTCATTATTTTTCTAGTTTCCTCCCTAGACCTCCATCAAATTTAAAAAAACATCCATTAGATCCCCCTTCTAGATGAATTTGTACATTTTTCGGTAGAAAAATTTCCCGGCCAAAGGCCGGTTCTTCCAACATTACAGGCTCACTATCGTTCGCCATAGAAAAAATCGACCCCTAAATAGAATTAAAAGTTCTAAATATTGACGAAGAAATGGGGCGAAAGGTCTTAAAATTGACTAACTAATGGGGCAAACATCTTAACATCAGAAAACTTATGGGGCTAAACACGAGGGAAAAAGCCAGTGGTCCTGAAAACCGGGCCATCCCCCCTTAATTAAACAACTCCCGACTCTCACATATAAAACATCTTAATAAAATAACTACATTAAAACCGGTATCACACCAGCGCATTTTCCATCAACATTTATCCTCAACACTGGTCTGGCAGCTTATGAGGTTAACATATAAAATACTTCGGTCACCTAAATTCATCTACCATCAGTCTTGTGTCCGATACCAGTGCAAAATAGTCCAGAAATGTTGCCAGAAAAATGTTGACCATGGAATGTTGACTATAAAAGCTCTCGTGTGATACCGGCTTAAGGGGGGTGACCTGCTTTTTGTTATTTCTGTCCTTTTCTCTCTTTCTCTGGCTTGTATCCATTCGGCCCCATTCAGCCAACTATTTTAAGACGTTTACCCCCATCGAAAAATGTACAAATTTAGCCTGCTGTCAAACAAAAATAAAAAATATGCTGGCTCGCTACCGCTCACCAGTAAAAAATTGACACCTGGATGGGGATAAACATCTTAAAACAGTTGGCTGAATGGGGCCAAATGGATACAAGCCAGAGAAAGATAGAAGAGGACAGAAATAACAAAAAGCAGGTGACCCCTCTTAACCTATGCTTAGTGTTTTACCAGTCAGATCTCAAGTCCTTCCAAACCAGGACTCCAATTCTCTGTTTTCTTCAATATCCTTCATGTAATTAATTCAATATCGTGTATAATTCTATATTAACTTTGTGTAGACATATCAACTTAGGACTACTGTTTGTCAAAGCACTTTATTATCATCTTTCTAATTTATGAAGTATGATCAACGTTTGGTAGCACAAGGGCTGCATATATCATTTTCAGTACTTGACACATTAGCACAAGGGCTGCATATATCATTTTCAGTACTTGACACATTCTCTCATCACTCCAGTTACAATTTTCAGTACTTAGAATTTTCAGTACCGGTACTTACAATTTTCAGTACAGTACTAACAAAATTGTCAAGTTCACTGGTGCTACCTACAGTATAGTTATATAGGAAATCAACAAAATTGTCAAGTTCACTGGTGCTACCTACAGTATAGTTATATAGGAAATCAACACAATTGTCAAGTTCACTGGTGCTACCTACAGTATAGTTATATAGGAAATCAACACAATTGTCAAGTTCACTGGTGCTACCTACAGTATAGTTATATAGGAAATCAACACAATTGTCAAGTTCACTGGTGCTACCTACAGTATAGTTATATAGGAAATCAACACAATTGTCAAGTTCACTGGTGCTACCTACAGTATAGTTATATAGGAAATCAACACAATTGTCAAGTTCACTGGTGCTACCTACAGTATAGTTATATAGGAAATCAACACAATTGTCAAGTTCACTGGTGCTACCTACAGTATAGTTATATAGGAAATCAACACAATTGTCAAGTTCACTGGTGCTACCTACAGTATAGTTATATAGGAAATCAACACAATTGTCAAGTTCACTGGTGCTACCTACAGTATAGTTATATAGGAAATCAACACAATTGTCACCAGATTTTGGTACATCCTATAACTAATAATATATTTGTCACTACCTGGATATAAAATGAATTAATAAATGATCTATCTATCTATCTATCTATGAATTAATAAATTATCTATATATCTATGAATTAATAAATTATCTATCTATCTATGAATTAATAAATTATCTATCTATTAATCGAAACCGTATCAAAGTGCAAAACTGGATGTAGTCTTGGTAATAGGATGAGTAACATTATTGCCTATGCTGACGACATAGTAGTTTTAGCGCCAACAGCGACAGGGTTACAAAAGTTACTAAACATTGTGGAACATGAAACGAAAGCTTTAGATATTCAAGTGAATGCAAATAAATCAGTGTGTATGTTTTTTAGGGATACTAATAATATAAATGGTCTGCCGAGAATGAAGCTTAATGATGAAGTAATGATCAATGTACATGAACATAAGTACCTAGGATTTATTATTGATGATAAACTAAATAATGATAAGGATGTAATAAGGACAAGAAATAAGTTTTATAATGAATTCAATTGTATTTTACGTAAATTCCCTAATGTTAATATTAATGTTTTTATTCAACTATTTAATAGTTATTGCTTAAGTTTTTATGGTACAGAATTATGGTTTTCCAATAAGCGGTGTGGTGTTCCTCTGAAACAATTTGCGGTTGGATACCACAAAGCCATTAAGAAGATTTTAAAACTTAAATACTGGGAGAGCAACCACAAAGCATGTGATTTAGCAGGGTTAATGACATTCACTCATCTAATTAATTGGCAAAAAATACGGTTTGCTCACAGATGTATGATGAAGCCTTGTATCTTTTTAAGAAAATGTTTACTTAACAATGATGATAGCTTATATTTGATGAAGGAAGTAAAGAATATTGTATTGAATATTTATAATATCGAATGTTTAATGGAAAATGACATTGACGCAGTAAAATCTAGAATTACTTTTATTCAAAGCCTTGAACCAACTATGAGATAAATGTGCTTCACAATTCTCTTACTATGTACAAAGTTTTATGTAGCTTTTACCAAATAAAATATTGAGTCTGAGTCTGAGTCTGAGTCTATCTATCTATGAATTAATAAATTATCTATATATCTATGAATTAATAAATGATCTATCTATCTATGAATTAATAAATGATCTATCTATCTATGAATTAATAAATGATCTATCTATCTATCTATCTATGAATTAATAAATTATCTATCTATCTATCTATGAATTAATAAATTATCTATCTATCTATGAATTAATAAATTATATATCTATCTATCTATCTATGAATGAATAAATTATCTATCTATCTATCTATGAATGAATAAATTATCTATCTATCTATCTATCTATGAATGAATAAATTATCTATCTATCTATCTATCTCTATACTCAGGCCCAATCCCCACTAAATGATAGTTATAATATAAGAACAATAAAATTGCCTACCAATCCTTGCAACAGTAGACTAACTGGGTTGTTGTTGGTTATTGTTGTAATTTGACCAAATATTGATTGAGAGAAATGTAATAGAATGAGTTACTAAAGATAAAGGAATTACAGTACAGTATATTATTTCCAAATATATTTGCCTGAAACATCAAATGCAAGACCAGTAATGCTGAAACTGCCTTTAGATCATAATCTCTAAAATATCTTTGTTTGCATCTTTCTACTTAGTACGGTACCACCATGGGAGCCAGATGGCGTTTAGGTGTAATTGGAAATTTGGATTATGGTCAATTCCCAAACAATTTTCATTTTTCAATTGTTACAATACAAAGTAAATTCACACCCACCTGTTCCGGCCATTCAATGAACTGGAACTGTCGTATTGTGCGGGACTGACCATCTCTGGCATCTGTTATCTGGTGGGTAAAAGGTTAAAGATATTAAATGTATGAGCTGAAGGTTGCCTGCAAGAGAATTCACATTACAGTATTATATTATCAAGTGAGGACATATGTACTGTACAATAAAACTGAAGTTTCATCCCTTCACTTCCTGCAATGCTTAATTTTTCAAGATGTTTTGTTTTTTGTTTTTACCCTATGTGAATAAAGGAGACAAAATGTAAAGCTGCCTGTAACAAGTGTATAGCCCAAAGATGAAAGAGTGACAGTGATTGTTGTGCACATACAGTATATGCAACATCCCCCTTTGGCTTGAAATAGAGGATAGAGATAGTACAGTACAGTCGCACTAATAAGTGATGTCTCGGCACCAATTATGTTTTGATCAATAATTGGTATCAACAATAATTACACACGATTTCATCTTTTTGAGTGAGATATACCAACATGTTCCTACTCTTACCCACCCTATTCAACATCTGACAGACATTAATACAGCACAGAACAAGCCAAACGTAATGACAGCTGGGACATGACTTATTAGCGCGACTGTACATAGAAGGGTTTGTTGTCAGTATTCCTAGACAACTGGTTTTCGTTGAGGAAGAGGAGTTTAGGGTTGGTAGAGGAGAGGTGGTGTCCAACACATTACAAGTTAGAGGAAAGGCCTCGAATGTTGCAGTGAGAGTGTCAGGCCGCGCTCCAAGACATATTGTGGGATGACCAGATACCTGTCTGTCTGTGTAATGTTAACATTACACAGACAGACAGGTGTACTATTCTTAATCACACCGTGGTGTAGTTGATGATAGTATGGACTCTCATCCTCATTGTCAGTGGTTCAAGTCCCGGATGATAGTAAATACATTTAGTAGCTCACATGTATTTGTGAGATACTGTACTAATATAAATAACTCTTGGGCGGCTGCCCAACCACGAAAGGAGTTGAAATAGGGGAGCTATCCCCCCCCCGCCAAAGGCGGCTTTCTAGGGCCATTCCTAGCTGATGCCGAGAGGATTGGGTTCTAGTCATGTGGTGATGGGCTGGTCTATCAGAGTGAGAGCAGAGCGATCTCTGCCATACCCATAGCTTACTCTGACTGTTCCTTTTACTTATATCTTTTCTAAATCTCAAATGACGGCGTCTCTTCCGTGGATTGACCTCCCAATCTGCCAACCTAGAGGTTGGCAGATTGGGAGCCAAAGCATCACATTTTTCCTTTGCCCCTCAACTTTCCCTTCATAATTGCTGAGGGGCACAGGGCCTTGGGTGGGGCTTTGGTTTCCCGGGCGTTTCCGCACCCTCCTCAGCTCCCCGCCTTAGAGTGGCTTCGGTCACCTGGGCTTTATTAGTGGTACACAGGGAGGGTTTTATGGGGGCGCTCGGTTATGGCCTTGGTCTTGTTCGGGACTTTGGGGCTGCTCGACCAGACAGCCTAGGGAACAGCAACAACAACAACAACAACTCTTGTGCTTGGCCGGGTGAGAATAAAAATTAAATCAATTCAACCCAAGTTGCCTGGGAATACAGTAAACTTCCGTTAATCCCAAGGGCAGCGGACCGGCCCTCGTTCGGATTAGTGGATTTTTCGGATTATCGGACTTTACCCCTATGAACCTGTGTATTAATGGCCTGACGAAAACATTGAGGCATTAGGCCACCCAAATGACACAATGGTGCACACATAGGATATCATATGTTCATGAAATCACTTCAAAAGTTTACCATTGTCATTGTAGCCTATTACCTACTTCAAAACATTCAGATTAATGGTCAAAGGAATCTGCTGATATAAACGTAAACACCATACGTCCGCATCGTCTACTAGCGAGTTTGTCTTGCTCTTGAAGATCAGATCAGATGTGGTTCGGGAAGTAATGCCTTAACAACGGCACTTCCCTGAGAGGTTCTTGTAATTTTCCTTGTGATTTTCCTTTTGTGACGTGCTCTGTTATATTATATTGTATTGAAAGCACCCTTGTCTTGTTGTCTTGAAAGCACCCTTGGGACGCTCCGATCACTGAACTATAAATAGTAGCGTATCGGAATGTCCAAAGGTGCGTTTTCAAGCTCAAGACTGAATGCGCTTGCAGAAAATGCGGTGCAAGCCAGTAGCACATCGGAGCGTCCCAAGGATGCGTTCAAGAGCAAAACAAACTCTCTAGCAGACGATGTGGTGTTTACGTTTATATCAGTAGCTTCCTTTGACCATTAATCTGAATGTTTTGAAGTAGGTAATAGGTAATAGGCTACAAGTAGGTAATACGTTCCATATGGAACGTATGGAAAGCGAGAGAATGACTAAGAGGGTGTACGAGAGCGAGGTGGAGGGACAGAGGGGGAGAGGTAGACCGAATATGAGGTGGAAGGATGGAGTGAGGAACTACATGAACGAAGGCGGTGCTGGTTGGGGGGAGGGGCGTCGACTGACTGGGGACAGAGGTGCATGGGGGCGGTTCGTTCGTGGCCACCCCTTCGGGGATCACGGCGTCAGGCAATAGATAGATAGATAGAATAGGCTACAATGACAATGGTAAACTTTTAAAGTGAATTCATGAACATATGATATGTGTGTGCTCCATTATGTGTCATTTGAGTGGACTAATGCCTCAAAAAGGGGACTTTGGGACTTCTTGAAATTCGGACCATCGGGTGAATTCGGATTTGGCCTCAAATTGAAAAATTCGGACTATTGGGAGATTCGAATTATCGGTCGTCGGATTAAAGGACTTTTACTGTAGTTGCAAAAATTCCTGTATGGTACTCAGGAATATGGGTCCTAGAACTTGTATATGATATGAAATACTTTCTTGAAGTAGGAGTTCTCATTCTGCTTAACCCGTTGAGCCCCGGCTAGTTATAATATTTTGTTCACCCCAGTCCCAAGCCATTTTCACTTATTTTTTTTGTTTGCTAAAATGGAAGACAAGGATGAGAAATGAAAAAAAAAACAAAAAAAAATCACCTCTGACATTTTTTTTTGGGGGGGGGGGGGCCGGTGGGGGGTTGGGGGGGGGGGGGGAGCTTCAAAAAAATTTGTTGAGCCAAAATGGAAGAGAATGGTGAGAAATGAACACACAAATAAAAAAAAAATCATTTCGGTCATTTGGGGGGCGGGGGGTTTCAATAGTTCGTCTCCCCCGCATGACCACCCGCCCGGGAGCACTAGGGTAAAAACTGAGTATGGCATTGTACGGCATACATCCTAAGGAGTATCTCACATAAATCTCAAGCCTCTAGCTCCCATACGACCGGAGTAATGAAGGTTCAAAGTGGCGGTAAACTAGGGGTGTAAACTATCCCCACTAAGCCCACCACCACCAGCCGCGCGGCTGTCTCGGCCCGCTCACACCTACTGGCCCGGCTCCCCCACACACTACGGTACCGCCCCCTCCTATTCTCCCGCCATTTCCTACCTTACGAGCCACGTAAGTGTTTTTTATATGTCGGACGCACGTGATGCGTCGCTGGGAGTTGGTGATCAAAGACTGCCGACGCAACACGTGCGACGCTGGGTCTCAACGGGTTAATATACTGTATATAGAAAAAGGTTAGTATTCTTTATCATGCCCAGGTGGTGTAGTTGATTAAAGCAAGGACTATGTCTTCACTGTCCATGGTTTGAGTCCCGGCTGAGAGTATATATATACAGTAGGGTCTTGTAAGATGCGAGATCAGAAGATGCGATTCGCATAAGATGCGAGGACCCCAAATAATAAAATAAATTATTTTAAGATGCGAGACTGACCATAATTTGCGAATCGGAGGCTCAAAGAGGGCTAAATCCGAGGAGATGCGATTTTTTTTTTTTAAATGCGAGCCTTAGGCGGGACGTTTTCCCCATAAGCTACGTGTATCGTAAGATGCGAAATCATAAGATGCGGTCGCATCCATCGACCATAAACTCGCATCTTACGAGACCCTACTGTATATATATATATATATATATATATATATATATATATATACATACAATACAACATACTGTACAATGGTTTAACGTAATTTTTCCATTACTGTACACGCAATGTAACGGCTCAGACGGGGTTGCCTTTCAGTAGTTGGAGTGTACTGTAGTCCCACCAAGTCATCACTGTGGCTGATATTGGTATATATATATATATATATATATATATATATATATATATATATATATATATATATATATATATATATATATAATATATATACACTGTATATACAGTACTGTATATAAGGAAGATAAACACCAGTAAAACGAACCACATCTAGAATTATTTCTAACGTTTCGATACGAGCCTAATATGGAACAGAAAACTTCTTTTATAATACAATACATGCAGATTTACTTATCTAAAATAGCTAAATTTAAAAGAGATATTTACGATATACATATTGTATGTGAGGATATTAAATTGTCAAATGTTTAAAACAAAAAATGTGAATAAGCAAATTATAGCCATTAAATGATAACAATACCTCGTGGTATATAAATTACATAGTATATTAACCAAAATATAATAATCTGGTTGTGACTAGCCATTCCAATAACGCAACCAAAAATCTAATGTTTTCAACACTTTCAAAATTCAAACTAGAATACCATAATTTTGTTTTAATATTATTTATATATTTTTCATTAATTTCACCACACCACCAAACACCTCCAATGAAATTAATGAAAGCATAATTATATGTGATCCACCGGGATTCGAACCTGGGTTATCACACACAGATTTTTAGACACCTTAACCATTACACCACCGAGACTTTTTTTTTTTTTTTTTTTTTATACGGTATATACATTTTTGTTTTTATTTTTATTTATTTTTAATCATAAACAACTTACCTTAAATTCCCTGAGAATGTATTGAGGCATGTTGTACTCAGCAATGGGGTCCACCACATAGAACTGGTAGCGCTGAGATCTCTCATTGGGCCAGTATTGGTAGCACTTTTCCTGTGGATTAAAAATTATATATTCTAAAATACCTCCACTAACAGAACTGAAGCCTCTTTATCATCCATATCTTAGAGATTTAGTATCGATTTCTAGAACAGCACGGTCACGGTCAGAAAGCGTGCCCTACCTCCATAATTTCAACTCTGGTCATATATTCCCAAACTGACTAATTCCTTGAACATGACGATAGTGCGTTGTTATATGTGCAATTAGTTTGCTTGGGAACCAGATTGACTTGCTCATGTAGTAATGTACACCCTATGTGGTGGATTGTGTTCTTTTATTTCATAAATTTTATTTTAGTAAGTGTTGTTTCCACATAGCGATTTTTATTAGTTATTTTGCCTTTATATTGTCTTTGTCCGAATTTTGGTTTGTTTAGTTTGCAAGTTTTACATTTTAATTAGGTAATATACTGGGCGACCTAGATACATACATATATACATACAAGTTTAAAGCCCGTTTTGTCCACAGGGAATGTGGTAACAGTCTCAGTCCTAAATGTCAAGGGCTTGTCTTTCTCGTCAAGTTCTTTATTTTGAGATCGGACCGGAGTACCTGATCCCATGTCATTCTAGGTCTACCCCTACGCGCAGCTTCCCCCCACGTTCACAGTCCAGCATTTCTTCACCCAGTTCTGATCATCCATTCTCTCCACATGTCCAAACCAACCAAGTCGGCTCGTGCGCATCACTTCACTGACACTCCTAATGCCCAGATGCCTTCTTAATTCCGCACCCGATACCCTGTACCTAAGATTAACCCCACACATCCATCTCCCCATTCTCTTCTCATTCCGTTCTATTCTAACGATATCCTCCGCTTTAAGGGAAGATGGTTCACTTTTTGCATGTATTCATTAATTTTGTTTCCTCCCTAGACCTCCATCAAATTTAAAAAAACATCCATTAGATCCCCCTTCTAGATTAATTTGTACATTTTTCGGTAGAAAAATTTCCCGGCCTTTGGCCGGTTCTTCCAACATTACAGGCTCACTATCGTTCGCCAGGGAAAAAATTTACACCTAAATAGCACGAAAGGTCTAAATATTGACAAAGAAATGGGGCGATAGGTCTTAAAATCGACTAACTAATGGGGTAAACATCTTAATATCTGAAATCTAATTGGGCTAAACATGAGGGAGAAAGTGGTCCAGAAAACCGAGGTGCGGTAGAGTGGTCTTGCCACTGGACTGATAATCCAATGGACCCGGGTTCGAATCCCAATATGTCAATGGGAAGATATTATTGGGATGGAATTTGTGCTGTACCTAGTTTCAGTGCATTACCACACCACACCGAAATGCCAAAACAAAATACCCTCATTGTTCCCTGATTAAATAGCACTGTATGAATATTCCCATATTCAAAATATGCTACAAGGGGGCAATGCCTAGTGAGTTAATTGTTCAATAGTGAGATTGGTATAAACTTAGTCACTGAGTTGATAAACACCATTATTAAAGATGAGAAAATCCCAGAGGATTGGCTCAAAAGTGTAATAGTAAATATATACAAAGGAAAAGGGGATGCGCTAGATAGAGGAAATTATAGGGGCCTGAAAATGCTTGACCAAATCATGAAGGTCTGTGAGAGAGTCCTTGAGGGTTTGATCAGGCAAAGCATCTCTATTGATGATATGCAGTTTGGTTTTATGCCAGGACGTGGTAAAACCGATGCTATCTTCATAGTCAGGCAGATACAGGAAAGATACTTACTAAAAGGCAGGGATCTTTACTTTGTGTTTGTGGACCTGGAGAAGGCCTTTGATAGGGTACCTAGAGATGTTGTACAGTGGGCTATGAGGAAACTTGGTGTGGAAGAGTGGCTGGTGCGTGTGATAATGAAGATGTATGAGGATTCGCGAAGTTCGGTGAGGGTGAAGGGTGTACTGAGTGATGAGTTCGCAGTCCGTGTTGGAGTCCATCAGGGTTCAGTGTTAAGCCCCCTCCTCTTTATTATGGTCTTGGAGGCGCTGTCTAGAGTTTTTAGAGGCAGACTCCCGTTGGAACTGTTTTATGCAGACGATTTAGTCCTAATAGCTGACAGTATGCAGGATGCTGAGGCCAAATTCAGAGAGTGGAGAGAGGGCATGGCGAGCAAGGGTTTAAGAGTCAATATTAACAAAACCAAGGTTATGCATTGTAGATTGAGACGAGGCAATGTGGAAAAAGAGCGGTGCATACCCATGTGCAGTGTGTGGAAAGGGAGTGGGCGTTAACTCAATTCAATGTAGCATCTGTCGATGTTGGGTACACCATGGGAGTAAGCGCTGTAGTAGAATAAAGGGGCCCCTGCCGAAGGATAAGTCAGAAATAGAGAAATTTGAGTGCGTAGTGTGCAAAGGCGAGCTTGTGTTAAGTGATGATCCTGTGGGTGTGAATTTTGGAAATGAGTCTTTGGAGCTGGTGAACAAGTTTTGTTACCTAGGAGATACCATCTCTGCCGGTGGTGGGGCCGAGGCTGCCACTGTTGTGTTAGAAGTGCAATGACGTATGCCTCAGAAACATGGGCCGTTAAAGTAGAGGATGTCAACAGAATGGAGCGTAATGAGATGAGAATGGTGAGATGGATGTGTGGGGCCAGGCTACAGGATAGAATAACAAATGTTGAGCTGAGGAGACGTTTAGGTATAAAGAGTATTAGCGAGGTGATGCGTACAAGTAGACTGGGATGGTATGGACATGTGGAGAGAATGGATGAACAAAATTGGGTGAAAAAATGCAGGTCTGTGATTGTGGAGGGAGCTGCACCAAGGGGTGGACCGAGGAAGACCTGGGATCGGACTATACGCGCCGATCTCAAATCCAAGAACTTAACAAGTGAAGCAGCCCTTAACAGGGTTGCCTGGAACGCCGCCATTAGGACAAGAGACTGAAACTGCACTTATGTGTGGAACACTCAGTCTTAAAATTTTATGTATGTATGTATGTAATAGGTGGCGTTCTGAGAGTGAGGGTCCGAGCCTAGGGAGTGAGACTGTGAAGCGCAGAGGCGAAGCAGCTTCAGAGATGGAGTTGGGTTCGAGCTGTGAATAGGTGCTTCACATGTCCCACTCCCTAGACTGGAACAAGACCTCACAGGCCTCACCGTGTTCAGCGGTAGAGTGTAAAGGCTATCAGCCTATGCCCGAGAGGGAGTAGTTGAAATATAGAAAAAAAAAAAAAAAAAAAAAAACAGCCACGTCTCCCGAGGCATTTGTTTTTGTGTTTTTGTGTTTTTTCTGGTAACAGGGATGAGGGATTGCGGAGGAGAGAGAGAGGGATTGGGGAGGAGAGAGAGAGGAGGTGAACGACGGTATAGGTAGCGCCAACCAACTTGACAATAATCTTGATTCCTTAACACTATCTGGTGCAACGTCTTGGAGGTTATTATGGTATTTTGTTTAATTATTATTGAAGTTTTTATTTGTTTTAGCCATTTTCGAACAATGTGTTTTTAGTTTACCCGCTAGACTTGGAAAAACGTCTCTCCAAACCCCCTTCAAACTAAAAAAACGTCCCCCAGACCCCCTTCAAGCTAAATGTGTACATTTTTCGGTAGAATAATTTCCCAGCCAAAGGCCGGTTTCTCCCAAATTGCAGGATCGCTTTTGCTCGCCCAGGAAAAATCGACACCTTATTGGGTTGAAGCATCATATAATCTCCAAACTAATGCGATGAGACGTCTTAAAATCTTCAAGCTAATGGAGTAAAACTGGGAGGCTCCAAAATGGCTCGCCCTGCACCTAATAGGGTTAACTTCTCATAACTCAAAAGGGGCCTAGAGCAAACTGGCTGTAAAATTTCCACACCTATTTCCTGGTGGGCTCTTCCCAAATGATAGAAATGTCAGCTCGATTGCTTTCATTCATTTTGAGAAGTTAAGGGGTCAAGATTATTGTCAAGTTGGTTGGCGCTACCTATAGTGAGGGGCGGGAAATCAGCGGAGGGAGCCAAGGTGGTAGTGGAGGGAGGTGATAAACTACCTCATTGTCATAATAACAATATTTATGTTTAGTAACATGATGTGTAACTATAGTCGATTCGCTGTAAGTAGGCGAGAAATCATGACCTCTAACCTCTGTAACTCAAAAACGACTGGGCTAATCGAAGAGTCAGTCAAGGAATAGATGTGGAAATTTACAGCCCATTTGCTCCAGCCCTTTTTGAGTTACAGAGGATTGAAGTTATGATTTCTGGCCTACTTACAGCGAATAGACTATAGCTGATAGCGAATATTATTTGTTATACTACTGGTATATGATGACATTTGTTAGGCATACTGTACAGTATATATAATAAAGTTCTGGAAATCAGGAATATGCAACTATTTCTCACCCTCCTAGGCTATATAGCATTACTCTCTAACAGAATGTCTCTATTCAGTTCAAATTTCCTATGCAAATAATCATAATTAAGTGGCAGTCTGTTATATAACCTTGGAGCCATGTAAGAGAATGATCTCTCTAAGGAAAAGGACTGCCGGAAAGTCCACGGCTCATCAAGACGCCATTTTTCACTGTTTTCACTTCAAATACTGACCTCATAGTGCAACCAACCTTCCAACAGTCTCGAGGTTAATAAGTGTTGTCAGATATTTCACAAAGTTTGGGACACTGACTAATACTCTGAGGGATAAGCACTTTTCCCAGTAACTATAAAGATACCAATAACACTTTTTGAGCGAAGACCACTGGAATCTATGACAACACTTAATATCCCCGATTGTACCTAGTAGAGAATTGAGGTGGCTCTCTAGAAGCTATTGGTTTATCGCACAAGTGATTTCCAATGAATCGGCAGCTCCTGGACCGGTCGAGATTATACAGTGTACAGTATATAGCACTACTGTACGTTGGATACTTCCAAGCTATTATCAAAGAAGATGTTGTCCTTATTTGGTTTAGTACGAGGTCGTCAAACCTTGTACGTCAAGTTTATGCAAAAGCGACCAGTTCAAGAATCTAATTCAACTAAATCCCTACATTATACATACATACCGTACGTTAGGGCAAGGGGCTCGGAATCCTCCTCCCCTTGTAAGAGACAGAGAAAGGGGTGAGGGAACGCGAAAGTGGTCCCAGACCCTAAGAATTGGAACTTTAAAGGTTACTGTTCGGGCTCTGTCTCGAGTCGGCCACCTCCAGCAATGGGGTAGGTGCCTGAGTATATACAGTACATACATACATACATACAGATATTTGAAATCTATTAAAAATGTAGTGTTTTCTTTAACTCTACAGTTGTCAAACCTATTTGCTCACATGATCATAAACTTGTGCTAACCAAATAATTTGTACTTACCCGACCCATTTCCTTGAGCTTTGTGAGCATGACCACAATGGTTGAGTTGTGTTCCCATAGCATCCGCCAGAAGTCCTCCACTGTTTCCTGAAGTGGCCCCTGAGTGGCTATATACGCATACCGATACCTGCAAAAAAAGTTTATGGTAGATTTGTGGATAATCATTATATTTTTTCCACCAACCAACTTCACTTCTAAACTCAATTAATGAAATCAACAAATACATGTGGCACTCCAAGGACTCGAACCAAGGATACTCACATCGAAATTCCGCGCACTTGTGCATTACGCTATCAAGACAGTTAAAGAAATATGCACAAGCCTACGATTTATTATGCAGTTTGGAATCCTGCATATTAATCTGAGCATGTACATATATTGCAACTGTGCTATGGTAGAGTAATGTATAGACCAATGGGAAAAGGAGACTTGAAATAATGGAAGCCTAATATTAACCCCATCTGTACCAACGACTTCTTTTTCATTATATTCTGGCAACTATTAGACAATTTTAATCACCTCTAGCCATAATAGGACTGCAAACTCACTCAACCAACACTTTTAACTACCACAGATCCTTCCTAAGCTGCATAACATCGCCTAAATCAAGCTAGACTAAAACACAAGACACGTCGCTGGTACTCAAAGGGTTAAACAAACAGAAAGTAAGATGGAAACACAATGTCTATATATTCTACAGGTTTTCAAAATTGGTTGATGTTCAACTCTTTCTGTCATAGATTTTATTTGGTGAGATTACTGACTTGGTGTCTGGACTACCTTCTGAAATGTTATTTTTGTTAAGTGCAGTGGGCAAGGAAATAATCGACACCTAAACAGCACGAAAGGTCTTAAAATTGACAACGAAATGGGGCGAAAGGTGTTAAAATCGCCAAACTAATGGGCCCAACGTCTTCTAATCTCAAAACTAGTGGGGCTAAACATTAGGGAGAAGAGGGTCCAGAAAAACAGTCTGCCTCCCCTTAAGACAGGGCTTCTAGGGCACTTTGAACACTAGCTACAAGGCTACACAATCGAACAGTCACTGATGAACATCCGTTGACAATTTCAAGATCACTTAAGGGGAGGTTTTAAGTTGATTCCCTAGACTTCCATCAAGCTTAAAATTAATCCCCCTAGACCCACTTTCAAGATAAATTTCTACATTTTTCGGTAGAAAAATTTCCCGGCCGAAGGCCGGTTCCCCTTAAATTACAGGCTCGCTATCGCTCGGCAGGAAAAAATAGACACCTAAATGGCACGAATGGTCTTAAAATTGACAGAAATGGGGTGAGGGTTCTTAAAATTGCCAAACTAATGGGGAAAGTGTCTTTAAATCTCACAAGCAATGGGGCTAAACATGAGGGAGAAAGAGGTTCAGAAAAAAATCCTCCAGGTGGAAATCTGCCCTTAAACATAGGTAAGTGCAGAAAATGTACATACTGACTCTTGAGAAGTTGCACCAGGAATCTGTGTCACTGGGTTTGACACATACCAAGAGTGAAAGGGGTGGAAATTAAATTACTTGAGAAGTGCGTAAGGAGTTACATGGAGGGATAGACAGACGAATGAGGAAGTACGAGAGTGGTGTGGTGTGGATGGCCTGGAGAGAGTGAAAAGGAACACTTTGAGATGGTTTGGTCATGTGGAACTTATGGAGAGCAAGGAAATGACTAAAGCCGGAGTCACACGAGCAGTTTTTCGAGCAATTATGGTCTGGAAGCTTAAGTATTTACACTTATCATAATTTAGCCGCCTAACATAATCTACCTTCAAGCTAGTTGCCGATACCAGTGCAAAAA
>CM064579.1:54052551-54077541 GCA_032716605.1 Paralithodes platypus | reverse complement strand
ACCGGTACAGAAAGGGTTAATAATTTTGCTAATTCTTTGACAACAATAAATGATTAGATACAGTAGTTATTAGTACCAGTTATTTGAATGGAAGTTACATTTGATAATTTGAGAGTTTACAGGCTTGATTATCGTACTATTATTACATGCTGGGAAGTATAAAGCAAAGTATTGGAACCAGTTATTTATATGGAAGTTACATATGATCATTTGAGAGTTTAGAAGCTTAAATATCATTATACATGCTGAGAAGTATAAAGCAAAACACTAGGAGTCATTGAGTAGGCAGCTCATATAAAAGTAGTACAGTACTGTAATTTAAGAAGATATATAGTTAGCCTTATAAGTGGTGTTCGCTCGGAAGGCTAGTATGAAAATTCACATCATCATCATCTCGTTAACTATACTCTATTTTTTTTCAGCTGATGGTAAATTGAATCCCTTAGAAGCTGATTTTTCGATAATTAATGGAAATAAATGAAACTACTATGGTTGTGCGTTGTATTAATACCAAGTTTTCATAATCAACATCATATTTCGCTACAAAATCGACCTTATAGCTGAGTTGCAAAGATAGAAACATGATAATTTACCCTCAGCTGGAGAAAAATAGACTACAGTATAGTTAAGGCTGTGTCACAAGCAATTTTCAGGGTGAGTTTGTATCTGTGTTCATTTGTTGCAGGTTTTCCTATAATAACTTTATGCAAGATTTTGTTGATTTAATTTTTTCAATCTGAATATTCAAAACTATAAGCCGCAAGACTCCATACTAACAACAACTCTTATCATGTTGTGAGGTGAAAAGCTCAGATAATTGACTATACTTGATTTATTTTAACTTGGCTGATAATTAACTATACTCGATTTATTTTAACTTGGCTGATAATTGACTCGTTTGGCAGCTCATTTCTCGATAACTAAGAGGAAAATAGGAAACTACTATGATTCTGCATCATATTATTGCAAAGTTTTCATATTCTTGTTAACTAATAGAACAATATGAATCTACTATGTCTGCATCATATTATTTCCAAGTTTTTGTAATTAATAGCATATTTGGCTATAAAAACGTTGTAATAGCTGAGTAATTATGGTGGGAACGAGCCAATTTCTCGGCAGCTTAAACAAAAAAGTCGACTAGTATTCCATATTTTGTTTTTTGGGGGGGGGGGGATTTGGTTACTCCGATACAATCTGCCGCTAATGTTGCTTGTACGACTCCGGCTTTACACAGACGACAGGATAGATAGCGTAGTTGGATATAGACAGATGACCCCTTTGAGAATTCACCCCTCCAGCACCGTGACGCCCTTTTACCTTTGATTCGGGCTAAAGTTGGACAATTTTATGCAGTTTAAGAAGGACCTATGTTATTCAGAGGGTTTATTACTATCGTATTTACCCCTTTGAGTCCTAGAGGTATGTTATAAGCCAAAGAATAGTAGCCCGAATAAGATGAAAATTAGGTCACGGTGCTGAAGGGGTTAAGCGATCAGCCAGCCTTCACCAGACAAACAAAGCAGCTCCAGATTTCTTGCAATAGTCTTTATAACCCAACTTTTGATACTAGGAACAATATCGAGCAAAACTAGTGGACGGATATCATATTTTGGGCTTAATATTGGATACATGCATACATATACTGTATACATACAAGTTTAAAGACCTTTTTGTCCAGAGTGAGTGGTTACAGTCTCACGTCAGAGTTGTTTTTGTTTAAGCTTGAAAAAATAAATAATTATAATAATGTTTATGCAATGCACTTGTGGGATTCATGAAAATTCAATGAACTATGCAGTGTTGACTTTAAAGGTGGTGGTGCATGGGTTGAGATAAACATGGAATAATAATCGCCAACATGCACATAATTATCTTGCAAAATGCAATGTCACTGAAATAATTATTAACAAAGGTATAAAGGACTTTGTGGATCATCTACACCGGACCTGTGACGTCACAAGAGTATCCTCATCCTGGACTGGATGGTGAACTTACACTCCTGTGACGTCACAGGTCCGGTGTAGATGATCCACAAAATCCTTTGTACTATTGTTAATAATTATTTTTGTGCCATTGCATTTGGCAAGATAATTAAGTGCAGGTTGGCGATTATTGTTCCATGTTTATCTCAACCCATGCACCACCACCTTTAAGTGTAGAATATTAAATTAAAATGAATAGTATACTGTATATAATTATTAGTGCCTACAGTTACCTGAGTAATGTCTGCTATCTTCTGGACTCATACCACTATTTATACACAAAATTATTACATAAGAAATGAACCCAGATTTTCTTTTGAAGTATAATACAAATCTTGGAAAGTAATTAGAATAAGTTGAACAAAGTTAGGCATGACTAAAAGGGTAATATATTTTTTTCAATTTCACTCTAGAAATTGAGCAGAGTAAAATTGCTTGCAGAGTAATTATAAGAGTGCATTGAAAAGATTGGTACAAAAATACACCATCGTACTAAGAATGTTGAACCCTGGCCCAGAATATCATAACCAAACCAATTAACCACTTGTGAGTTTCAGGCTATACAGAAGTTGGAGTTGTGGAATTGATATTAAACAGAATTTCCAGCTAAAATGTGGTTGTAGTACATTTTTAAGTATATATATTAAACCAAATTCATCATAAACCATCAGAAACCTATATTATTATTGCAATTATGTTTGCCACCTCCAGTTAAAAAAATATATATGTATATATACTGTATATATACAGTATATACATATATATAACAAAAATGGGGAATGGGCCTGAGTAAATAGATAGAAATATAATTATGTTTTATATCGATGTTTACGGCTCCAACTTCCTTATAGCCTGAAACTCGCAAGTGGTCAAATTAATAGCACCGACTCCCAATATTCCATACTCTAATGTGATAAATTCCATGAAATATATCAGTTATCATATACACTTTTAAATAGCACTATTTTTCCTTGGGTATTTTGCCTATCAACAAAGAAAAGTAAATTCTTGTATCCAAATAGTTTTAGTCCTGTAGAACCAAGATATGCATCATCAGTGATTGTAAAATATAAATACTGTAATTTTAAGGGGGAGGTAGTCGCTTTTTCTGGACCCCCTTTTCCCTCATGTTTAGCATATTAGTTCTGAGATTTTAAGACGTTTGTTACGTTAGTTTGGCGATTTTGAGACCTTTCGCCTCATTTCCTTGTCAATATTAAGACCTTTTGTGCCATTTAGGTGTCAATTTTTTTCCTGGCGAATGATAGCGAGTTTGTAAATTTAGAAGGAATCGGCCTCTGGCCGGGACATTTTTCTACCGAATTTTGTTTTCAAATTTATCTTGAAAAGTGGTCTAGGAGACGTTATTTTTAGCTTGATGGAGGTCTAGCGAGGAAACTAAAAATAAAAAGTTAATAAATATATATCGAGACCAAAAAACAAACACTACCACCTTAAAATACATTATACTGTAGTGACACATTACATAGCCATACTGACACATTACATAGCCATACATTATACTGTACTGACACATTACATAGCCATACATTATACTGTACTGACACATTACATAGCCATACATTATACTGTACTGACACATTACATAGCCATACATTATACTGTACTGACAACTGACACATTACATAGCCATACATTATACTGTACTGACACATTACATAGCCATACATTATACTGTACTGACACATTACATAGCCATACATTATACTGTACTGACACATTACATAGCCATACATTATACTGTACTGACACATTACATAGCCATACATTATACTGTACTGACACATTACATAGCCATACATTATACTGTACTGACACATTACATAGCCATACATTATACTGTACTGACACATTACATAGCCATACATTATACTGTACTGACACATTACATAGCCATACATTATACTGTACTGACACATTACATAGCCATACATTATACTGTACTGACACATTACATAGCCATACATTATACTGTACTGACACATTACATAGCCATACATTATACTGTACTGACACATTACATAGCCATAAGTATTAACCCAGTCTGTACCGTCGATGGCTCTTTAGTTTGAGTCTAGCTATATGTAGACGATTTTGTGTAGTTTAAGAAGGATCTGCGGTAGTCAAAAGGCTCAAGTGAGATTGTCCGAAGCCTGTTAATTGCTGGAGGCCCATTTTAAACTGAATAGAATCATCTGTTAGTTGCCAGAATATATTAAAAAGGATGTCACTGGTACTGAATGGGGTAATAAGTATAAGTATGCATGTATTTGAATCTTTGAACCTTGACAGCCAAACCTTAAAGCATTTGGGATGATATTTAGCACTGTTTCCTCTCGCTTGGGTTCGACGCAGATTCAAATGGGTGTATGCTAATTGCCGACTTGCGAAAAAAATTCTATAAGGAAGTTGGAGCTGTAGACATGGATATTGAGCAGAATTACCAGCTAAAATTTGATCATAGTACATTTATAAATACTGTACTTAAAACCCAATTCCACATACTTATTATCCATCAGAAACCCACATTATTCTTGCATTTCTGTCTAATATCGATGTTTACGGCTCCAACTTCCTCATAGCTCCGAATCTCGCAAGTGGTCAATTATGGCTAGTGACTACTGGTAGTTGCTGTGAAGAGTAGAAAATTCCAATGTTCCGTAGTGTTTGGATACAATGGCCGCTCTAAAACAGTGGCGGTCGGTAAGGGTAAGGCGGCGCGTGCTGCAGTGTCTCGTTTTCTATGAACACTACAGTTAAATTTCATCCAGTCGATCATCTGGGATTTCAAGTCAGTCAATTTCCACCATGTCTTACAATTCAAATGTCAAACAAGCAAATACAGTATTTACCAGATCAAATCAACTCTCATACTGTGTAATTCATTAATTTGTTAGTCCACTTTCTTCATTCACGTAGTCTAACTCCAGCATACACCACCACCATTTCTATCAACTCCAACTCTACAGATATATTGTTATTCAGTTTCCCCACATAATATATAGGCAAAAGAACTTATTGTAAGATTTATCAGTTTGCTTTAGATGTTGAGTTGACGGGTGGCCTGTAGCTACATTGGTAGAGTGCTCGGTTTCTAACCGGGAGGACCGAGTTCGATTCTCGGCAGGTGGAGATGTGTGGGCAATCTCCTCACATGCCTTGCCTCTGTTTTGCCTGACAGTAAAATTGGTTATGCGCCAGGGTGAAAAGGGGTCTCCGGATCCTCTGGCCCTTCAACCTAAAAATATAAATAAATTGTTGACGAACGTTGGATGTGATTGGTACAGCATCTATTGAATTAGTGAAATAGACTTGGTGGAATTTACTTGACAAATATGAGAGACAGGTTTGCTCGACTTGGTGGAGAAGGCCGACTTGAATTATTAGTGATAAATGCTTCATATTAAGAAAAATCCCACACTTTATACAGTACAATACATATAATAATATCTTTATTGCCTTTACTATATTGCCCTAGAGAGAGAGAGAGAGAGAGAAAAAAATGGTGTCCATGTCTAACTCCGCTAGTTTAAGATATCCTTTCCGGGAGGCTGATCGACTTGACTCTTACAGAGCTATTATGTTCACCTGAATTGTAGATGCCTTGGGTGGAAAAGCAAGACTGTCATTATGTTTTCTTTATCCCGTTCATTACCGAGCCGTCCTTTTAACTTTATTCTGGCTATTATTAGACAATTTTATTCAGTTTAAAAGAGGCCATTAGTATTAAAAGGCTTCGAATAATCTCACTTAACCCATTTTATTACCACAGATCCTTCTTAAACTGCACAAAATCGTCTAAATATAGCTAGATTTTTTTAAAAGACGTTGCCGGTAAAGAAGGGGTTATAATTTTTGTATGTGCAGTGGTTAAGAGGAGATTTTTAGTTTGCTCCCTTGACCTCCATCAAGCTTAAAAACAATACCCCAAAGACCCCCTTTCGATATAAATCTGTACATATTTTGGTAGAAAAATGCCTCTTAAATTGTAGGTTTGCTATCGCTCGCTTGGAAAATAACCCCTAAATTGTACGAAAAGTCTTAAAATTGTCAGAAATGGAGCGAATGGTCTTACAATCGACAAACGTCTTACAATTCTCAAAGCTAAATGGGCTAAGTGCGGGGGAGAAGTGGATCTAAAAATTAATACCTCAAGTGAAAATCTCCCCTTAAGTTGTTGGACTCTGTGAAGCTATGAAGTAGATGAGTGAAGATGATGGACTTGGTGGGGTTAAATTAACTGGATGGGATTAAATTGGTGGAGTTAAATTGACTTTATGGAGTTGATTTGGTGGGGTTATATTAACTTGATGGAGTAGACTGACTTGATAAAGGGGATTAACCCGTGCAGTGCCGGCGACGTCCTTTTTTTTAGATTCTGGCAACTATTAGACGATTCCATTCAGCTTAGGAAGACCATCTACACGTTAAAATGCGACAGACTGTCTCAATTAATCCTTACAACTACCATATATCCTTCCTAAGCTTCATAAAGTCTAATAAATGCAGCTAAAATCCAATAAAAGGGACATCACCGGTACTGTAAGGGTTAACCCTTTGAGTACCAGTGATGTGTGCTATATATTATTCTAGCTATATTTGGACGATATTATGCAGCTTAGGAAGGATCTGTGGTAGGTAAAAGGGTTGATTGAGATATATTGAAGCCTCATTGTTGCTAGAGGGCCTTCCTAAGCTGAATAAAATCGTCTAATACTTGTCAAGACTATGATAAAAAGGGCGTCACCGGTACTGGAAGGGTTAACTCGGTGTGTGTGTTTGTGTTTGTGGTGGGAGACTGTTCGAGCCTGCTGCTGCGTCCCGACCCAACACACTTTGCCTGCCTCTGAGCTGAGACCCTCCCAGCCTTTCTGTACAACACAATGTTGCCAAATTTGTCGCACAGTGTTCAGTGTAAGTCTCAATAAAGCCTAGGAAAACATTACCACATGGTTTTACTAGACCTTCTCTTAAAAAAAAAAAATCTTTAAATTTTCTGTAAATAAGTGTTTATTCTGGGTATTTCTTCTGGATGACCTAGATGTGTGTGAATTTGTGTTGTGTTTTTGTGTGTTCATTGTTTTTCTTTTATGTTATGGTGTCCCTGTTTGGGCTCTGTCTCGAGTCGGCCACCCCCAGATTAAAAAAAAAAAAATGGGGAATGGGCCTGAGTAAATAGATAGATAGACATAAAGGGAGTAGGAATATAGAAAAAAAAGTTATTCTGGTAATACTCCGTAGGTTTTTTTGCATGGGCAACGGTAACTATAGTCTGTTCACTATGAGGCCAGAAATGGTAACCCTTAGTCTATGTCACTCAAAAAGGGCTAGAGCAAATGGGTTGTAAATGTTCCCACCTATTTCCTGGCTAACTACTCCCAAGTGGTAGAAATGTTTGTTTGATTACTTAACCGTTTTTTTTACTTTAAAAGTCTTCGGTAGCCCAAACTATACGTCCTAGGGAATTCTACTTGGTGTCATTCGATTCTTCTTGCCGAGCTGCATCTATACACGGTCTTATATTTCATTTTCGCCCAGCCATTCGCCCAGAATCGAAATCATTTTGGTCCAAAATCCCTGCGTTTAAGCCCAGGCAAATTTTTGCACTTGGCGGGCGACTTTCGAATTTCGATTTTTCATGGGTATATATGGATTTGTTTCGTCATTACGATTCCAACGGTATATGATTTTTTTTAAATTTTGACCAATTTTTAGGCCCAATTTTAAAGTTTAAAATCTCCATAGACGAGTTATCTATGTATGGATTTTGTTCATTTTTTTACCTAAAGTTCACTTTGACACGCTGAATCGAATGGCGCAAACAGAATTGAAATCGGACTATTAGTTTAGGATTTAGATTTTGACGGCCTTCCTGGAGGGCCCAGGGGACCGGGTTTTGGACTTTAAAAGTCCTCTGTAGCCCAAACTATACGTCCTAGAGAATTCTACTTGGTGCCATTCGATTTTTCTCGCCGAGCTGCTTCTATACATGGTCTTATATTTCATTTTCGCCCAGCCATTCGCCCAGATGCGAAATCATTTTCGAAATCAGATTCGATCCATTCGCCCAGAATCGAAAATAGATTGGTCCAAAATCTCTGCGTTAATTTAGCCCAGGCAAATTTTTGCACTTGGCGGGCGACTTTCGAATTTCGATTTTTCATGGGTATATATGGATTTGTGTCGTCATTACGATTCCAACGGTATATAAGTTTTTCAAAGATTAAAAAGTTAAAAAAATACATAGACGAGTTATCTATGTATGGATTTTGTTCAAATTTTTACCTACAGTTCACTTTGACACGCTGAATCGAATGGCGCAAACATAATTGAAATCGGACTATTAGTTTAGGATTTCGATTTTGACTGGGCCTTCCTGGAGGGCCCGTTTTTTGGACTTTAAAAGCCCTCTGTAGCCCAAACTATACGTCCTAGGGAATTCTACTTGGTGCCATTCGATTTTTCTCGCCGAGCTGCTTCTATACATGGTCTTATATTTCATTTTCGCCCAGCCATTCGCCCAGAATCGATAATAGTTTGGTCCAAAATCCCTGCGTTCCCAGACAAAAATTTGCACTTGGCGGGCGACTTTCGAATTTCGATTTTTCATGGGTATATATGGATTTGTCTCGTCATTACGATTCCAACGGTATATGAATTTTTTAAATTTTGAAACATTTTTAGGCCCTATAGGCCTTTTTTAAAGTTTAAAAAGTTAAAAAATCCATAGACGAGTTATCTATGTATGGATTTTGTTCAAATTTGTACCTAAAGTTCACTTTGACACGCTGAATCGAATGGCGCAAACATAATTGAAATCGGACTATTAGTTTAGGATTTCGATTTTGACTGGGCCTTCCTGGAGGGCCCAGGAGACCATTTTTTTTGGACTTTAAAAGCCCTCTGTAGCCCAAACTATACGTCCTAGGGAATTATACTTGGTGCCATTCGATTTTTCTCGCCGAGCTGCTTCTATACATGGTCTTATATTTAATTTTCGCCCAGCCATTCGCCCAGAATCGATAATAGTTTGGTCCAAAATCCCTGCGTTCCCAGACAAAAATGTGCACTTGGCGGGCGACTTTCGAATTTCGATTTTTCATGGGTATATATGGATTTGTCTCGTCATTACGATTCCAACGGTATATGAATTTTTTAAATTTTGAAACATTTTTAGGCCCTATAGGCCTTTTTTAAAGTTTAAAAAGTTAAAAAATCCATAGACGAGTTATCTATGTATGGATTTTGTTCAAATTTTTACCTAAAGTTCACTTTGACACGCTGAATCGAATGGCGAAAACATAATTGAAATCGGACTATTAGTTTAGGATTTCGATTTTGACTGGGCCTTCCTGGAGGGCCCAGGGGCCCGTTTTTTGGACTTTAAAAGCCCTCTGTAGCCCAAACTATACGTCCTAGGGAATTATACTTGGTGCCATTCGATTTTTCTCGCCGAGCTGCTTATATACATGGTCTTATATTTCATTTTCGCCCAGCCATTCGCCCAGAATCGAAAATAGTTTGGTCCAAAATCCCTGCGTTTAAGAAGGATCTGCATGTGTTAGTAAAAATGAGTTAAGTGAGATAGTTCGAAGCCTGTTAGTTGCTGGAGGTCCTTTTTAAACTGATTAAAAGGGTCTAATAGTAGCCAGATTAAAGTTAAAAGGACATGACCGGTATTGAACGGGTTAAGAAGGATTTGTGGTGATTATACAGATAAAGACTATTTCAATTAACCCTCTGACTTCCTTACACCCTTCCTAGTCCGAATAAAATGTTCTAATAATAATAGCTGGAAAACAGAAATGAAATGCGTATTGGATCTTAATTGATAGGGTTAAGTTAATTAAGGGAGTCCACCTCGCTGTTTTTCTCTTTCTCTCCCTCTTGCTTTGGCTTGTATCCATTCGGCCCCATTCAGCCTACTGTTTTAAGACGTTTACCCCCATCCAGGTGTAATTAATATTTTCCTGGCGAGCGGTAGCGAGCCAGCATATATATATATATTTTTTGTTTACATCAAGTACATTTTTCGATAGAAAAATTTCTCCGGCGAAGCCGGATTTCTCTATACAATGCTGGCTCGCTCTCGCTTTCCAGGAAGAAATCGATACCTGGATGAGGATAACCGTCTTAAAACAGTCGGCTGAATGGGGCCGAATGGCTACAAGCCAGGGAAAGAGAGAAAAGGAGAGAAAGCTAAACAAAAGTCGGTGACCCCCCTTAAGGCTATTCAGAGGTACAGCAAACCAATGAATTAACCTTTTCTGTACCGGCGAGATCATTTTACTTTATTATGTGCTGTTGTTAGACGATTTTATTCAGTATAAATAGGCCTCCAGTAATTAACAGGATTCGAACTATCTCACCAAACCCTTTTTTACTACCACAGATCCTTCTTAAACTGCACAAAATCTTCCAAATACAGCTATAATAAAATTATAAGGATGTCGCCGTTACAGAAGGGGTTATAATAGTTTGTTCTTTGCCCGCGACGTCATAACTTCCTCATACTCAGGAACACTAGACTATCATAAGTTATAATACATCGGACTTGGTTCCGATTATTAAGGATGGGGGGGTTCTCCCTCACCTTTAGCCCCATTAGTTTGGCGATTTTAAGACCTATTGTGCCATTTAATTGTCGATTGTTGTCCTGGCGAACAAGAGCGAGCTTGTAATTTTAAGATGAACCGTCCTTCGGCTGAGACATTTTTGTACTGAATAACATACACATTTATCTTGGAAGGGGGTCTAGGGGGTGTTACTTTTAAAGCTGAGTGGAGTTCTAGCGAGGAACCTATAAAATAAATTAATAAATGACCAAAAGATAATCACTAACCGCTTAAGGCAAGTAAAAATTTTACAGTTTTACTGCCTGTCCAAAAACTCGTGTAAATTAAAATAAAATCTTTATAAAAAACGTATTACGAGAATCTTTATAATAGCCGGTTGTTTGTGGGTGCTGAAGCCAGTGCGGGGACTGTAGGGAGAGCAAGAGGGTAATGTTTGTGAGGTGTTGTGTTGGTGTTTATATAGTCCTCTTGCTCTCAGGTTGGCTGCTACACACTGGAGACCCTGTAGTAAGAGGTAAGAGAGAGAGAGAGTGGACACCTTTTTCAGTACACAACATTTTGTCGCCTCGATTATTTACCCATTCAGTACCTGGGACGTTTTGATGATTTCATCAGCTTATGATGGACCTCTAGCAATAATAAGGCTTCAATATATCTCAACCAACCATTTACCTACCACAGATCCTTCCTCAGCTGCATAATATTGTCAAAATATAGCTAGAATAACATAATTATAGCATATGTCGAGGGTACTTAAGTGGTTAACGAGATTATATTTTGTTATTGATCATGTAGAATGCATACCCAAAGACCAAACTTTATATCCCGTATCATTATTGCCAAATGTTTATTATGGCAATGGAGATATTGGGGTGTAAAGAGAGGCTAATGACACCAGTGGCACCAAAATGGCGGAGGTTGACTGACCTCTGTTACTATAGGGTCTCTATGGGGCACCTCCCTACGTTTTCTGTTCGTTAGCTACTAAAATGCCCCAGAACGAGAAGCCCAACACAGAAGCCATGAACGAACACCACACAGAAACACCAAAGGAAAGGTCCACAGAACGAAAGGACCAGCTGACCGAGCCAGCCATTTCAGACAGCCCAAGCCCGCATGGCTAAACAGCTCCAGGACACACCCATTTACCTTTTCTAAAACTGACCATTTTCCACACCTCACGTACACTAACCCCCTCGTGTCCTACACTCCTAACTACAAAGATGATGAATAAGAATATACATTCATATTAAAAACATGCCCTGTCCCGACGTTGAGCCAATGCCAACACATCAGACAGCCATAAATATATCTATGTATGTTCTTACATCCGAGAAGTAGATGTTATATATCTTAGAAGTTCAAACACCCACGCTTGTCCCTAGACCTCGTATATCATTTTCCATGACGAGTATAGATATATGTAACCCGTGCTCAGTCGCCCCTTGCATTGCTCCTCTAGTAACTAAGTATTAATATTAACATTCCCTAACATCTTGTCTTGCCAGACTAAGCTTCTGAAGACCCATCGCCCCATAAATCTATGTATGCAATCCTTAGGTTAAGTATTTTTTCTCCGCCATTGTGTTCACCTTTTTCCATTTACTTTCCACAATTGTCATACATCTTCCCCTTGCCTCCTTCGTATCCACAGCCCACACTACGCCAATTTATTTCGTGTCTTACACCTCTTACCCCAACCAGAGATTGTATAAGATAACCTGGTTATCAGTATCTGTCATAAGTACCCCGAAACAATAACTAAGTACCCCTACGAACTGCCGCTGTGGGTGGTATTTTATATTTAATAGAAAAAGCAGTTCCCAGGGCCAACTAATAGTATCCATAACCCTCTGACTGATCACATAACTCTATCTTTTCCAGACTCATATACCACCCCATAGTTGCATTCCCCGGTAGCATTTGGCTAACGTATTCTACCTGGCCTTTTCAAACTTCCATATCAATTGTAGCCTAATGCCACCCCCACGCCCAGGGACCTTAGGGGCAAAATTTCCCTGTAGCCCTTGAACTCCCCCCCCCCCCCTCTCATTAAGACACCCGCGCTTCTCGACTCTTGTCCGACCTAGCCTCTCTCTCATACCTCTTGAAGATCCTTGAATTGTCCGTTACTAACGCTCTCCAACCTTTTATATATATACTCCTATCCAGCCTACCTTCACTTAGTAGGCCAGAACAACATTAGAACTTTACTAGCCCCTTGCATGCCATCTATTCTCTTACAACACATTCACAACCCTGCACCCAATGGTCGTCGGTGCGAGGCTAGCCGCCCCGCCAGTAACTAACTTCTATTGTCATATTTCCAGATAAATGTGGCAGAGTTAGCAACCCAGTCTCCACCATATCCAGCAAACCCTACAATTAACAACCAGCCGAGTAAAACCAGCTAGCTAAGGCACCTTCGGTTTTGGTATTAAAGACACTCACATCTGTCTCATACACAGAGGGTTATTACAAACACTGGTGATATGGCAAGCCCCTAGCCACAGCCGCCGGACGACTATCAGAGAGAGGGCGCCCAGCTCCCCCTTTTTGCCCACCCGAGGAGGGAGACCCCCACCCCCGCGGAGGTATACCTGCCCCCTGTTTTGACTTTCGAGTCATTGCCAGGTAGCACAGGAATTCTTCCTATCAATGAACTAACCATGAATGACTAACACCTTTACTAACCTCTATTACTCACAATAAACCATTTACTTTTCTTGCATGCTCTGATCACTAAATTAGCACCTCAGCTATACCATAGAATGAAGATTGAACAATCTAGAGAGACGCTCCTATCACAGCTGTCCCTATCCTCCTCGCAAAGTAGATCCAGTCTCTCTCCCCTAAATACGTCCAGTATAGCCAAAATAGTACCTCTTACTAAGGCTCAGTTATATGAAAAATAAAGGCTTCCTATCGCCCTGTGCCACAACAGTAATACCATCTTACCTAGTCCCCATATCTATTGAGAGCTCAATTAAGTCCATAAGACTCGAGATCCCTACTGTCTACAGGGTCCAGAACCGAGCCTATAAATCTAACTCCCGCCCCCAGTCAAATCAGTTGAAAGCTAGACACCAACCAGGGGTCACTACCCTGCAGTTAATTTCTAGCTCTGCCCTTGTGTTGTTCCGGAGTGAGATCCCAGAACCGGCAGACTCCGTGGCAGATTTGGATAGAAGGACCTGCCCACGTATTGAAGAACTTCACACATATGGCCCCCCTGGACGGCCGCGGAACCAGTCGTTAGCCCCCAACATCATGGACGCAAGATAACCAGGACCAGACCCATCAGATACTACCCAAGATTCCCTTTAGCAGTACTACATATTACTGTGCTGTTTTAGATTCACTAATTAATATTTCTACGAAGTGGCTAAGACCTTGCCCAGTGTAATTCATACTTAACCATTCCATTTGGGACGTACTAAGCGATCAGTGCTCTTTAATTAACAGGCGACCTTGACTCTCGTAATTACCTTATTCAGATATTAAAACTCTAGTGATATCTAACGTTCGCCCACTGATTTGCGTTCTATGTATTTCTGAGACAAGGATATAAAACTTAGATCAGTACCCCCTGAGGTTACTAGAATTCCCGTGCTCTAAAAATGCGTGTCTAATCTAGTCTGTGAACTACTACTTGTGCACCAGAGCTACCAGTAATAAATCTAACAGTGAATATGAATCTATAAGTAACATTGATGGTCTTCGGTATATAAACCTGTGAAATCAAAGCCAGTGATCAGAAGATTAATACCTGAACGTTGGAAGTGGGAGACTAGGCTCCATCCAGATCCACTTATGCTAGTGTTGTTCAATTCTATTATATTGTCTTACACAAGTATTCTGCAGTGGTTTATCAATAAACGTGATCATGTAACTTGCTACCATGTGTTTCTTTGTGTTCTCTATTCCTCATATCTTGTATTGTGCATGCAGCCTTATATACCCAGTCAATTTAGAACTCACATTTACCCAAGTTAAACCTGTAGAAAAACAGGGCATAACATTGGCGGCAGCGGTGGTTCTTGATTCGGATAAAAGGTTGCATTACACTGCAAGTTTGGAACAGTAGAAGCATGGCAACATCGCGAAATCTTCAGCCACTCGCACACATTCCCAAGTATGATGTAAACACATATGATATCACCAGTTACTTAGACATAATAAAGCCAGTGTACGATGTGGTACTTCATAATGACCGCGAAAAAATCGCCATGGCAATTTTGCATGTTGTACAGTTGGGAGAAGCCGTTTCCCAACTTGTTGATAAGCCTACTTTTAAAGAATTTATTCACCAAATGGTGAAACAGAATACGCCAGAGAGTACCTGGAACCAGTTTCGATCCTTCGTGATCCGGAATTTAGATCCACTTTTGGGTTCCCCCGTCGCCCCCAAAATAATAAAAGTCGACGAGATCAAGTATGAAGGGGATATAAATGTGACCCTCATACAACTCTACATATACGTGAGGACCACGTATAGCTATGAAGATTACGACCAACAAAATGAACTCTTATTCACCGCATTGTTAAACATCCTCCCACCCCACATCACCGCCCATCTCGACCCGTATGGCCTATTCGAAGAACATATGCTCGCCATCAGAGAAGAATGCCTACGCAGTTCGATGAATCCCCTATCCAACCTTTTAGCCCCTATCCAAGACTCCGTGCACCCTTCCAAAATGACTTCCGGTGAAAGTCCAACTCCAGTGAACTCTCCCCCCACCAACCCTCAGCAGCCCCCCCAACAAGAGCCGTATTCTAGCTATGCCTACCTATGTAGGCCTACCACAACATATTTTCCACATGACCCCAGAAATGTTCAGCTATCCCCCCACCAACAAAATTTCCCTTGTGACAGTTTACGACCTCTCCCCCCACCAACCCTCAGCAGCCCCCCCAACAAGAGCGTTATTCGAGCTATGCCTACCTATGTAGACCTACCACAACATATTTTCCACATGACCCCAGAAATGTTCAGCTATCCCCCCACCAACAAAATTTCCCTTGTGACAGTTTTACCGACCTCTCCCCCCACCAACCCTCAGCAGCCCCCCCAACAAGAGCCGTATTCTAGCTATGCCTACCTATGTAGGCCTACCACAACATATTTTCCACATGACCCCAGAAATGTTCAGCTATCCCCCCACCAACAAAAATTCCCTTGTGACAGTTTTCCGTCGGTAGCTTGTGACAGTTTTCAGTCAGTAGCTCCCTTCCACCCCCACACAATTCACACCCCTAGAAAACTTCGAAACCCCACAATTGACTCGCCCTCTCATGTCAAACAAACTCACCAGTCCCAGAGAACCTCTAACCAGACCGAGACTGCCACCAAGAAAATTCCCCAAACTCGTCCTGTTAATGTCAAACAAACCCACCAACCCCAGATAACCGCTAACCAGACCGTGACTGCCACCAAGAAAATTCCCAAAATTCGTCCTATTAACAACCCCAAACCTATACATCAGTCCTCTACCAATAACCCCTGTTCTACACATAACTCTTCCCCCACCAACCCGCCGCAGTCCCCCCAACAAATCCCGTTTCCTAACT
Source organism: Paralithodes platypus (assembly GCA_032716605.1). NCBI lineage: Eukaryota > Metazoa > Arthropoda > Malacostraca > Decapoda > Lithodidae > Paralithodes > Paralithodes platypus. The sequence continues at coordinate 54,061,385 of CM064579.1, read as the reverse complement.
CGCTCACCTCTCACCACCCTGACCCTCCCACACGCGCCGTAAACCCTCCCCTCACGCGTGACGACCTAGGGACCCAACTATGTTCCCCCCCTTCCCCCAGAAATACTCAGCTATTCCCCCACCAACAAAATCTCCCTTGTGACAGTTTTCCGTCAGTAGCTCCCTTCCACCCCCCCACAATTCACACCCCTAATAAACTTCAAAACCCCACACTTGACTCACCCCCTCATGACAGACAAACCCACCACCCCCAGATAACCTCTAAGCAAACCGTCACTGCCACCGACACACCCCACCACTCTGATCCTCCCACACGCGCCGTTAATCCCCCCCTCACGCGTGACCCCCACCAAAGTGATTCCCCCCCCCCTCATGCGTACCGAACACCTGCTCACCAGTCGGTCCCCCACCATCATGAGCCCAGCTAAACTATCAACCTCCCCCTCTTCACCGTTACCCCACCCGCCCCAAATTCCCCCCACAAAGATCCCGCTCGACGAAATACCACTCCCATCCCAATCCAACCACAAAACTTTTTCCACCTTGGCTAAACCCCAAAATACTCTCCCTCTCGCCCCAAACAAAATAATCAACCTCTCAACTTCAACCACTCCTCGAAATCCCATCCATGTCTCTCCCGGAAATAAAATCACTCTAAATTCAACCCCTCTCAAACCACAACCCTGCCTGCCCAGACCCCCCCCCCACCATCTCCCTATCAAATCCCCACACCCCAAACCTCCAAACCACCTGATCATAGTAAACTCTCAACCTTCAGCCTTACTCACCCTTCCCCAAACCCCACTCACGACCACAACTCTCTACACAATTCAACCCCTCCCCAGCACCAACCTCTTCCGCAACAACAACCCCGACTCGACCTGCCCATTTCATCTTTAAAACCCCCCTATCACTACCCCCGACCGAAACCACTTAGACCCCCCCTCCAAAACTGGCCCCGGGCCAGCTCGCCCCCAGACCCACATTCCTAACGACAAGAACTAACGGTATACCCACCCCGCCCTTCCAAAGTGAAAGTGAACCACCACCCCCTATTACCAGACCGTCACCCAGACAAACGGCGACCCTAAATACCCCCCCCCCCTGATGATGATGAGGATATTATTGTACTAAATTGTTTCGAATGTTTTCAATTCCTAAGCGATTGGGCATGATTCTATAAATTTACATGTTTTCCATATACTGTATATATTATTTTTTTTCCTTAGTCATACTACTTTTCTTGTTACCTACACTTTTCTGACTATCTTTTAAATTTGCTTTATACATTGTTAAACACTTTACCTCTTCTTAATTTCCTGTGTTCTTAATTATCTGTCCTTTCTTAAATTTACATGTTTTCCATATACTGTATATAGTATTTTTTTTCCCTTAGTCATAATACTTTTCTTGTTAATCTACACTTTTCTGACTATCTTTTAAAATTGCTTTATACATTGTTAAACACTTTACCTCTTCTTAATTTCCTGTGTTCTTAATTATCTGCCCTTTCTTAAATTTACATGTTTTCCATATACTATATATATTATTTTTTTCCTTAGTCATACTACTTTTCTTGTTAACCTACACTTTTCTGACTATGCTTCTTTTTACTTCACCCTTGAGGCTCGAGACTAGCCTATAATGAAGGAGAGGGAAGTAAAATGCCCCAGAACGAGAAGCCCAACACAGAAGCCATGAACGAACACCACACAGAAACACCAAAGGAAAGGTCCACAGAACGAAAGGACCAGCTGACCGAGCCAGCCATTTCAGACAGCCCAAGCCCGCATGGCTAAACAGCTCCAGGACACACCCATTTACCTTTTCTAAAACTGACCATTTTCCACACCTCACGTACACTAACCCCCTCGTGTCCTACACTCCTAACTACAAAGATGATGAATAAGAATATACATTCATATTAAAAACATGCCCTGTCCCGACGTTGAGCCAATGCCAACACATCAGACAGCCATAAATATCTATGTATGTTCTTACATCCGAGAAGTAGATGTTATATATCTTAGAAGTTCAAACACCCACGCTTGTCCCTAGACCTCGTATATCATTTTCCATGACGAGTATAGATATATGTAACCCGTGCTCGTCGCCCCTTGCATTGCTCCTCTAGTAACTAAGTATTAATATTAACATTCCCTAACATCTTGTCTTGCCAGACTAAGCTTCTGAAGACCCATCGCCCCATAAATCTATGTATGCAATCCTTAGGTTAAGTATTTTTCTCCGCCATTGTGTTCACCTTTTTCCATTTACTTTCCACAATTGTCATACATCTTCCCCTTGCCTCCTTCGTATCCACAGCCCACACTACGCCAATTTATTTCGTGTCTTACACCTCTTACCCCAACCAGAGATTGTATAAGATAACCTGGTTATCAGTATCTGTCATAAGTACCCCGAAACAATAACTAAGTACCCCTACGAACTGCCGCTGTGGGTGGTATTTTATATTTAATAGAAAAAGCAGTTCCCAGGGCCAACTAATAGTATCCATAACCCTCTGACTGATCACATAACTCTATCTTTTCCAGACTCATATACCACCCCATAGTTGCATTCCCCGGTAGCATTTGGCTAACGTATTCTACTGCCTTTTCAAACTTCCATATCAATTGTAGCCTAATGCCACCCCCACGCCCAGGGACCTTAGGGGCAAAATTTCCCTGTAGCCCTTGAACTCCCCCCCCCCCCCCTCTCATTAAGACACCCGCGCTTCTCGACTCTTGTCCGACCTAGCCTCTCTCTCATACCTCTTGAAGATCCTTGAATTGTCCGTTACTAACGCTCTCCAACCTTTTATATATATACTCCTATCCAGCCTACCTTCACTTAGTAGGCCAGAACAACATTAGAACTTTACTAGCCCCTTGCATGCCATCTATTCTCTTACAACACATTCACAACCCTGCACCCAATGGTCGTCGGTGCGAGGCTAGCCGCCCCGCCAGTAACTAACTTCTATTGTCATACTTCCAGATAAATGTGGCAGAGTTAGCAACCCAGTCTCCACCATATCCAGCAAACCCTACAATTAACAACCAGCCGAGTAAAACCAGCTAGCTAAGGCACCTTCGGTTTTGGTATTAAAGACACTCACATCTGTCTCATACACAGAGGGTTATTACAAACACTGGTGATATGGCAAGCCCCTAGCCACAGCCGCCGGACGACTATCAGAGAGAGGGCGCCCAGCTCCCCCTTTTTGCCCACCCGAGGAGGGAGACCCCCACCCCCGCGGAGGTATACCTGCCCCCTGTTTTGACTTTCGAGTCATTGCCAGGTAGCACAGGAATTCTTCCTATCAATGAACTAACCATGAATGACTAACACCTTTACTAACCTCTATTACCTCACAATAAACCATTTACTTTTCTTGCATGCTCTGATCACTAAATTAGCACCTCAGCTATACCATAGAATGAAGATTGAACAATCTAGAGAGACGCTCCTATCACAGCTGTCCCTATCCTCCTCGCAAAGTAGATCCAGTCTCTCTCCCCTAAATACGTCCAGTATAGCCAAAATAGTACCTCTTACTAAGGCTCAGTTATATGAAAATATAAAGGCTTCCTATCGCCCTGTGCCACAACAGTAAATACCATCTTACCTAGTCCCCATATCTATTGAGAGCTCAATTAAGTCCATAAGACTCGAGATCCCTACTGTCTACAGGGTCCAGAACCGAGCCTATAAATCTAACTCCCGCCCCCAGTCAAATCAGTTGAAAGCTAGACACCAACCAGGGGTCACTACCCTGCAGTTAATTTCTAGCTCTGCCCTTGTGTTGTTCCGGAGTGAGATCCCAGAACCGGCAGACTCCGTGGCAGATTTGGATAGAAGGACCTGCCCACGTATTGAAGAACTTCACACATATGGCCCCCCTGGACGGCCGCGGAACCAGTCGTTAGCCCCCAACATCATGGACGCAAGATAACCAGGACCAGACCCATCAGATACTACCCAAGATTCCCTTTAGCAGTACTACATATTACTGTGCTGTTTTAGATTCACTAATTAATATTTCTACGAAGTGGCTAAGACCTTGCCCAGTGTAATTCATACTTAACCATTCCATTTGGGACGTACTAAGCGATCAGTGCTCTTTAATTAACAGGCGACCTTGACTCTCGTAATTACCTTATTCAGATATTAAAACTCTAGTGATATCTAACGTTCGCCCACTGATTTGCGTTCTATGTATTTCTGAGACAAGGATATAAAACTTAGATCAGTACCCCCTGAGGTTACTAGAATTCCCGTGCTCTAAAAATGCGTGTCTAATCTAGTCTGTGAACTACTACTTGTGCACCAGAGCTACCAGTAATAAATCTAACAGTGAATATGAATCTATAAGTAACATTGATGGTCTTCGGTATATAAACCTGTGAAATCAAAGCCAGTGATCAGAAGATTAATACCTGAACGTTGGAAGTGGGAGACTAGGCTCCATCCAGATCCACTTATGCTAGTGTTGTTCAATTCTATTATATTGTCTTACACAAGTATTCTGCAGTGGTATATCAATAAACGTGATCATGTAACTTGCTACCATGTGTTTCTTTGTGTTCTCTATTCCTCATATCTTGTATTGTGCATGCAGCCTTATATACCCAGTCAATTTAGAACTCACATTACCCAAGTTAAACCTGTAGAAAAACAGGGCATAACAGCTACTATTTCTGTTGACGTTCGTTTTCTTTCATTTTCGTTTTCTTCTACACACTATTTTAATATTTCCTCGTCCTCTTACATCAGTGGTTAACCCCTTGAGGATCATGACGCGCTTTGACAGTTTATTCTGGCTTTCATTATACGATTATATACAACTTATTATTATATGTGGGAATTAATAGGGTACAGACTGTTTCACTTATCCCTCTGTCTTCCATATACCCTTCCTAATCAACATAAAATCGTCTAATGTTGGCCAGAACAGACTGGCAAAACGCGTCATAATCTTCAGGGGAAATTGTTAACCCCTTCAGTATTATGACGCGTTTCTTCATTGTAGTCTGGCTATTATTAGACGACTTTATGCAGCTTTGGAAGGATCTCTAGGAATCAAATTAAATGAAAACTATTCTAATTTACCATCTGAGTTCCATTATCCTTCCTCAATAAATAAAATCGTCTAGTGACAGCCAGAATAAAAGCAAACTGCAATACAATTTATACCCTAGATATTATGTACACTCGGATACCATAGTAGTCTCTAGCCCACTCATAAGAATTCCTGGACCCTCTATGTTTTTCTGTATGCAATTATAACTATCTGGATTGATATTTGGAAAGAACTTGCTTTTCAATGAGTAGTATATGTAGATTTGTAATTGATGTAAAGACAATTATATTGATAAATTAGTTTCCAGATATAATTATATTCTTATGTTCTTATACTTCCATAAATTAGAAAGAGGTGAAGTCCACGAATACATACGAATGGGCTAGAGACTAATATGGCATCCTAATGTACCTTTATAGGGGTATATATAATTATAGACACCTGAATTACCCTTTTCATGCCCTCTTTGTGACCCATAGTTCTTTATATTGTGCTTATAAGCTTAAGGGGAGACGGATTTTTTTTTCTTTTAATTCATGTATTCATTTATATTTTAGTTTTCTCGCTAGACCTCCATCAAGCTTAGAAAAAATACTCCCTAGACCCCCTTGTAATATAAATTTGTAAATTTTTCGATAGCCAAATGTACCGGCCGAAGGCCGGTTCCTCTTAAAATTTCAGGCTCGCTTTGGCTCGCCAGGAAATAATCTACACCTAATTGGCACGAAAGGTATTAAAATTGACAACGTAATGGGGCAAAAGGTCTTAAAATCGACAAACAAATGGGCCGAACGTCTTATATCTCAATACAAATGGGGCTCAACACGAGGGAGAAAGGGGACCAGAAAAATGACCCATCTCCCCTTAACCTCAACAGTCCATCAGCCTCACCTTAATTCCTCAGCTACTACAAGGTTTGTATATAGGCCTACCTAAACACATGTTGTTGATTACGATAACACGTCTACCGTAGCTTAATACAGCTATCGAACACTGAGCCCCCCCCCCCCCTCTCTCTCTCTCTCTTTCTTTTATAACCTACCCCAATAAACCTCACACATATTACCGTCTTGCTCGCTCTCTTTTTTTCTTTTATAACCTACTCCAACAAACCTCACACATATTACCGTCTTGCTCTCTCTCTCTCTCTCTCTCTCACACACACACATATTGCCGTCTTGCTCTCTTTCTTTCTTTTATAACCTACTCCAACAAACCTCACACATATTACCGTCTTGCTCTCTCTCTCTCTCTCACACACACACATATGCCGTCTTGCTCTCTCTCTCTCTTTACTCCAAACCTCACACATATTACCGTCTTGCTCTCTCTCTCTCACATATTACTGTCTTGCTCTCTCTCTCTCTCTCACATTATTACCGTCTTGCTCTCTCTCTCTCTCTCTCTCACATATTACCGTCTTGATCTCTCTCTCTCTCACACATTATTACCGTCTTGCTCTCTTCTCTCTCTCTCTTTCTCTCTCTCTCTCTCACATATTAACGTCTTGATCTCTCTCTCTCACATATTACCGAAATGCTCTCTCTCTCTCTCTCTTTCTCTTATAACCTAATCTCACATATTACCGTCTTGCTCTCTCTCTCTCTCACACATTATTACCGTCTCGCTCTCTCTATCTCTCTCTCTCTCACATATTACCGTCTTGATCTCTCTCTCTCACATATTACCGTCTTGCTCGCTCTCTCTCTCTTTCTCTTATAACCTAATCTCACATATTACCGTCTTGCTCTCTCTCTCTCTCTCTCTCTCTCTCTCTCACATATTACCATCTTACTCTCTCTCTCTCTCTCACACACATATTACCGTCTTGCTCTCTCTCTCTCTTTCTCTTATAACCTAATCTCACATATTACCGTCTTGCTCTCTCTCTCTCTCTCTCTCTCTCTCTCTCTCTCACATATTACCGTCTTGCTCTCTCTCTCTCACATATTACCGTCTTGATCTCTCTCTCTCTCTCTCTCTCTCTCTCTCTTATAACCTAATCTCACATATTACCGTCTTGCTCTTGGTACATTTGACTGATTGTGTTCAACATGGGCTTATATATTTTATGAATAATGCGCGTGATTGTCTACATAATTCTGAGTTTTTGGACAGGCAGTAAAACTGTAAAATTTTTACTTGCCTTAAGGAGAGATGATTCATATTTTAGGCGATTTTTTGTTCATTTATTCATTATTTTTCTAGTTTTCTCCCTAGACCTCAATCAAACTTAAAAGAACATCCATTAGATCCCCCTTGTAGATTAATTTGTACATTTTTCGGTAGAAAAATGGCCGGTTCTTCCAAATTACAGGCTCACTATCGTTCGCCAGAAAAATATCGACACCTAAATAGCACGAAAGGTCTTAATATTGACAAAGAAATGGGGCAAAGGTCTTAAAATCGACAACCTAGCTAATGGGGCAAACATATTAAAATCTGAAAACAAATGGGGGTAAACATGAGGGAGAAGGGGGTATCCCATCTCCCCTTAACCTAAGAAGTGCGCATGGGGGTAATTAGAAACGTCCGCCTGTGCTGACGTATTTGAGCTGTTTCCATCACTAAAATATTCATTTTACCATAAATAGCATTAATACTTATCCATACGCGCCTATTATGGGTTGATTATAAAGGTATTAACCTGAAACAACAATAAAACGAGTGAAAACAGCGTTTGGATGGTCAAAATCGGAGATATAGGCGAGTTATATAATGTATGGGTGAGGCAACCTGCTTTCCCGCCAATTTCCCCCAAGGCCACTGAGACACAGTCGATCGATATTCTCTCTCTCTCTCTTGCACTCGCTTGCTAACACTGATGACAATGCCCTGCTTGCAACTCGCTAATGTTAGCACGAAAATATACCTCAGAATAAGGGAATAACAGGGAAAATAGGTGATAACTGAAGGAGGGGAGGAAAGTGGGGAAAGAGGGGAGGTAGAGGAGTGATATTTTGCATGGCCCAGGGGCAATTTATTTTATTTTATTTTTTGTTTTGTTTTCGATGTTTAAAGTCGATTTTTTTTTTCTCTGACTCTTAAGTGTGTTCCCGCAGTCCGGCGGGGTACTCTTAAGAGTCTTCCCGCAGTTCCCGGGTTAATAGGTTACCATTTCTGCCAGCAAGAAGGTCAGTGAGTCACATATGAACTATTTTCCGGACCCCCTTTTATCGTCTACTCGGGTCTGGAAGCTCCGGAATTAAGGGGAGGCGGTTGCTTTTTTTGGTCCCCCTTCTCCCTCATGTTTAGCCCCAATATATATCAGATTTTAAGATGCTCAGCCCATTTAGTTTGGCGATTTTAAGACCTTTCGCCCTATTTATCTGTCAATATAAAGACTTTTTGTGTCGCTTAGGTGCATTTTTTCCTGGCGAGCGATAGCGAGCCTGTAATTAACCTGACAAGCGCGATATAGACGTAGGTGCTAGGGTAGTTATTTGTGCATTTCTAGCCCTGGATTCTGACAGAATTCGTCATATTTACAATATAAACTATTATTTGTTTTCGGTATGCTTTTATTTTACATATATGATGTATATATGAACCTTCAAGAGTGCTAAAATAAGTGGGAAAAGCATTTGGGTGGTGAAAAAACGAAGATATTGGCCACCCGGTCATAATCTCAGGCGAGAGAGAGAGACAGGCAGCCTCCCCTCTCGCTGTCTGGGAGTCAACTGAGACGAGCGAGGCGGTGTGTGCCGGTGTCTGGGTGTTGCATAACGATCTTTTATGCAACCCACTT
>CM064579.1:53904681-54052451 GCA_032716605.1 Paralithodes platypus | reverse complement strand
CCGTAAGTCATTAAAACATTAAATGCAACAAGGTTTTCTCTACCCGATTGGAAATAGTAGCTAGATCAGAAGATAAGTATTTTATGGCTCATTATGTTTGTTTTTGAGGGACTGTGGCTGGGGCGGTCTGGAAAACAATATATATATATATACTATATATATATATAATATATATATATCTATATATATATATATATATATATATATATATATTATATATACAGTATTATACAGGGGTTCCAGTAATGCTATTCATAAATTATATGATGGACTCATCAGACAAAAATAAGAATACATTACTCTATGAACATGAGGTTGAGTATTTATAATAACGGAGTTATTACACGATTTAAGTTAACGATAGATACAATGCCATTCAGTCCAAGGGGTAATGTTGCCATTTTAGTGGATTATATCCATTTGGCCTTCGCTATCGCTTGCTAGCCTCAAGATAGTGAGCAGTATCCAATCGGCGTTCTCTCTTCAGGCTAGCGAGCGGTAGCGAGCTGATGTTTTCGGTAGAAAAATCAAATCCGGTGAAGCCGGACATATGTTTCTACCGAAAAGTCAGATCGCTACTGGTCACTATCTTGAGGCTAGCAAGCGATAGCGAAGGCCAAATGGATATAATCCACTAAAATGGCAACATTACCCCTTGGACTGAATGGCATTGTATCTATTGTTAACTTAAATCGTGTAATAACTCCGTTATTATAAATACTCAACCTCATGTTCATAGAGTAATTTATTCTTATTTTTATCAGATGAGTCCACCATATAATTTATGAAAAGCATTACTGGAACACCCTTTTAAATATATATGTATATAATCAAATTTGTCCAGGTGCCCGGCTACGGAGTTGCACGAATGAGATTTATTCGCGCCCACCCTCTCGGAGATTAGGACGTCTGGCGAGAGACTGATAGATACAAAAAAATTTAGGTGTCGGAGTCAAAGCCATGTTATGATTGTACGGGTCCACCTTCTCCCTCATGTTGTTGATCCCCAAGCTGCCTGGCCAAACAGCCCCAAGGCCCCGAGCAATTCCAAGGCCATAACCGAGTGCCCCCACAGAACCCTCCCCGCCGACCACAATAAAGCCTGGGTGACCGAAGCCACTCCATGGCGGGGGGCTGAGGAGGGTGCGGAAACGCCCGGGAAACCAAAGCTCCACCCAGGGCCCTGTGCCCCTCAGCAATTATGAAGAGAAAGTTGAGGGGCAAGGGAAAAATGTGACGCTTTGGCTTCCAATCTTGGTAGATTGGGAGGTCAATCCACGGAAGAGACGCCGTCACTTGAGATCTAGAAAATATAAAAGTTAGAGGAAAAGTCAGAGTAAGCTATGGGTATGGCAGAGATTGCTCAGCTCTCACTCTGATAGACCAGCCCATCACCACTCTCCCTCATGTTTAGCATATTAGTTTTGAGGTTTTAAGACGTTCGTTCCGTTAGTTTGACTATTTGAGACCTTTCGCCTCATTTTTGTATGTCAATATTTAGACCTTTCGTCCCCTTTAGATGTCGATGTTTTTGGCGAGCGATAGCGAGCCTTCCATTATTTTCATTGGAGGTGTTTGATATTGTAGTGAAATTAATAAAATAAATATGTAACACCCCGTTCTTTAACACCTTACGAGCGGCCTATGCGGTTTATTTATGTGTACCGCACAGCGGGGTGTTTTTAGCCAAAATAGGGCTGTTTACGTGATCATTTTCATGCCTAAATAAGACCCAGAACGTAAAACAAGTACCTATCCCTGAAAGGGCATAAACAGAGCTTTCGAATGACACCATAACGATCCTTGTATGATGGATAGTTTTCTTGCAATAACCGTGCAACGCGAGTGCAAAAAGCAGGTAATTCGGTACTTTCAGTACAAAATTGAGTATGTAGCGGAGTGAGAGAGGGAGGAGGGAGCTGAGATTTGTGTCAGTAGGTTCGCCGCGGTGGTCTGGAGCAGTCATACGCTCGCTAGTCTCCTGCCACCACCTTGTCTCTCTCTCTCAGCCACATTACGTGCTGAAATTGCCACTCGAGTTATGTCGAGCGCCGCCACATAGTCCAGCTCTATTACTCGACTTATGTTGCTCGCCGTAATTAAGGGTTAACATTAATCTGTAACACCCCGTTCTTCAACATTAATATGTAACACCCGTTCTTTAACATTAATATGTATCACCCCGTTCTTTAACATTAATATGTAACACCCGTTCTTTAACATTAATATGTAACACCCCGTTCTTTAACATTAATATGTAACACCCCGTTCTTTAACATTAATATCAAATACAAACCCCAATGTACCTGAATCAACTAATGAAAGCATATGGCCCTCCCGGGATTCGAACTCTGGACACCACACCCAACAGAACATTGGCTTGTCTCGCTTGGGTTCAATACAGATTCAAAGGGGTGTGCGGGTTTTATGGCTCATGACTGTACCGATCTGGAGGGGAGATGATGGGCCATTTTTGGGGTCTCCCTTCTTCCTCACGCTTAGCCCCCATTCGTTTTGATATTTTAAGACGTGGGCACCCATGAGGTTCTTCATAGTTGAAGACCTTTCGCTCCATATCTTTGTCAATATTAAGACCTTTTTGTGCCCTTTAGCTGTCGATCTTTTCCTGACGTCGGATAGCGATCCTGGAATTGTGCAGAAACCTGGCCGTGCGCCGTGACATTTTTCTACTGAAAAAATTACAAATTAATCTTGAAGGGGGATCTAATGTATTTTTAAGTTTGATAGAGGTCTAGGGAGGAAACTAAAAAAATAAATGAACATATATATATACTATAGATATATATATAAGAGATATAGAAGGACCCCAAAATACCCACTTCGGATACAGTGAGATTTTGCGAACGCGCTTTCCGAGATATTGCTCTTGTATTGAAGTCTCCGTATAGTTTGTAACAAGTTGCTTGGTATAAACTGTGTTCCTTAATGTAATATATGCAAGCCCATGTTTAAAGTGTGTGAGAGAGAGAGAGATATTGCTCTTGTATTGAAGTATCCGTATAGTTTGTAACAAGTTGCTTGGTATAAACTGTGTTCATTAATGTAATATAGTCCAAGCCCATTTTTAAAGTGTGAGAGAGAGAGAGAGAGATAGATATATATGTACATAGATTTACATATATAAACTGTCCACACACAGACCTTACGATTCCACAACTTAACTCTATTAGAGATATCATACCCGATGGAAAGGTACAGTTGATGGAAATAGGATAGAAAAGAAGAAGAAAAGATGAAGAAGAAGAGCGTGAGAGAGAGAGAGAGAGAGAGAGAGAGAGAGAGAGAGAGAGAGATGGAGAGATAGCGAATGAGAGAGAGAGCGGAGGGTTTAACCTCGTTTGTACCGGCGACGTCTTTTTAATTTCTGTCTAGGTATATTAAATACGATTTTTTGAAGCTTAAGAAGGATCTGTTTTTATTTAAACTGTTACTTAGATATTTCTAAAAGCCTGTTACTTGCTGGAAGCCCCTTCTTAAACTCAACAAAGTCGTCTAATAGTAGCACAGTGGAAAATTAAATGGACAGAACTGGTACTGGAACGGGTTAAGGGAGCCTACCTCGCTTGTTGTTTTCTCTTTCTCTTCCTCTCTTTCTGGCTTGTAGCGATTCGGGCCCCATTCAGCCTACGGTTTTCAAGACTTGTACCCCCATCCAGGGTGTCAATAGTTTTGCCTGGCGAGCGGTAGCGAGCCAACATAATAATATAATAATATAGATCATTTGTTTTGACAGCAGGCTTAATTTGTACATTTTTCGATAGAAAATTTTTCTCCGACGAAGCCGGATTTCTCCATAAAATGCTGGCTCGCTTTCGCTCGCCAGGAATAGATCGACACCTGGATGGGGTATAAACGGCTTTAAAATAGTAGAGCTGAATGTGGGACCGGGTACAGCGACAAAAGGTACAACAAATCCGGTAACCCCCCCTTAAAAGAGAACAAGTATATAGATATGTTTATGATCACGATGACACATATTGCGTATAAGCAGGAACACTACACATGTATTGAGTATAAGCAGGAACACTACACATGTATTGAGTATAAGCAGGAACACTACACATGTATTGAGTATAAGCAGGAACACTACACATGTATTGAGTATCAGCAGGAACACTACACATGTATTGAGTATAAGCAGGAACACTACACATGTATTGATTCCTAAGCAAGGAACACGTACACATGTTTGTATCATCAGGAACAGCATACACAATTATTGAGTAGAAGCAGGACCACACACATGTATTGAGTATAAGCCTAGCACACTACACAGTTATTGCGTCATCACAGGACCACTACACATGTAGTGATATAAACAGTAACACTACACATGTATTGAGTATAGAGCAGAAACACACATGGCTTTATCTTGTAGTATTATCCCCACATGAACACGACACATGTATACGCTCAGTGACAAACCTTTAGAACACGATATAAGTTGCTCAAGGCAGCACCGTGTCAACACCTTATCATATCTGGATAAACTTACCCGGATTTTTGGTTTGTAGCGTTAAGAAGGACCCGTGTTTGTTAAGGGGAGATCTCCACTTGAGGGATGGTGTTCTTGACTCCCCTTTCTTCCCTCCTGGTGTAGCCCCATTGCTTTTGATATTATAAAAACGTTGTGCCCCATTATTTTTAGCGATTTCTAGGGAACTTTCATACCATATTTAAGGTTTCCCACCTTGCGTGCAATTCAGAGTGTCGATTTTAATCCTGGCGAGCGGGGGGGGGATAGCTGGAGCCTGTAATTTAAGATAGCTGCCTTCGGCCGGGACATTTTTCTATCGAAAAATGTACAAATTTTATCTTGAAAGGGACTCAAGCGGGGTGTAATTTTAAGCTTGATGGAGGTCTAGGGAACAAACTAAATACCTTCCCTTAAGAGGGTTCATTGTATTGTACATACCCCTTTGAGTCGTAGAGATAACTTATAAAATCACTTACTGGTAACCATCCTAGGTATGAACATTACTTGGTGGTGGTGTGAAGGGGTTAAGAAAACGTTGTGTATGATAATTATTATGTTCTCCTCCACCAACCAACTTTACTCCTAACCTCGATTGATGAAATTAACACACACATGTACCGGAGGGGCTAATAAGTCGCTTTCTTACCTGTCATTATCTTACGTTGTGCCTCGCTCTGTGCTGTAGTAATGTCTGTCATAATGTTGAAATAGGGTGGGTACGTGTAGGAATATGTTTGTATATCTCACTCAAAATGAATGGTTCGAGTTCAGATATTGCTGATACCACCTTATTCACCAATCAAAAAGTATACTTGGTGCCGTGACATTACTGGTAGTAGGCCGACTGGACCTTGTGTAATGTTATTAATTCGCATTAGTCATAGGGTTTCTGTCTAATTATGTATGTAGGGTAATTATGTATGTAGGGTAATTATGTATGTAGGGTAATTATGTATGTAGGGTAATAATGTATGTAGGGTAATTATGTATGTAGCGTAATTATGTGAGTTAGGGGTAATGAGTGGTATGTAGGGTAAGTCTTGTTATGGGGGTCTTGCTCCGCGTGCGACCTGGTGTTTTAAGCCGTATCTGTTTGTGTGTATTGTGTGTTGTGTTTTTCTATTTTTTTTTTTTTTTGCAGCGTGCTGGTTGTGTCAATAATATAATATAACCTCTGAACGGAATAACTTGTGAACTATACATAATAGTCTTGTGAGGAGGGGGAAGATGTTGTTAACTGTGGTAAAAGTTACATGGAAGTTTGTGTCTGATGTGTGCGTGGTGGTGGTGTATCTGGTGTTATAACTGTGTGTTTATCGGCCTACACACACTGTGTGTGACACACTATTGATGGGTGTGATGACATTGAGGAGACGAAAGGCGGGGAGTGGAACACAACACAGCTCCTTTCAGGGTGGATGTGTAGTATAATTGGTGTTAATAGGTGATTGCTATGTATGCTGAAATGTATATACTGTGTGTAGTGATATGTGGGTGGTGTGTGTGGGTGTCGTACTCTCTGTGTGGGTGTGGTCTGTATGAGTTGTGTTAATAAGTGAATAATACTAGTAATATAATCATATATAATAGATAGTGTCTTAAGCTAGCGCATGTTAAGCGATCTAAGATAGCTCAATAAGCCGATTATCGTATTTCCTTGGGGTCCTGTACTACTACCCCATCCATTTGCCTCATGATGGATGGTACGACCCTTGCCTTGTGAAAAATCGTTAATGCGCGAGCGTGGTCGCGAACCGGCCTTCTGGGTGGATTCCGAGGCGCTAGTCACTACAACCAAAGCGAGCCCGCTTGATTGAATTATGCTGAATGTAGATACCTGTGTGTAGTGATATGCGGGTGGTGTGGTTGTGTAAGTGTGTTTGTGTGGGGTGTGTTTGGTGTGTGGGTGTGTGTTGTACGTGTGTGGTGGTGTGTGCTAATATATATTGCATGTTGGTAAAGTACATACTATGGTGTGTGAGGTGGCTCGCTGTGATATGTGGTCGAGCAACTAAACTAACAGCGAATGTATATTCTGTATAAGGATGATAAAGGAGTTGGTTCCTGAGCTAGAGAGGCCGACGCCAGAAAATTTGAGAGAGCACAGGAGAGGAAGAGCAGTAAAATATATAGTAATAACAATAATAATAGATAAATAAATAGTAATAATAATAATAATAATATAAAAGATAATATGATAATAACGAATAAGGATAATAATAATAACTAATACTAATAATATAACAAGAAGAAAATATAAAGGAAGCAGACGAGAAAAAATTCCCCCATTCTAATTAAACCCCTTAAGAGATCTTAAATGTGAAAACGTTTTCATCAAATACTAGTGCTGAACCTTTTCAGTTCTTACTTCCACCGAGAGAGAGAGAGAGAGAGAGAGAGAGAGAGAGAGAGAGAGAGAGAGAGAGAGAGAGAGAGAGAGTCTCTCTCTCTCTCTTGCGGTCCAAGGTGAAAACATGTAATACACTTTGAGTTAATGAGGTCAATGCTTCACTCTCTCCCTCTTGACATTAACGTAGTTACCAAATCGCTCCAACGGGACCATTTAGAGGACAGAAGAGCCGCAGAACCTTCTATAAGGACACTATTACACTACCTCTGTTTTACAGGTGCTGTCTTGCAACCTATTTTGTTTTATCATAACTATGATAAGCTACTTCTGTTCATCTCTGGATTATTGAACTGAGGAAAGATTTGAAGAACGAATTACAGGCAATGTTTCTATGTTAACCCAGCAAAGGCTAAACTATGGTATTTGAAACGTCCCGCCATGCGAAATGTATTTTGGTTCATTCCTGACTGTCATTTTACCATAAATATCGTTATTACTTATTCATATGCGCCTATTTTACGTTTGATATGAAGATATTAACATTTAAGAGCAATAAAACAAGTGGGAATAGTATTTGGGGGTGAAAAATATGTATTATTGCCGACGACCGGTCCAATCATGAGGGGAGAGCTGCAGCGGTATAATTATATCCTCTCCTCCCGAGTTCTCAAGTGACACTGACGGCTCTAAGTAGAAGTCTCTCTGTTGCAAGGATCTCTAGATGCCTTGCCCATGCTATAGAGACCGCATGAAGGAAATTTGTGCCAAAAATTACCCGATAAAAGGGGGAATAGGAGGAAATATAGGTGATAATTGAGGAGAGGGGAAAAGGGGGGGAAGGTGGGCGGGGACACATATGTAGGAATGATAGCAAGTAATGAAGGGGAATTATCTCTCCTAATCACATATTGCTTTCTTTTGATTGCCACTGGGGTATTTTAAAAGTTTTTTTTTTAGGCCATGGATTTTATAAGGACCTTCGCCTTTCACCACCAAACCTCTTATGAGGACGTTCACCTTTCCTGGGTTAATCAGATATGCAATATCTTTTAGAGGAACCTCCCCCCCCTCTTTCTCTCTTTCTCTCTTTCTCTCTCTCTCTCTATCTCTCTATCTCTTTATCTCGCTCTCTCTCTCTCACTCACTCACTCTCTCTCTCTCTCTCTCTCTCTCTCTCTCTCTCTCTCTCTCTCTCTCTCTCTGTCTCTGTCTCTCCCTCGTTAACTCCCACCCCATCATGAGGACCTTAAGATAATTGGTCGTGTTTCCCCTTGAGCTCTGTACTGTGTTATGGTGGCCGATGGGGACCTGATTAAGTGGATAATGAGGCCTAAAGTTAAGGGGGTAGTACTCGCTTTGTATGGACCCCCTTCTCCCTCATGTTTAGCATATTAGTTTTGAGGTTTAAATATTTTCGTGCCGTTAGTTTGCCAATTCTAAGACCTTTCGCCCCATTTATTCGTCAATGTTAAGACCATTCGTGCCATTTAGGTGTCGATTTTTTTCCTGGCGAGCGATAGGTAACCTGTAATTTTAGAAGGAACCGGCCTTCGGCCACCTCGTTCCCGTG
The DNA here is from genome assembly GCA_032716605.1 of Paralithodes platypus. Classification (NCBI taxonomy): domain Eukaryota; kingdom Metazoa; phylum Arthropoda; class Malacostraca; order Decapoda; family Lithodidae; genus Paralithodes; species Paralithodes platypus. The sequence continues at coordinate 54,044,033 of CM064579.1, read as the reverse complement.
CTTCACTGTCTCATCCCCTACACTCGGACTCTCACACTTACACACACACAACGCCACCTGTTGAGCAGATAACTCATCAGGCATTGCATATCCGTAGACTTCACTTATTTCTAATACATCTCTGGAAACGATTTTATAAATATATTTGTCTATACATCAACTACAAAACTATACATACTATGTATTGAAAACTATACATACTATGTATTGAAAAGCAAGTTCTATAAACAAAGTCAACCCAGAGAGCTATTATTGCATAAACAACAACATAGGGGTCCACGAATTCTTAAGCCGGTATCACACAAGCGCATTTTCACTCAACATTTATCCTTAACACTGGTCATTATGAGGTCAACATTTTCACTCAACATTTATCCTTAACACTGGTCTGACAGCTTATGAGGTCAACATTTTCACTCAACATTTATCCTTAACACTGGTCTGACAGCTTATGAGGTCAACATTTTCACTCAACATTTATCCTTAACACTGGTCTGACAGCTTATGAGGTCAACATTTTCACTCAACATTTATCCTTAACACTGGTCTGGCAGCTTATGAGGTCAACATTTACTATATTTCGGTTACCTACATTTATCTATCATTAATCTAGTTTCTGACACCAGTGCAACATATTCCAGAAATGTTGCCAGAAAAATGTTGATCATCGAATGTCGACTATAAAAGCTCTCGTGTGATACCGGCTTTACGAGTGGACTGGAAACTATGGTATCTGAGTGTACTGACTTAACCCCTTGAGGATTACGATGCGTTCTGACAGTTCATTCTGACCATCATTAGAAGATGTTATACAGCTTAGGAAAGATCTGTGGGAACTAGAAGGGTAAAGGCGGTCTCATTTAACCCTCTGAATTCCAAAACACCCTTCTTAATCTGAATGAAATCTTGAATTAAATCGTCTATTGATAACCATAAGCAACGGCCACGTCTTTTAATTATATGCTGGCTACATGTAGACGATTTTGCACAGTTTAAGAAGGATCTGGGGTAGTCAAAAGGGTTAAGAGAGATAGTCATGGGGAGACACTACTTTCTATCATTCTTCCATCAACCGATAATTAAAAGGAACCACCACACTCGCAATTCCTTCCTACTCTTATGCTTTCATACAGAAGATCAGGAGGGGGAAGAGGACTTACGTGGGCAACTGTGCTCAGTCCTGTTCATTACCTCACTATCTCCTTAACCCGTGGAGCCCCGGCTAGTTTTGTAATGTTTGCGCACCAGAACCCGGCCGGTTTTCAAAAAATTGTTTTATTCCAGAAACAATAGCGAATGGGTTAGGAATGAAGAAAAAACCACGAAAAAACGCTCAAAAAGCTTAAAAAATGGTCCTACAGAGCTCCCCCAAAACGGATTTTACAAGCGAAAAAAATTGTAGGCAATTATCCCCAAAAAACAGGTTATTGCGCACGCACGTGGACTTTGAGAGTTTTCAACCATCGGCACGGTTGCGTGGGATACGTACACAGTTCCCATACAAATCTGAGCCCTCTTGAGTGGCTACACCTGAGGTTACGGTCGGCGCAATTAGGGTGACGCGCCAGGCGCGTCTCTGGGGCTGTGCGTTACATACATCGCCGACGCGTCAGACGCGTCGCTGGGGCTATACGGGTTAAGGAGAGATATCCACTTGAGATTTTTTTTCTGGACCCCTTTCTCTCTCATACTTAGCCCCATTGCTTTTGAGATTTTAAGACGCTCGCTCCCTTTACTTTGGCGATTTTAAGAACTTTCGCCCCATTTCTGTCAATTTTAAGACCTTTCGTGCCATTTAGGTGTCGATTTTTTCCTGGCGAGCGATAGCGAGCCTGTAACTTAAGAGTAATCGGCCTTCGGCCGGGACATTTTTCTACCGAAAAATGTACAAATTTATCTTGAAAGGAGGTCAAGGGGGTGACATTTTAAGATTGCTGGAGGAGTAGGAAACAAACTAAAAACCTCCCCTTAAAGGGGGTATACGGTTGTTTTTTGGTACCGGTATATGTATTTATTAATTTATTTATTTTTTAGTTTTCTCGCTAGACCTCCATCAAGCTTAAAAATAGTACCCCCTAGACCCCCTTTCAATATAAATTTGTACATTTGGTAGAAAAATGTACAAATTTATATTGAAAGGGGGTCTAGGGGGTACTATTTTTAAGCTTGATGGAGGTCTAGCGAGAAAACTAAAAAATAAATAAATTAATAAATACATATACCGGTACCAAAAAACAACCGTATACCCCCTTTAAGGGGAGGTTTTTAGTTTGTTTCCTACTCCTCCAGCAATCTTAAAATGTCACCCCCTTGACCTCCTTTCAAGATAAATTTGTACATTTTTCGGTAGAAAAATGTCCCGGCCGAAGGCCGATTACTCTTAAGTTACAGGCTCGCTATCGCTCGCCAGGAAAAAATCGACACCTAAATGGCACGAAAGGTCTTAAAATTGACAGAAATGGGGCGAAAGTTCTTAAAATCGCCAAAGTAAAGGGAGCGAGCGTCTTAAAATCTCAAAAGCAATGGGGCTAAGTATGAGAGAGAAAGGGGTCCAGAAAAAAAATCTCAAGTGGATATCTCTCCTTAACCCGTATAGCCCCAGCGACGCGTCTGACGCGTCGGCGATGTATGTAACGCACAGCCCCAGAGACGCGCCTGGCGCGTCACCCTAATTGCGCCGACCGTAACCTCAGGTGTAGCCACTCAAGAGGGCTCAGATTTGTATGGGAACTGTGTACGTATCCCACGCAACCGTGCCGATGGTTGAAAACTCTCAAAGTCCACGTGCGTGCGCAATAACCTGTTTTTTGGGGATAATTGCCTTCAATTTTTTACTCTTGTAAAATCCGTTTTGGGGGGCTCTGTAGGACCATTTTTTAAGCTTTTTGAGCGGTTTTTCGTGGTTTTTCCTTCATTCCTAACCCATTCGCTATTGTTTCTGGAATAAAACAATTTTTTGAAAACCGGCCGGGTTCTGGTGCGCAAACATTACAAAACTAGCCGGGGCTCCACGGGTTAAGGAGAAAGTGAGGTAATGAACAGGACTGAGCACAGTTGCCCACGTAAGTCCTCTTCCCCCTCCTGATCTTCTGTATGAAAGCATAAGAGTAGGAAGGAATTGCGAGTGTGGTGGTTCCTTTTAATTATCGGTTGATGGAAGAATGATAGAAAGTAGTGTCTCCCCATGACTATCTCTCTTAACCCTTTTGACTACCCCAGATCCTTCTTAAACTGTGCAAAATCGTCTACATGTAGCCAGCATATAATTAAAAAGACGTGGCCGTTGCTTATGGTTATCAATAGACGATTTAATTCAAGATTTCATTCAGATTAAGAAGGGTGTTTGGAATTCAGAGGGTTAAATGAGACCGCCTTTACCCTTCTAGTTCCCACAGATCTTTCCTAAGCTGTATAACATCTTCTAATGATGGTCAGAATGAACTGTCAGAACGCATCGTAATCCTCAAGGGGTTAAGTCAGTACACTCAGATACCATAGTTTCCAGTCCACTCGTAAAGCCGGTATCACACGAGAGCTTTTATAGTCGACATTCGATGATCAACATTTTTCTGGCAACATTTCTGGAATATGTTGCACTGGTGTCAGAAACTAGATTAATGATAGATAAATGTAGGTAACCGAAATATAGTAAATGTTGACCTCATAAGCTGCCAGACCAGTGTTAAGGATAAATGTTGAGTGAAAATGTTGACCTCATAAGCTGTCAGACCAGTGTTAAGGATAAATGTTGAGTGAAAATGTTGACCTCATAAGCTGTCAGACCAGTGTTAAGGATAAATGTTGAGTGAAAATGTTGACCTCATAAGCTGTCAGACCAGTGTTAAGGATAAATGTTGAGTGAAAATGCGCTTGTGTGATACCGGCTTAAGAATTCGTGGACCCCTATGTTGTTGTTTATGCAATAATAGCTCTCTGGGTTGACTTTGTTTATAGAACTTGCTTTTCAATACATAGTATGTATAGTTTTCAATACATAGTATGTATAGTTTTGTAGTTGATGTATAGACAAATATATTTATAAAATCGTTTCCAGAGATGTATTAGAAATAAGTGAAGTCTACGGATATGCAATGCCTGATGAGTTATCTGCTCAACAGGTGGCGTTGTGTGTGTGTAAGTGTGAGAGTCCGAGTGTAGGGGATGAGACAGTGAAGCACGGGAACGAGGTGGCTTCAGAGATGGGGTCGTTTCGGGCCATGAGTGAGCACCGTGCCTCATGTGAAGGCAAGATGGCAGGTGCTCGTTGTACTCTACGTGCTTCACATGTCTCACTCCCTAGACTGGAACAAGACCTCACGGGCTTCACTGTTCATTGTAAAGCGGTGAATGTTAAGGCTCTCAGCCTATGCCCGAGAGGAAGTAAGTTGGAATATAGAAAAAAAAAATATATAAAAATATATATATATATATACAGTATATATATATATTATATGTATATATATATATATATATATATATATATATATATATATATACATATATATATATATATATATATATATATATATATCTATATATATATATATATATATATATATATATATATTATATACTGTATATATATATGAGTGGGCTCGGCACTTTAGCATCCTGGTGTATCTGTATTGTGTTGGTGGTGTAATGGTTTAGATGCTTATGTTCTGGGTGTGGTGTCCCGAGTTCGAATCCCGGGAGGACCATATGCTTTCATTAGTTTATTCAAGTGCATTGGGGTTTGTAATTGATGATTAATGTTAAGAACGGGGTGTTACTTATTACTGACGATCGTATATTAATCAAGTAATAGAGTGAACAAATAAATGATAATAATTTGGCTCTCCCACTCTTTCAACTTTAGGGGAGACACTTATTACAGGCTGCTTTGTCATTTGTCTCCTTCATACTCATAGAAAATAAACGAATCAGCGAGAATGTGGTGGAGATGATATCCGGAAACGGTAACATGGTAGGAAAAACACCGAAAGATGCGCATCGTCCACGTGTCGCCGCCCTTAAGGGGGGTGACCTGTTTTTGTTTATTTATCTTCTTTTCTCTCTTTCTCTGGCTTGTATCCATTCGACCCCATTCAGCCTACATTTTAAGACATTTATCCCCATCTAGGTGTCGATTTCTTCCTGGCGAGCGATAGCGAGCCAGTATTATATGAAGAAATCCGGCTTCGCCGGAGAAATTTTTCTATCGAAAAATGTACAAATTTAGGCTGCTGTCAATTTTTTGTTTTTAAATATGCAGGCTCGCTACCGCTCACCAGTAAAAAATTGACACCTGGATGGGGATAAACGTCTTAAAACAGTAGGCTGAATGGGGCCAAATGGATACAAGCCAGAGAAAGATAGAAAAGGACAGAACAAAAGCAGGTCACCCCCCTTAATCTGGTACATAGAGGAAAATCTCCTTAGTGCGACACTTATTTAAAAGAAAAATAGTTGATCAGCTTATTCCTCAATGGGACGCGCGTAGGAGTCCAATGTGAATGAAGGTTTTGCAATGGTGAAAGCTTCAACTTGAAAATCGACAGGAAATGTCCTCTAAAGACCGTGAATGAGGTGCTTTACTATATTATGCAGTGTATTGTAGGTATATAATGTTTTCAGCATATGGAAAAGCAAAATTAATGTAATATCTCACTTCATAATGCGAATGATTAAATTTCGATTGTAGGTTCTTGTGCAGTGGTTAACTCATCTGGTTAACTCATCTGGTGATTAATCTAATTAAATAATTTCACTCCCAACACCAAACACCTCCCAATGAAATTAATGAAAGCATGTGATCCTCCCGGGATTCGAACCTGGGAATATAAGAAACCACACTGGCAATTCATTCATACTAATTTCACGTTCATGCATAAGATCAAGACTAGGAACAGAACTTATGTTTTTTGTTTTTTTTTCCTATATTCCATCTACTCCCTCTCGGGCATAGGCTGAGAGTCTTTACATTCAACCGTTATTGAACGGTGAAGCCCATGAGGTCTCGTTCTAGTCTAGGAGGTGAGACACGTGAAGCACTTTTTAGCTGCAACCGGCCCCTGCCATCTTGCCTTCGTAGGATGCATGGGGCTTATAGTTGCTCACTCACTGCTCGAAGCAGCCCCATCTCTGAAGCTGCCTCGTTCCAGTGCTTCACTGTCAAACCTCGTAGACTCGGACCCTCACTCTCAGAACGCCACCTATTGAGCAATGAACTCACTAGGCATTGCCCCCCATAGCATATTTTTGAAAATGGGAATATTCATACAGTGCTATTTAATCAGGTAACAATGAGGGTATTTATTTGGCGTTTCGGTGGGCTTTGTGGTAATGCACTGATACTAGGTACAGCACAAATTCCATCCCAATAATATCTTCCCATTGACATATCGGGATTTGAACCCGGGTCCATTGGATTACCAGTCCAGTGGCAAGACCAATCAACCACACTTCCCCAACTTTACCTTTCCCTTCCACTTTCCTATCAGTTTCTTTTGCATTGTTTCATTCCATTTGTTGTTTTTCGTTCCTTGTTTCATTCCCTCCCTCCCTCCTTACCATATTTCATGCCCGATGGTTCCCCCTCTGTCCCATAATGGTACAAAATCCCACCTCTTAAACTGTCTCCCTCCCTCCAGCTCTCTTTTATCTTTATCAAAACCGAGGCGTTTGTTTTCGGTCTTTTTACAAAGGCCCCTTTCTCGTTCCCCCACATTTTCCGGGTCCTTTTAGCAATTCCCACGACTTTAATTATGTTACATATATTTTCATCTTTTCCTGTTTTTTTATTGTTTTGTTCGTTTCGTATTACTCTTCCTTATTAAGCAATCCTTAAACGAAATATTATCGCTGTTTGAGTTGTGCATGATTTTACTATTATGTGTGTGTTATTGGTGTATAAAACTTTCATTTTTATTCTCCTAATCCTTTCGCTGTGGACGACTTATATATACATCATAATTTAAAAATGGCCTACACTGTGGCCAACGTACGTACATATATCATTTGGTATTACCGGTTGAGTTGGTAACCCGCCCTGCTTGTTGCCAGATGCTTCCAGGAGGTTCTAAACTTTCCATCTATACTTATATCAGTGTGCTTAGTGCATTGGTTGAGGGAGGGTGTGTGTCCAATGAAGAGGTGTTTTAGTAACTGAAAATCAACCAAAACAGGGCCCCTTCTCTATGTAATATGAATATGAGGCCCATTTCATCTTCATTTCAACATCTCACACTATCTTGTAAACAAAAAAACATGATAAAATAACTGTAAATATCATCCAGTTATTGGGAAAAAAAGTTAAAGAGAAAAACATATATTTTTGCTCCCAGTATAAAGTACGGGGTTGGCTTGTCAGCGACGAAACAAGCAAAGTATTAATCAATTTTCCTGGGTGGTGTGAAGAGGTAAGGAGTAGATGGTGACTTTTATAGGGAGAATATTACCAAATAATTTCATTGGAGCTCCTTTCAATTCATTCAGTGCTACGGATATGGCGGTAGGGCGACGTATATTGAGCAGAATTAGCGGGAAAATAGCCGGCTATACGAATTCTTCCTCATAGAAGTCACCGTTCTGAAAGGGTTAAAAGCTAAATATTTGCGTTTTCTCAATATCTGGTTGGCATTACTTCTCCCTTCATGTTAACTGAACTTGTCTCCAACTACCCGAGTCTTGTGAGATTGTCCTAAATGTCAGGCATTTTATTGATGTCAAGAAAGTGCTCCTCCGCAAACAAATGGTGTTTTCATTCATCACGGCACTCTCTCTCTCTCTCTCTCTCTCTCTCTCTCTCTCTCTCTCTCTCTCTCTCTCTCTCTCTCTCTCTCTCTCTCTCTCTCACCTCTCTCTCTCTCTCACACTCTCTCTCTCTCTCTCTCTCTCTCTCTCTCTCTCTCTCTCTCTCTCTCTCTCCCTGCTGAGCAACCCTATAAAATCTTCATGAAGATGTGATTCTTCTCCTCGCCTCCCATTACCGCCCGCTTAGAGTTATGGTTGTTTGAGCCATTCTCACAGACTAGAGGTGTGTATTCTGCCGAGAGAGAGAGAGAGGTTTCAGATTTGAGGTGTGTATTCTGGTGTGAGAGAGCAAGAGAGAGTGTGAGAGTGAGAGAGATATTTCAGATTTGAGGTGTGTATTCTGGCGAGAGTGAGAGATATTTCAGATTTGAGGTGTGTATTCTGGCGTGAGTGAGAGAGAGAGAGAGAGAGAGGTTTTGGTGAAGCAGGTTGGATTAGATTAATGATCATTTGAGTAATTATCTTCTGATTTCGAGTTGCTGATCTGTCAGTGCCAGATAATTAGAATTTAAGGGACCCCACCTCGCTTTTTTCTTCTCTTTCTCTCCCTCTCTCTTTGGCTTGTATCAATTCGGCCCCATTCAGCCTACTGTTTTAAGAAGTTTACCCCCATCCAGGTGTCAATATTTTCCTGGCGAGCAGTAGCGAGCTAGTATATATATATTTTTGTTTTGACACCAAGCTAAATTTGTACATTTTTCGATAGAAAAATGTCTCCGGCGAAGCCGGATTTCTCCATACAATGCTGGCTCGCTATCGCTCGCCAGGAATGAATTGACACCTGGATGGGGATAAACGTCTTAAAACAGTTAGCTGAATGGAGCCGAATGCATACCAGCCAGGGAAGAGAGAGAAAGATAAAAAAAAAAAAACGGTGAACCCCCTCAAGGCAAGTTAAAGACGTGTCCCAGGGAAAGTTTTCTGGCAAATAAAACAGAAAGTTAAACTGGAATCACACGCTTTCATTTATTTAATTGGGAGGTGATTGGTGTTGGAATGAAATTAATAATAATAAATTCCATAATGTTCATGTTAATGTGGAATATATTATTTGATCATATTTATGTTAAATTGATATCTGTTTTCCATCATAAATGCACTGAATTTCGGTGTGAGCATCCTAGGTTCGAATCCCTGGACTGCCACATGTATTTGTTGATTTCATTAATTGAGTTTAGAAGTAAAGTCGGTTGGTGGAGGGAACATAATAATTCCGTATTATTTGTGTAAAACTGGAATCTGTTATTCCATCATATTAATGTTAAACTGGAATATGGAATTCCTAAATATTTATGTTAAACTAGAATCTGTTATTCCATCATGTTCGCCTTCAATGTGAGAACGAAATATATTATGATGTTCTGTTGCCTGCACCACAAAAATCAACACTTAAGTGGGAGGTACTCGCTTTTGATGGACCCCCTTCTCCCTCATGTTTAGACCCATTAGTTGTGCGATTTTAAGACGTTCGTTCACTAGTTTGGCGATTTTGAGACCTTTCGCCCCATTACTTTATCAAAACTAAGACCTTTCGTACCATTTAGGTATTGATTTTTTCCTGGCGAGCGATAGCGAGCCTGTAATTTTTGAAGGAATCGACCTTCGGCCAGGATACTTTTCTACCGAAAAATATACAAATATATCTTGAGAGGGTGCATAGATATATATTTTTTTTATTTTTTTGTTTTTTTTTGTTTTTTTAAAGCTTGATGGAGGTCAAACGAGGAAACTCAAAATTAAATAAATAAATTAATAAGTAGCCCACCCCCCCAAAAAAAACACAAGCACTACCCCCTTCAATGGTACGCATCCATCCGGAGTACGTGTTATAATCGTGTTCCTGTTCGTATACCAGGTGTGTTGTAATTAGGTGTTAATAACATATCTACAGTAAGGGGAGATATGGTTGGCTTTTCTGGCTCACCTTACTCCCTCATGTTTAGCTCCATTGCTTTTCAAATGCTAAGACGTTTTTTCCCATTTGTTTGGCGATTTTGAGACCTTTCACCCCATTTCTTTGTCAATATTAGGACATTTTGTGCCATTTAGGTGTCAATTGTTTCATGGCGAGCGATAGCGAGCCTGTAATTTTAAGAGGAACCAGCCTTCGGCCGGGACATTTTTCTACCAAAAAATTTACATATTGATCTAAAACGAGGATCTTGTGAATGCTTTGTTAAGCTTGATGGAGGTCTAGGGAGGAAACTAAACACATAATAAAAATATATATATAAATACGCAAATAAATCCGCCCATCCCCCTTTAACCGAATTGACCCCTTGCGGTTTTCAGGCTGTAAGGAAGTTGGAGCCGCATCCTGCTGCCACGGAGGAAATTAAAAGCATGATTGGACTGATTCGTGGATATTATATGGGGTTAAGGGGATATGGGCCGTTTTTCTGGTCCCCCCCCCCCCCCCCCTTCTGTCTCATGCTCAGCTCCGATAGTTTTCAGATTACATGACGTTCGGCCCATTAGTTTGGCGATTTTAATACCTTTCGCTCCATTTTGTTGTCAATTTTAAGATTTGTCGTGCCATTAAAGTTTCTTTTTATTCCTGGCGAGCGATAGCGAGCCTGTAATTTTAAGAGTAAATGGCCTTCGGCCGGGACATTTTTCTACCGAAAAATGTACAAATATATCTTGGGAGTGTTTTTCTAAGCTTGGTGGAGGACTAGCGAGGAAACTAAAATATATATGAATACAAGAATTAATAGACCAAATAACCGACCACTTGCCCCTTAACTCCTTTTTTTTTTTTTTTTTTTTTTTTTTTTTTTTTTCCCAACTTACTTCCTCTTGGGCATAGGCTGAGAGCCTTAACATTCACCGCTTTACAATGAACAGTGAAGCCCGTGAGGTCTTGTTCCAGTCTAGGGAGTGAGACATGTGAAGCACGTAGAGTACAACGAGCACCTGCCATCTTGCCTTCACATGAGGCACGGTGCTCACTCATGGCCCGAAACGACCCCATCTCTGAAGCCACCTCGTTCCCGTGCTTCACTGTCTCATTCCCTACACTCGGACTCCCACACTTACACACACACAACGCCACATGTTGAGCAGATAACTCACCAGGCATTGCACCCCTATAGCATATTTTGAATATGGGAATATTCATACAGTGCTATTTAATCAGGGAACAATGAGGGTATTTTATTGACGTTTCGGTGGGCTTGTGGTAATGCACTGATACTAGGTACAGCACAAATTCCATCCCAATAATATCTTCCCATTGATACATCGGGATTTGAACCCGGGACCTTTGGATTACCAGGCCAGTGGCAAGACCACTCCACCACACCTCCCCTGTACCGGCAACGTCTGTTTAACTTAAATCTGGCTACTATTAAATTATTGTATTCAGTTTCAAAAGGGCCACCAGCAAGTAATTGGCTTTGAACTATCTTACTTAACCCTTTTTGCTACCACAGATCCTTCTTAAACCGCGCGCTCTCTCTCTCTCTCTCTCTCTCTCTCTCTCTCTCTCTCTCTCTCTCTCACTAAGAAATAAATCTTATCATGAAAGACTAAAACAAAACAAACAAAAATCACTTAAGAAAAGAAGATTGCGAGGTCAATTAATCGAGTGTTTCAAGATACTAAAGGGATTTGACAAAATTCATGTAGATTTACTTTTCAAAATATATAATAGTTCATTAACTCGGGGAAATGGAATGAAATTAAAAATCAGAAGGGTGAATCTCGATGTCACAAAGCACTTCTTCACCTACAGTGTGGTCATCGAGTGGAAAAAATTGCCAGAGAAAGTGGTACAATGTAAGACAATTGACACATTCAAAAGAAGTATAGACATTCATTTTGAGGTGGGAATAAAAAAAAAAAACATAGGTTAAACATCTGTAGTATATGTTTCTAATCTCTCAGTGGGCATCGAACCGTCGACCATCAGGACGATAGCCGACGCTTTAATCAATTACACCACGGCAGTCTATTTCGACGGTTCGATCCCCACTGAGAGATTAGAAACATTTAGTGGCTCACGTGTATTTGCGATATATTCTCAAAATCAGTAGTATATATTATACTATAAATCAGTAGTATATATTATACTATAAATCAGTAGTATATATTATACTATAAATCAGTAGTATATATTATACTATAAAATATTTCGCATTTTCGTTCTCTACTATATATTTCCCAGTAGAAGTGTTTTCTCATTCTGCTGGGGGACTTCTTTCCCCAACTTAATTTCATTCCGACCAACGGTCGGAGGGAGTGGTGGGTGGGGAGAGAGCCTTCTTCTTTGCTATTCTTGCCTTCCACTTTGTAGCAAATTCTATTTTTGCATTAAGTCCGGACTACCTAGTAGGGACCGCAAGGTCTGTGTAGCCTGTGTATCTATGTAACTATATGTAACTCTCTCTCTCTCTCTCTTTTATCTCTCTCACACAGACAGACACCGGTACTTCATCTCTCCCTCCCTCCCTCGCCCCCTCCCCCCGTCGCTCCTTCTTGATATGCAAATGCGGCGCCGACAGCAAGAAAGGAAAGGAGGCGGACTGTTTTCGTTTTTTCCTTCCCCCTCCCACCCGTCTTTCTTCGCATTTCGGTTATCTTAAGGGAAACTATTTGTTTTTCTACTGGACCCCTTGTCCTTCATGTTTACCCCAATTAGTTATGATATTTTAAGACGTTCGCCCCATTAGTTTGGTGATTATAAGACCTTTCGCCTTTTCGAAGTGTCGATGTTTTCCCTGGCGACCGATAGCGAGCCTTTAATATAAGAGGATCCGACCTTCGGCCAAGATTTTTTTTCTACCGAAAAATGTACAAACTTATTTCGAAGAGGGGTCTTGGGGGTATATTGTTATAAGCTTGATAAAGGTCTAGGGAGCAAACTAAAAAAAATCAAAAATAGATGTACCAGTAATAATTAAACAAAAAATAATAATAATAATAATATAACGTCCCCTTAATATGTCGGTCCCTTTTGTCACATGCGCGAGACTTGCAAATTGAAATGTGGGAATCGTGAGCCGTGGAAGTCATGCAGCGGTGTGTTCCCGTCCTGTTGGTTAAAGAATCATTACTTACACGAGCCTTTGGGAGTGTTGTTCTCTCGCTCTCGCTCTCGCTCACTCTCACTCTCGCTCACTCTCACTCTTTCTCTCGCTCACTCTTGCTCTCGCTCACTCTTGCTCTCGCTCACTCTTTCTCTCTCTCTTTCTCTCTCTCTCTTTCTCTCTCTTTCTCTCTCTCTCTCTCTCTCTCTCTCTCTCTCTCTCTCTCTCTCTCTCTCTCTCTCTCTCTCTCTCTCTCTCTCTCTCTCTTGTTCTCTTTTTTTTGTGTCTGCCTGTCTCCCTGTGTGTCTGTCTGTCAATTAGTTATTCAGAAGGCTGGTTCACACATAGCCGAATCGGTGCGCGAGTCCAACACGAGTCACACTCGTCGATTATCGCCGTCGCTGGAGGCCGAGTCGGCCGCGAGTAGCAATTGCTCCCGAGTCAAGGAGAGTTTAACGCGAGTTAACTCGAGTCAATACAAGTCAACACGTGTTTATGCAAGAGTCTGTACGAGTAACTGAGAGTCAAAATGAGTGTAACACGAACCCAACACGAGTGTCAAAAATTTGAAAAATAACGGCCGCATTCCAGGGCACTTAAACAAAGAGTATGGACGAGTCTAACACAAGTCAACGCGATTGTTACACGGATCAACACGATTGTTATACGGATCAACACGAAAGACAACACGAGTTTACACGTGTTGACTCGTGTTACATCCGTGTAAACTTTTGTAAACTCTCTTTGATTCATCCTACATTTTTGAAATAACGGTATTTCAAATGACACTCGGTTTTTCGTGTTACACTCGTGTTTTTTTCTCAGTGGATCGTGTTTACTCTTGTTTACTCGTGTTTTCACTCGTGTTTGAATCGTGTAAACTCTGGCATCATGGGGGCATCAAATTTTGGCACTCACATTCGTGCTTTCTACTCTTGTTGATACGTGTTGCATGTGTGTTACATACGTGTTGTTGCGTGTAGACACGTGTTGATTCATCAACGTCGAAATGATGACGAAAAGCGACGAATCACCAAAGAGTGTTACACGGGTTTACACGAGTCAACACGAGTTAACACGAATAACGAAGAGTTATTCAGAGTCAAACACGAGTTAACACGTATGTACACGAGTCTACACGTATATAGGCCACACTCGTGGGTACTCGCCACAGGGCCCAAAAATGTCATGCATGCATGATATTTTTGGACCCCATGGCGAGTACCCACGAGTGTGTCGAGTAAACAAAGAGTATACACGAGTGTAGCACGAGTCTACATGAGTGTTGAGGAGTATCGACGAGTCATTGCCGAATAGCAAAATTTCATCACTCGTGTTGGACTCGCGCACCGACTCGGCTATGTGTGAACCACCCTTTAGTTAAAATAAGACTTCAGAGGCTATCATACCCTTCTGGATTATTAAGCCAGCACACTTTAAGTCAAGAATAGCGTCAGAACTGGAGCCCCTTTTCGAGAACTCCAGTCCATTGAGGGGGAGTCGTTAGACACGGTGGAGAGCCTAGTGGACTGCGAACCAAATGAGGCACTTCTTTGCTGTTTTCTGGCTACTATTAGTCGATTTTAGTCAGATCAGGAAGGTTATATGACAGTCGGAAGGTTAATTGAGATGGCCTTTACCCTTTTCATTCCCCCAGATCTTTCCTAGGCTGTATAAAATTGTCTAATGATAGCCAGAATATACTGTCAAAACGCGTCATAATCCTCAAGGGGTAAATATGGCATTAGCATATAACTTGTAGCTTTGTAATCGATACTTCCCTTATTTCTGTCTGTATGTGAGGTGGTGTGAATCTAATTAAACTCCTCACTTAATATCTCAAAAATGAAATAATAGGTATTTTAGAAACTTGAAGTCACTTTATATGGTAGTCAAATTGATCCCCATTTATGTTTGATTTAATTGGTAGAAAAGTGAGGTAATATGTGGAAAAGTGAGGTAATATGTGGAAAAGTGAGATAATATGTGGAAAAGTGAGGTAATATGTGGAAAAGTGAGATAATATGTGGAAAAGTGAGGTAATATGTGGAAAAGTGAGGTAATATGTGGAAAAGTGAGGTAATATGTGGAAAAGCTGCCTCACGAATAAAGTCAAATAATGAAATAAACACAGAAAAACAAAAACTTAAATTTAGTAGACATATACTGTATGCAAAAACAAAATATATATAATATTTCAAATTTATAGCAAAATTGGTTAGACCCAAAATGTTTAAAACATAATAAAGATTTAACATCTAGATTAAGATTAAGTAGTATAAATACGAAACATTAAAATACATAACTATAAACAAGATCTTGAGAAAAACGATGATGGTGAAGTACACACACACACACACACACACACACACACACACACACACTCACACACACACAGCCCGTAGCCTAGTGGTAGAGCTCTCGTCTCACACACGAGGGGCCGGGGGTTCAATCCCCGGCCGGGCGGAGACAAATTGGGCTTGTCTCCTTTCATGTGTTAGCCTCAGTTCACCTAGCTGTAAATAGGTACCTGGAATAAGTGGACGACGTTGTGATGTCCCATCTGGGGTTAGCAAAAATGGTACAAGGCGAGATGGGTATCATATGGTTCACCTAAGCTGATGGCTACCTAAGCCTTCGGGCGAGACGGTACTGTCTATAGTGAGAATGGTACCATACAGATCCACCCTAAGCCTTCGTTTCCGATGTCGCCAATTGGCTAAAAATACAGACTACACACACATCCACAGCCATTCCAACGATACATATAACACCTACACATATAGGAGGCGGGAAATAACGAGCATGCTCACTCCCGCAATACAACTAGAGTAAGTACACACACACACACACACATATATATATATATATATATATATATATATATATATATATATATATATACTGTATATGTACAGTGTATATATATATATATACTGTATAATTATATATATTTTTTTTTTTTTTTTTTTTTTTTCTTTTTTTATCAATCTTCATCATATTATTTGTTATTTATCATGTTTTCACGTCTTCCCTCCATCCGTCAGTACACTTATTATCTCTCTCTCTCTCTCTCTCTCTCTCTCTCTCTCTCTCTCTCTCTCTCTCTCTCTCTCTCTCTCTCTCTCCTTTGTTCTCCCGTCTCTGGTTCACCCTCTTCCATTATTTGTTCAATTATGGTGGAGTAGATTGTTCCCCGGATAAGAGACTCTCATACTCTCGGGTTCACTACTCTTGGTCTTAAGGGAGCCCACCTCGCTTTTTTTCTCTTTCTCTCCCTCTCTCTTTGGCATGTATCCATTCGACCCCATTGAGCCTATTGTTTTTTTTTTTTTTACCCCCATCCAGGTGTCAATATTTCCCTGGCGAGCGGTAGCGAGCCAGCATATATTTATTTTTGTGTTGACAGCAAGTTAAATTTGTAAATTTTTCGATAGAAAAATTTCTCCGGCGAAGCCGGATTTCTCCATACAATGCTGACTCGCTATCGTTCGCCAGGAAGAAATCGACAGTTGGATGGGATAAACGTCTTGAAACAGTTGGCTGAATGGGGCCGAATGGATACAAGCCAGAGATAGAGAGAAGAGGAGAGAAAGATAACACAAAAAGCCGGTGACTCCCCTTAACGTCTACTGTTTCCCTCTATCATTTTCGTTACCTAATTTGTATTAGTCATGCTTGTATATATTCTGTGCAACCACCTGTGTATATTTCATGGTTTAATACATATCATCTTACCGTATTAACATATACAAAGTATGTCTATCTATCTTCTCTATTTATCTATATAGCTACCTAACTTTATATATATATATATATATATATATATATATATAGAGAGAGAGAGAGAGGTAGATATACATATATATATCTCTCAGATAGGATTATTCACTATTCAGAAATAAATTGAAACTGCCTTTGTTATCAGGATTTGTAAATTCAACAGCAGTATTGATGTGCAACTTGTCACTAGGTATCAACTCTATTTAGAACAAACCTCCCTTAGAATTCATGAATAGTTTTTCAGTAAAGCTTTATGAGAAGATAATGACTAGTATTTGATATACTCTTCAATGAAAGGACTACACTTTAGCATACATTATTTTTAATTAAAAGTACATCTCTATGATATGGATCGCAACGTCACTGCAATACTAACACATCCTTGGAACAGTATGTAACTCTCTTTCGGTCGTCTTTTCCTTTCAAACACAATTTAGTTAATATTTCGAGAATGTAGACTTACCAAAAATACAATTATAATAGACTGAACTCCAGACAAAAGTATCCCACTGAGGCAAATCAAATGCAGGCTATACCCTGTTCCCAATATGGTAGGGCGAAGTTGTGAATCCTAACCCCTTTAAGGGGGAGGTTTTTTTAGGTGTTCCCTAGACCTCAATCAAGCTTAAAAACTACATCCTCTAGACCTTCTTCTTAAATTTGTACATTTTTCGATAGAAAAATGTCCAGGCCGATGGCCGGTTCCTCTTAAATTACAAGCTCGCTATCGCTCGCTAGGAAAAAAATCGACACCTGAATTGCACGAAAGGTCTTAATATGGGGTGAAAGTTCTTAAAATCGCTAAACTAATGGGGCAAACGTCTTAAAGTCTCAAAAGCAATAGGGCTAAACATGAGGGAGAAAGGGGTTCAGAAAAAAAAAATCCCTCAGGTGGACATCTCCCCTTAACTCAAAAAGGGCTAGGGCAAATGGGCTGAATATGTCCCCCCCACCTATTTCCAGGCACATACCCTTCCCAAATAGTAGAATAGGTGAACTCGATTACTCCCGCCGTTTGTGAGTTCTATAGGGTGTTATTTAAGGGGAGATTTCCACTTGAGGGAGTTTTTTTCTTTACCCCTTTCTCCCTCGTGTTTAGCCCCATTGCTTTTGAGATTTTAAGACTTTCGCCCCATTAGTTTGGCGATCTTAAGAACTTTCGCCCAATTTCTGTCAATTTTAAGACCTTTCGTGCCAATTAGGTGTCGATTTTTTCCTGGCGAGCGATAGCGAGCCTGTAATTTAAGAGGAACCGGCCCTCGGCCGGGACATTTTTCTACCGAAAAATGTACACATTTATCTTGAAAGGGGGTGTAGAGGGTGTAATCGTAAGCTTGATGGAAATATAGGGAACACAGTAAAAACTTCCCCTTAAAAGTGTTGGCCTACATGTTTGGAACGGGGTATAGTGTGCAAATGTTTGGAGTGTTTGGAACTATAGTGTTGGCCTACATGTTTGGAACGGGGTATAGTGTTGGCCTACATGTTTGGAACGAGGTATAGTGTTGGCCTACATGTTTGGAATATAGTATATAGTGGCCTACATGTTTGGAAAGGTATAGTGTTACATGTTTGGAAGGGGTATAGTGTCCTACATGTTGGAACGAGTTATAGTGGCCCTACATGTTTGGAACGGGGTATAGTGTTAACATGTTTGGAAACACGGGAGTATAGTTGGCCTACATGTTTGGAACGGGGTATAGTGTTGGCCTACATGTTTGGAACGGGGTATAGTGTTGGCCTACATGTTTGGGAACGGGGGTATAGTGTTGGCCTACATGTTTGGAACGGGGTATAGTGTTGGCCTACATGTTTGCGAACGATGGGTTATAGTGTTGGCATACTTGTTTGGAACGAGTATAGTGTTGGCCTACATGTTTGGAACGGGGTTATAGTGTTGGCCTACATGTTTGGAAACGGGGATATAGTGTTGGCCTACATGTTTGGAACGGGGTATAGTGTTGGCCTACATGTTTGGAACGGGGTATAGTGTTGGCCTACATGTTTGGAACGGGGTATAGTGTTGGCCTACATGTTTGGAACGGGGTATAGTGTTGGCTACATGTATGGATCGGGGTATAGTGTTGGCCTACATGTTTGGAACGGGGTATAGTGTTGGCCTACATGTTTGGAACGGGGTATAGTGTTGGCCTACATGTTTGGAACGGGGTATAGTGTTGGCCTACATGTTGGAAAGGGGATATAGTGTTGGCCTACATGTTTGGAACGGGGTATAGTGTTTGGCCTATAGTGTTGACTACATGTTGGAACGAGGGTATAGTGTTGGCCTACAGGTTTGGAACGAGGTATAGTGTTGGCCTACATGTTTGGAACGGGGTATAGTGTTGGCCTACTTGTTTGGAACGAGGTATAGTGTTGGCCTACATGTTTGGAACGGGGTATAGTGTTGGCCTACATGTTTGGAACGGGGTATAGTGTTGGCCTACATGTTTGGAACGGGGTATAGTGTTGGCCTACATGTTTGGAACGGGGTATAGTGTTGGCCTACTTGTTTGGAACGAGGTATAGTGTTGGCCTACATGTTTGGAACGGGGTATAGTGTTGGCCTACATGTTTGGAACGGGGTATAGTGTTGGCCTACATGTTTGGAACGAGGTATAGTGTTGGCCTACATGTTTGGGACGGGGTATAGTGTTGGCCTACATGTTTGGAACGAGGTATAGTGTTGGCCTACTTGTTTGGAACGGGGTATAGTGTTGGCCTACATGTTTGGAACGAGGTATAGTGTTGGCCTACATGTTTGGAACGGGGTATAGTGTTGGCCTACATGTTTGGAACGAGGTATAGTGTTGGCCTACATGTTTGGAACGGGGTATAGTGTTGGCCTACATGTTTGGAACGAGGTATAGTGTTGGCCTACATGTTTGGAACAGGGTATAGTGTTGGCCTACTTGTTTGGAACGAGGTATAGTGTTGGCCTACATGTTTGGAACGGGGTATAGTGTTGGCCTACATGTTTGGAACGAGGTATAGTGTTGGCCTACATGTTTGGAACGAGGTATAGTGTTGGCCTACATGTTTGGAACGAGGTATAGTGTTGGCCTACATGTTTGGAACGGGGTATAGTGTTGGCTACATGTTTGGAACGGGGTATAGTGTGGCCCTACATGTTTGGAACGAGGTATAGTGTTGGCCTACATGTTTGGAACGAGGTATAGTGTTGGCCTACATGTTTGGAACGGGGTATAGTGTTGGCCTACATGTTTGGAACGAGGTATAGTGTTGGCCTACATGTTTGGAACGGGGTATAGTGTTGGCCTACATGTTTGGAACGAGGTATAGTGTTGGCCTACATGTTTGGAACGAGGTATAGTGTTGGCCTACATGTTTGGAACGAGGTATAGTGTTGGCCTACATTTTTGGAACGAGGTATAGTGTTGGCCTACATGTTTGGAACGAGGTATAGTGTTGGCCTACATGTTTGGAACGGGGTATAGTGTTGGCCTACATGTTTGGAACGGGGTATAGTGTTGGCCTACATGTTTGGAACGAGGTATAGTGTTGGCCTACATGTTTGGAACGAGGTATAGTGTTGGCCTACATGTTTGGAACGGGGTATAGTGTTGGCCTACATGTTTGGAACGGGGTATAGTGTTGGCCTACATGTTTGGAACGGGGTATAGTGTTGGCCTACATGTTTGGAACGAGGTATAGTGTTGGCCTACATGTTTGGAACGAGGTATAGTGTTGGCCTACATGTTTGGAACGAGGTATAGTGTTGGCCTACATGTTTGTAACGGGGTATAGTGTTGGCCAACTTGTTTGGAACGGGGTATAGTGTTGGCCTACATGTTTGGAACGAGGTATAGTGTTGGCCTACATGTTTGTAACGGGGTATAGTGTTGGCCTACATGTTTGGAACGGGGTATAGTGTTGGCCTGCATGTTTGGAACGGGGTATAGTGTTGGCCTACTTGTTTGGAACGGGGTATAGTGTTGGCCTACATGTTTGGAACGGGGTATAGTGTTGGCCTACTTGTTTGGAACGAGGTATAGTGTTGGCCTACATGTTTGGAACGGGGTATAGTGTTGGCCTACATGTTTGGAACGGGGTATAGTGTTGGCCTACTTGTTTGGAACGGGGTATAGTGTTGGCCTACTTGTTTGGAACGAGGTATAGTGTTGGCCTACATGTTTGGAACGAGGTATAGTGTTGGCCTACATGTTTGGAACGGGGTATAGTGTTGGCCTACATGTTTGGAACGGGGTATAGTGTTGGCCTACATGTTTGGAACGGGGTATAGTGTTGGCCTACATGTTTGGAACGAGGTATAGTGTTGGCCTACATGTTTGGAACGGGGTATAGTGTTGGCCTACATGTTTGGAACGAGGTATAGTGTTGGCCTACATGTTTGGAACGGGGTATAGTGTTGGCCTACATGTTTGGAACGGGGTATAGTGTTGGCCTACATGTTTGGAACGGGGTATAGTGGTGGCCTACATGTTTGGAACGAGGTATAGTGTTGGCCTACATGATTGGAACGGGGTATAGTGTTGGCCTACATGTTTGGAACGAGGTATAGTGTTGGCCTACATGTTTGGAACGGGGTATAGTGTTGGCCTACATGTTTGGAACGGGGTATAGTGTTGGCCTACATGTTTGGAACGGGGTATAGTGTTGGCCTACATGTTTGGAACGGGGTATAGTGTTGGCCTACATGTTTGGAACGGGGTATAGTGCTGGCCTACTTGTTTGGAACGGGGTATAGTGTTGGCCTACATGTTTGGAACGGGGTATAGTGTTGGCCTACATGTTTGGAACGGGGTATAGTGTTGGCCTACATGTTTGGAACGAGGTATAGTGTTGGCCTACATGTTAGGAACGGGGTATAGTGTTGGCCTACATGTTTGGAACGAGGTATATTGTTGGCCTACATGTTTGGAACGGGGTATAGTGTTGGCCTACATGTTTGGAACGGGGTATAGTGTTGGCCTACATGTTTGGAACGGGGTATAGTGTTGGCCTACATGTTTGGAACGAGGTATAGTGTTGGCCTACATGTTTGGAACGGGGTATAGTGTTGGCCTACATGTTTGGAACGGGGTATAGTGTTGGCCTACATGTTTGGAACGGGGTATAGTGTTGGCCTACATGTTTGGAACGAGGTATAGTGTTGGCCTACATGTTTGGAACGGGGTATAGTGTTGGCCTACATGTTTGGAACGGGGTATAGTGTTGGCCTACATGTTTGGAACGGGGTATAGTGTTGGCCTACTTGTTTGGAACGAGGTATAGTGTTGGCCTACATGTTTGGAACGGGGTATAGTGTTGGCCTACATGTTTGGAACGGGGTATAGTGTTGGCCTACATGTTTGGAACGGGGTATAGTGTTGGCCTACATGTTTGGAACGGGGTATAGTGTTGGCCTACTTGTTTGGAACGAGGTATAGTGTTGGCCTACATGTTTGGAACGGGGTATAGTGTTGGCCTACATGTTTGGAACAGGGTATAGTGTTGGCCTACATGTTTGGAACGGGGTATAGTGTTGGCCTACATGTTTGGAACGGGGTATAGTGTTGGCCTACTTGTTTGGAACGAGGTATAGTGTTGGCCTACATGTTTGGAACGGGGTATCGTATAGTGTTGGCCTACATGTTTGGAACGGGGTATAGTGTTGGCCTACATGTTTGGAACGGGGTATAGTGTTGGCCTACATGTTTGGAACGAGGTATAGTGTTGGCCTACATGTTTGGGACGGGGTATAGTGTTGGCCTACATGTTTGGAACGAGGTATAGTGTTGGCCTACTTGTTTGGAACGGGGTATAGTGTTGGCCTACATGTTTGGAACGAGGTATAGTGTTGGCCTACATGTTTGGAACGGGGTATAGTGTTGGCCTAACATGTTGGCACGCGATAGTGTTGTGCCCCCACATAACGGGGTATAGTGTTGGCCTACTTGTTTGGAACGAGGTATAGTGTTGGCCTACATGTTTGGAACGGGGTATAGTGTTGGCCTACATGTTTGGAACGAGGTATAGTGTTGGCCTACATGTTTGGAACGGGGTATAGTGTTGGCCTACTTGTTTGGAACGTGGTATAGTGTTGGCCTACATGTTTGGAACGGGGTATAGTGTTGGCCTACATGTTTGGAACGAGGTATAGTGTTGGCCTACATGTTTGGAACGAGGTATAGTGTTGGCCTACATGTTTGGAACGAGGTATAGTGTTGGCCTACATGTTTGGAACGGGGTATAGTGTTGGCCTACATGTTTGGAACGGGGTATAGTGTTGCCCTACATGTTTGGAACGAGGTATAGTGTTGGCCTACATGTTTGGAACGAGGTATAGTGTTGGCCTACATGTTTGGAACGGGGTATAGTGTTGGCCTACATGTTTGGAACGAGGTATAGTGTTGGCCTACATGTTTGGAACGGGGTATAGTGTTGGCCTACATGTTTGGAACGAGGTATAGTGTTGGCCTACATGTTTGGAACGAGGTATAGTGTTGGCCTACATGTTTGGAACGAGGTATAGTGTTGGCCTACATTTTTGGAACGAGGTATAGTGTTGGCCTACATGTTTGGAACGAGGTATAGTGTTGGCCTACATGTTTGGAACGGGGTATAGTGTTGGCCTACATGTTTGGAACGGGGTATAGTGTTGGCCTACATGTTGGAACGAGGTATAGTGTTGGCCTACATGTTTGGAACGAGGTATAGTGTTGGCCTACATGTTTGGAACGGGGTATAGTGTTGGCCTACATGTTTGGAACGGGGTATAGTGTTGGCCTACATGTTTGGAACGGGGTATGTTGTATAGTGTTGGCCTACATGTTTGGAACGGGGTATAGTGTTGGCCTACATGTTTGGAACGGGGTATAGTGTTGGCCTACATGTTGGGAACGGGGTATAGTGTTGGCCTACATGTTTGGAACGGGGTATAGTGTTGGCCTACATGTTTGGAACGGGGTATAGTGTTGGCCTACTTGTTTGGAACGAGGTATAGTGTTGGCCTACATGTTTGGAACGGGGTATAGTGTTGGCCTACTTGTTTGGAACGGGGTATAGTGTTGGCCTACATGTTTGGAACGAGGTATAGTGTTGGCCTACATGTTTGGAACGGGGTATAGTGTTGGCCTACATGTTTGGAACGGGGTATAGTGTTGGCCTACATGTTTGGAACGGGGTATAGTGTTGGCCTACATGTTTGGAACGGGGTATAGTGTTGGCCTACATGTTTGGAACGGGGTATAGTGTTGGCCTACATGTTTGGAACGGGGTATAGTGTTGGCCTACATGTTTGGAACGGGGTATAGTGTTGGCCTACATGTTTGGAACGGGGTATAGTGTTGGCCTACTTGTTTGGAACGAGGTATAGTGTTGGCCTACATGTTTGGAACGGGGTATAGTGTTGGCCTACATGTTTGGAACGGGGTATAGTGTTGGCCTACATGTTTGGAACGGGGTATAGTGTTGGCCTACTTGTTTGGAACGGGGTATAGTGTTGGCCTACATGTTTGGAACGGGGTATAGTGTCGCTACAAGTGACATATTGCCCTGTGCAGTTAGTGAGAATGATTGCATGCACAATTTAGTTGCTTTGGGCTCGACAGTTTACACACACACACACACACACACAGAGAGAGAGAGAGAGAGAGAGAGAGAGAGAGAGAGAGAGAGAGAGAGAGAGAGAGAGAGAGAGAGTACAAAGGAGTACAAAGGAGTACAAAGGAGTACAAAGGAAATCAAGCAACAACAGATCTAGTGACCCTTCTAGGTTGCTTGTCCTCCAAAACACTGCGGATCAAGTGTCCAAACAGTGGTTTAGAGTGGGTAAGGGAACATTGGAAAGGGAACTACTGCCCTGCCACTAACGTGGCAGGACTAGGAAGTTATTAGGGGACATATGGGTTAGTAACTGAGGGGAGGATAAAGTTATTCATTTACAAACGCAGTCAGTCGCGGGTTTGATGCGAGATATTTGTCTAGGCGGAATTTAAATGAATCAACGGTGCTGCAGTCTATAACGTCTCGGGGAAGCCCATTCCACAAGTTGACAACTCGATTGAAGAAGAAATTCTTAGATTCGTGCGAGTTAAAAGATTTACCAATAATTTTGCAACCGTTTCCCCGCGTGTAATTAGATTGGTCGATAGTGAAGTACTTACTACAGTTCATATTGTCGATGCCTTTGATGATTTTGAACACTTGAATTAAGTCGCCTCTTAATCTGCGCTGGGTTAAAGGAAATAGATTTAATTCTCTAAGACGCTCTTCGTATGGTTTGTTCTTTAGGCTAGGTATCATTTTGGTAACTCTACGTTGAACTCGTTCTAGCTTGTTTATATCTTTTTGGTAATAAGGGCACCAGGATTGAACGCAGTATTCCAGAAGAGGGCGGACTAAGGAATTGTAAAGGGTTAGGATAACTTCTTTGGATTTATGCTCAAATGACCTGCCTATAAAGCCAATTATTTTGTTTGCCTTCTTAACAACTTCTGAACATTGTTGACTCGGTTTTAGGTTACTCGATATTGTTACTCCCAGATCAGTTTCTCTGTTTACATTCTTAAGCTGAGTGCCATTCATCGAATAGTTTGCTTTCTCATTTAGGTATCCGACATGTAGTACTTTACATTTATCCGCATTGAAACTCATTTGCCAAATTTGGGCCCAACATGACAATTTATCTAGATTGTGTTGCATATCGTCAACTTGTTCTTTTGAGAGTACGCTATTTGCAATTTTTGTATCGTCAGCAAATTTTGAGATTGTGCAGGTGAGACCCTCATCTATGTCGTTGATGTAAATTAGAAAGAGAATTGGTCCTAGTACCGATCCCTGGGGTACCCCGCTACTTACATTGGTCCATTTAGATGCCTTACCGTTTATGACTACCCTTTGCTTTCTGTTGCTGAGCCAATTTTCTATCCATTTCAACACACCGTCTTGTATTCCATGCGCTTTTAGTTTTAGCAGTAAACGTTTGTGGGGAACTTTGTCAAAGGCCTTTTGAAAATCAAGGTATATAATATCTACAGCTTTACTCTCATCGTAGAGGTTGAGGATATCGTGGAAGAAGTCTAAGAGGTTTGTTAAACAGGAACGTTTTTTACGAAAGCCGTGTTGAGTATCTTTAAGTATGTTATTTTCCTCTAAGTGATTTACGAGTCTGTCTCGTATGACCGTTTCTAGCATTTTACATACAACTGAGGTTAAGCTAATTGGACGATAGTTACTTGGTAGGGATTTGCTGCCTTTTTTGAATATCGGTGTTACGTTGGCTAGCTTCCACTGATCAGGCATAGTTCCAGACTGCAAGGATTTATTGAATAGTAATGTCAGTGGTTTGGAGAGCTCATTCTTAGCTTCCTTTAGTACTCTAGGCGAGATTGTATCAGGTCCTGGCGTTTTATTTACATTGAGTTTATCTAAACAATTCAATACTTCTCTCTCTGTAACGGTGATATTGCTTAGAACATCTGAATTATCAATCTGAATCGGCGATGGTGTAGGGATATCACTGAGGTCTTCTGTTGTAAAAACTGATACAAAGAAGGTATTGAGGGCATTACTCATTTGTACTTCGTCTTTGGTGTATTCTCCTTTTTCATCGACTAACGGTCCAACAGTTGAAGTAACTACTTTTTTCTTTCTGATATAACTATAGAATTCTTTCGGGTTTGTTTGACTTTGATTCGCAATATGTAACTCTAAGGTCTTTTTACTTTGCTTAATTAACTTTTTGGCTTTGCGTCGTAGCTCTACAAATTTCACCCGTTCTTCGTCATTTTGTGAGGATTTTAATCTATCATTAGCAAATTTTTTAGCAAGCAGGCAGTTTGAAATATCTTTATTCCACCATTTGGGCTTATTATTATGGCCTGGACGCCGTATTTTCGATGGTATGCAGTCTTGCACTGCTTTTAGGTAAGTGGTTTCGAATAACTTCCAAGATGTATTTATGTCGTTATTGTTAATTAAAAAGCTCCAGTCAGTTTCTTTAAACATAGCTCTAAGTTTATGGAAGTTTGCTTTCTTGAAATTAGGGACTTTTTCGATGCTACTATTTGGTTCGTTACTAGTAAACTTTAAAGTGAAAGTTATCGTACGATGGTCGCTGTTACTGAATTCATCACCAACATTCAAATTCTCTATCAATTCTTCTTTTGTTGCAAGTACAATGTCAAGAACGTTATTACCACGGGTCGGCATTCGAACAAATTGATAAAGCGAACTCTCTTGCAAGTTCGTATACAAGTCATGTCCGGAGTGTGAAGTAAGAGTATCGCCCCACTTGGTCACAGGTAAATTAAAGTCGCCAAAAATTACGGTATCTTGTGAGTTACTTATATCTGCAATTTGTTCGTAAATTTCTCGGTCAGTTTGCACTGATTGAGCTGGAGGTCTGTATATTAACGCAAGTATTATTTTTGTACCTTTATTATTCTTTATTAGCACAAAAGGTGTGTCGACGTTCACAATTTGAGGTTTTGACACGAGGGTCGGGTTAAGACTTTCTTTGATATAAAATAAAACGCCACCTCCATTTTTATTTATTCGGCTGTTCTCAAACATTACATAACCGGGAAGTGAATACTCTGCTAAAAAGTCTCTATCTTGTGTATTGAGCCAAGATTCTGTTATGCCAATCACATCATAATTTTCTGTAAACACTAGTTCCTCTAAATCTGAAAATTTATTGCGTATGCTACGAGCGTTTGCATAGAAAACATTCAAAGTTTTGGATTTGGGATTCAAGGAACGGTCTTTATTCAAATTATTGGTTCTGGTCGGATCTACATTTACATTTATGGCTGTCCTCGGTCCTCGGTCGTTATCCCTGACGGTTTTGAATTTGGGTCGTGTTGGTGGAGCTTTATCCAAATTCGCGGTTCTTGACGGATTAGTATTTAATTCCTTTGTAGATTGCCGTCCTCGCTGTCTTCGGTCCTCCTTCCTGGTTGTCCTGTGCTGAGTCGATTTCTTCTCCGAAAATCCTTCACCGCATCGTTGAGAAGACGCCCAAAACGCGCTGCTCCCACCTGGTTCAGATGAACTCCATCGTCCGAAAACAAATAGTCATCGTAGTAGAAATTGTCCCAGGTGTCGACGAATCCCACGTTCTCCTTCCTGCAGAGGTTTGCTAGACAACGATTTGTGCTGGTGGCTATGTTGTAAAATCGGCTCTCTACACCGAGCCGGGGGACGATTCCTGAGACGATGATCCTTGATGACTTCTCCTTAAACGACTTGATCAGCTGCTGGTACTTTAAAAGCAAATCTTCCGACCGGGTTCGCTGTACATCGTTGGATCCAACGTGGATGACGTACATTGTATTAGCTGGGGCCAGCTTTGATACTTCGTCAACTGCTGCAACTACGTCATCCACACCACCACCAGGGATACAAAAACGCTTCCTGGTCTTAGGTGCCCTGGCGCAAAACTCTGTGAGCTGACCACGTATCATCGAGTCTCCCACGAGCCGGACTTCTTCTATTTCCTCTTCGTCATCTGAGTCTGCGAGTATCTGAAAACGGTTTTGACACTCGGTAATCGGTATGTGTTTCCTGGTCTTGGGGCTAACGTTGTTCCTCACGACACGGAAGTTGTCTTGAGGGGGAAGAGAGTCGCTATTTGTATCTTGAGTATCGGAAACATCAGCTGAAATGGCTACTGTAGGCGTTGAATTGTTGGCAGTTGACGTTGGGGCGTTGGTGGCTGCTGGAGTTGCGGTGACAATTGAAGTTTGTGGCACTCCAACGTTGAGTGTTACAAACTCTTGGAGTGATTCCAGCTTCATGGTGAGGATGTTGATCTTGTTGTAGGCTTCATCTAATTTCACTGTAAAATTCTCTCGTTGCTGGCAGAGCCGGCAGACTTGAAGATCGATAGTAGCAAACATGGACTCACCAAACCTACCGGCGCAGGTCGCAGAAGCGCGAGGCATGGTGACAGTCACTTTCTTCAGATCACTTCACTCACTTAAAAAAACAATTCACTCACTTTACAACACTTCACTCACTTTAAAAACACTTCAATCACTTCAACCGAAAACAAATATGCTGAAATACGCAGAAATTGGTTATCAGGGGTGATAGCCTAACCGAAAACAAAAATGTTGAGATACGCAGAATTAGGCTTCCAGGGGCGATAGCCTAACCAAAAGTTTTTTTTTTAAATTGAAATACGCAATAATAGGCTACCAGCGTTGAATAGCCTAACCGAATATAATAAAATTGAAATTCGCAGAAATAGGCTACCAGGTGTGATAACCTAACCTTAAACAAATATATGTATAACAGAATATGTAACTAAATATACAATTCACCAAATAGAGATTATATAAAAATAAAGTGTGACTGCACACAAGGGGTTAATATACTGTGTCAACAGATGACCCTGGTGTCACTGTAGCCTAGTAAAGCAGTAGCCTACTCTTTTTAGATAAAAAAGTGTATCAGTCAAAGGTTATTACAAGATCGTGCAAGCAACAACTAAAATTACAGATATATATAGCTACAGTAGGATACTAAATACAATATCTACAAGAGTTAATAATAAAACAGATTGGCTGGCTATAGGCTAGGCTAGGTTTGGGTTAGGTTAAAAGCTTGGCAGGTTGGGTTAGGCTAGGTTAGTTTGTACAAATACCACCCTTAGCTTAAAGTAAAATCAGTCTGAGGAGAAAAAGTCAAGAGTATATCTAGGGGGAAAAGATAAATGAATGCACTTAAATTTGGTACAAAATTTGCTGGAATTTAATATGTATAATATGAGAGAGAGAGAGAGAGAGAGAGAGAGAGAGAGAGAGAGAGAGAGAGAGATACGTTGGGTCAGCTGAATCAAATCGTCTAATTATATTATTGTCAAATTATAATTATAGGACAGTCACCGGTACTGTAAGGGTTAAGGGGAGATGGGCCGTTTTTCCGGACACTTTTCTCCCTCATGTATAGACCTATTTGTTTTGAGATTATAAGACGTTCGACCCATTAGTTTTGCGATTTTAGCATCTTTCACCCCATTTCGTTGTCAATTTTAAGACCTTTCGTGCCATTTAGATGTCAATTTTTTCCTGGCGAGCGATAGCGAGCCTGAAATGAGGAGCCGGCCTTCGGCCGGGACATTTTTCTACCGAAAAATGTACAAATTAATGTAGAAGGGAGATCTGATGGATGTGTTTTTAAATTTGATGGAGGTCTAGGAAGGAAACTGGAAAAATAATAAATCAATTAAAAAAAATCGACCAAAAAGTTAACCAACCCCCCTTAACCCCTTCAGTACCGGTGGCATCCTTTTCACTACATTCTGTTAACTAGTAGACGATTATATTCGGCTTAAAAAGGACGTCTACCCATAGAAAGGCGACACACTGTCTCAATTAACCCTTTTGGCTACTATACCTCCTTCCTAAGCTTCATAAAAACACGTCTAAAAGCAGCTGAAATAGAAACAAAAGCACGTCACCGGTACTGAAGGGGTTAACGCTCCTCTTGATGTTCGCTCTGCATTTAAGGGGGGTAGAAATCGCTTTTTCTGGACCCCCCTTCTCCCTCATGTTTAGCATGTTAGGTTTGAAGTTTTAATACGTTCGTTCCGTTAGTTTGGCGATTTTGAGACCTTTCACCTCATATTTTTATCAATATTAAGACCTGTCGTACCCTTTAGGTTTCGATTTTTCCTGACGAGCGATAGCGAGCCTCTAATTTTAGAAGGAATCGGCCTTCGGCCTGGATATTTTACCGAAAAATGTACAAACTTATCTTGAAAGTGGGTCTAGGGGTTGTTTATCTAAGCTTGATGGAGGTCTAGCGAGGAAACTCAAAAATAAATGAATAAATAAATATATAGACCAAAAACCAAGCACTACCCCCTTAATATTGTCCGTCGTTGCAAATATCACTCTCCACCGTCCACCTATTCCACATCCGGTTATACGCCCATTGCACAAACCCTCCCTCCCTCCCGGCAGCACATATGCACCGTTTACGCACAATTCTATTCGCGCATCTGCAGTGAGATATGATGGTTCTGGCTGCAAACAATGGTGGTTGTGGAGACTTAAGGGGGTACTAGTGCTTGGTTTGTGGTCTGTATTTTATGTATTTTATGTATTATATGTATTATGTATTATATGTATTATGCATTATATGTATTATGCATTTTATGTATTATATGTATTATGTATTTTATGTATTATATGTATTATGTATTATATGTATTATATGTATTATGTATTTTATGTATTATATGTATTATATGTATTATGTATTTTATGTATTATGTATTTTATGTATTATATGTATTATGTATTATATGTATTATGTATTTTATGTATTATATGTATTAGGTATTATATGTATTTTATGTATTATGATAGAGTCAGTATATGTATTTTATGTATTATGTATTAGGTATTATATGTATTTTATGTATATGTATTATGTATATTATGTATTATATGTATTATATGTATTATATGTATTATATGTATTATGTATTTTATGTATTATATGTATTAGGTATTATATGTATTAGGTATTATATGTATTTTATGTATTATGTATTATGTATTATATGTATTATGTATATTATGTATTATATGTATTATATGTATTATGTATTTTATGTATTATATGTATTATGTATTATATGTATTATGTATTTTATGTATTATATGTATCATGTATTATGTATTATAATTATGTATTATGTATTATATGTATTATGTATTATAATTATGTATTTTATGTATTATGTATTATGTATTATAATTATGTATTATGTATTATATGTATTTTATGTATTACTTTATTTATTTAGTTTCCTCGCTAGACCTCCATGAAGCTTAGAAAAACACCCCCTAGACCCCCTTTCAAGATAAATTTGTACATTTTTCGATATAAAAATGTCCTGGCCGAAGGCCGGTTCCTTCTAAAATTACAGGCTCGCTGCCGCTCGCCAGAAAAATATCGACACCTACAGGGCACTAAAGGTTTTAATATTGACAAACAAATGAGGCGAAAGGTCTCAAAATCGCCAAACTAACGGAACGAACGTCTTAAAACCCCAATACTAATATGCTAAACATGAGGGAGAAGGGGGTCCAGAAAAAACAAAGAAGTACCCCCTTATAAGCCGGTGTCACACGAGCGCTTTTTCCGTCAAATTTTTTCCCAGCAATTGTAGCATGGGAACTTTAAGGCGATGTTACATGGCCTCTTTTTCTGTCAATTTGTACCGGCAATTGTAGCTTTGCATCTTCAAAATGCTAGCTCTATCAAAATGTTTCCTCCTAACAAAATCTACCTTCAGTCTACTGTAGTTTCGATACCAATGTGAAAGAGCCTCGAACTAGCACGAGAAAAAACTTGCTCATCGAACATTGACGGAAAAGGCGCTCGTGTGACACTGGAGTTAATATCTCAGTTATATCAGAATTCAGCCACCTTTTACATTTTTGTTTTAATGTTTATTACTTCGACACCAAACACCTCCTAAAGACAATAATGAATGAAAGTATGTGATATGTCTTCTAAGCGTAGTAGGGAAGGTATACAGTAGGGTAGCGATTGAGAGAGTGAGAGTGAGAACGGAGATGTGGATAGGCGACGAGCAGGGAGGTTTTAGGAAGGGAAGAGGATGTGTAGATCAGATTTTTACCCTGAATTGTGTTGTGGAGAAATATCTGGAGAAGAAACAAAAGGTGTATGTTGCCTTTATGGACTTGGAGAAGGCCTATGACAGAGTGGATAGAGAAGGTTTGTGGAAAGTACTTAGAATATACGGAGTAGAGGGCAAGTTGCTGAAAGCAGTGAAGAGCATGTATGAGGGTGCAAAGGCGGCAGTACGTGTGGAGAGTGAGCAGAGCGAGTTCTTTGACCTGAATGTTGGTTTGAAACAGGGGTGTGTGATGTCCCCATGGTTGTTTACTGTATATATGGATGGAGTCATGAAAGAAATACTATCAAGAGCAGTGAATGTTGGTGTATCGCTGAAAAGGGAGGGAAATGAGTGGAAGCTACCTATACTGCTGTTTGCGGATGATACAGTTCTGATGAGTGATAATGAATGGGAGTTGCAGGGTCTGGTAAATGAGTTTGGAACAGTGTGCGAAAAACGGAATTTGAAGGTAAATGCGGGGAAGAGCAAGGTTATGGTCTTCGAAAGGGGTGAAGTCACAGAGTGTGAGGTGAAGCTGAACGGTCAGGCTATGGAGATCGTCAACTCTTTTAAGTATCTGGGCAGTGTGTTGAGTAAAGATGGGACTATGGATGAAGAAGTGCGGGAGAGGGTACAACAGGGGAAGAGGGTTGTAGGAACGCTAAAAGCAGTAACAAGAAATAGGGTGGTCAATATGGAAGTGAAGAAGTCCTTGCATGACAGTGTGGTAATCCCGACACTGACTTACGGAAGCGAAGCACAGACTAATGAGGAAGTAAGGAGGTGTGGTGTGGAGGTAGATGTGCTGGAAAGTGTGAAAAGGAAAAACTTGAGATGGTTCGGCCATATGGAACGTATGGAAAGCGAGAGAATGACTACGAGGGTGTACGAGAGCGAGGTGGAGGGACAGAGAGGGAGATGTAGACCGAATGAGAGGTGGAAGGATGGAGTGAGGAAGTACATGAACGAAGGCGGTGCTGGTTGGGGGGAGGGGCGTCGACTGACTGGGGACAGAGGTGCATGGGGGCGGTTCGTTCGTGGCCACCCCTTCGGGGATCACGGCGTCAGGCAATAGATAGATAGATAGATAGATGTGATTCACCTACCTTCATTCTAGTTGTCGATTGCAATGCGAAAAAGCTCCAAAATATTACGAGAAAAAATGGAAATTGCTGGAAAAAGCGCTCGTGTGATACCTCCTTTAAACCCTTAGCACCATGACGCCCTTTTTACTTTGATTCTGGCAAACATTAGACGATTTTATGCAGTTTAAGAGGGGCCAAAAATTATTATGTGGGAGGTAGAATTTTGTTTTATATATCCCCTTTTCCCTCATGTTTAGCCCCACTAGTTATGGTATTACAGTACGTCCATCCCATTAGTTTAGCGATTTTAAGACCTTTCGCCCCATTTATTTGTCAATATTTAGACTTTTCGTGCAATTTAGGTGTCGATTTTTTTTCCTGGTGAGCGATAGCGAGCCTGTAACAAGAGTATTATCCAGCCTCAGGCCGTGTCATGTCAGAATATCACAGCAATGTTGTCGGGATAATATTGAGCGTAGAGTATTGATGATATAATCGTACGGGTGATGCCTCCTATAATGGCCAGTGTCACACGATCGATTTTTCCGGTATTATTTTTCGGGCAATTGTGATCTTCGGGGAGGTATTGAGTTTGTTCCCTACTTTTTCATCAAGCTTTAAAATTACATCGCCTAGACCCCCTTTCAAGATAAGTTTGTACATTTTTCGGTAGAAAAATGTCTAGGCCGGAGGCCGGTTGCTCTTATATTACAGGCTCGCTGTCGCTCGCCAGGAAAAACTCGACACCTTAACGGCACGAAAGGTCTTAAAATTGACAGAAATGGGGCAAAATGTCTTAAAATATCCAAACTACTAGGGCGAAGGTCTTAAAATGTCAAAAGCAATGGGACTAAACACGAGGGAGAAAGGGGTCAAGAAAAAAATCCCTCAAGTGGATATCTCCCCTTAAATAAAGTTATATATCATTTCAGTCTCTTATAATCCTATACCTTTAGTCTAGTTGTCGAGTGCGAGGCGAAAACACCCAATTAAAATGTAAAACTTGCAAAACAAACAAACAAACCCGGGAACGGCACACTAACAAAACAAAGGAAAAGAAGGAAAACAAAGGAAAAACCAAAAAAGCAAAGGACCTTATCAAAATTACGATGTGGCAATAACGATTTAGTAAGTTTAATTTGTTTATATAAAAAACTAATATATGAATAAACCGGCTCATCAGAAATTGACGGAAAATAGCGCTCGTGTGACATCGCCCTCAGTCTCCCATATTCTCTCCCATATTCTCTCCCATATTCTCTCCCATATTCTCCCATATTCTCCCATATTCTCTCCCATATTCTCTCCCATATTCTCTCCCATATTCTCTCTTCTCCCATATTCTCCCATATTCCCCATATCTCCCATATTCTCTCCATATATATTCTCTCCCATATTCTCCCATATTCTCCCATATTCTCTCCCATATTCTCTCCCATATTCTCTCCCATATTCTCCCATATTCTCTCCCATATTCTCTCCCATATTCTCTCCCATATTCTCTCCCATATTCTCCCATATTCTCCCATATTCTCTCCCATATTCTCCCATATTCTCCCATATTCTCCCATATTCTCTCCCATATTCTCCCATATTCTCCCATATTCTCCCATATTCTCCCATATTCTCTCCCATATTCTCTCCCATATTCTCTCCCATATTCTCTCCCATATTCTCTCCCCCATATTCTCCCATATTCTCTCCCATATTCTCTCCCATATTCTCCCATATTCTCTCCCATATTCTCTCCCATATTCTCTCCCATATTCTCCCATATTCTCCCATATTCTCCCATATTCTCCCATATTCTCTCCCATATTCTCTCCCATATTCTCTCCCATATTCTCCCATATTCTCTCCCATACTCTCCCATACTCTCCCATATTCTCTCCCTCCCTCCAGTCTGACAGGATCCGCTCACCATAAAATCTGAATATTAAATAACTCCAAGGTACGGTGGCGCTAATAAGTCATGTCTCAGCTGTCATTACGTTTGGCTCGCTCTGTGCTGTATTAATGTCTGTCAGATGATGAATAGGGTGGGTAAATGTAGGAACATGTTGGTATAGCTCACTCAAAAAATGAAAACATGTGTAAATATTGCTGGTACCAATTATTGATCAAAACATAATTGGTGCCGAGACATCACTTATCAGGCCGACTGTACTCAAACTCTCTCACTTCTCTTTCAGACCCTCTGGCGGATAGTATATTCTGTTTATAACAAGTAGACGCAGATTTGACCTATCTTGCTGTTAATGTGTTGATATTTCGAGATGTATGTATATTTGTATATACTCAGGCACATACCCCATAGCTAGGGGTGACTCGAGACAGAGCTCGAACAGAAGCAAGACAGTTTAATATGATATCAAACAAAAGGTCACATGTATCTAAGTATAGTATTTCGAGGTTAAGGGGGGTCACCGGCTTTTTTTATCTCTCTCTCCTTTTCTCTCTTTCCTTGGCTTGTATCCATTAGGCCCCATTCAGCCAACTGTTTTAAGACGTTTATCCCCATCCAGCTTTCAATTTCTTCCTGGCGAGCGATAGCAAGCCAGCGTTATATGGAGAAATCCGGCTTCGCCGGAGACGTTTTTCTATCGAAAATTGTACAAATTTAGCTTGCTGATAAAAAACAAAAATATATATATGCTGGCTCGCTACCGCTTGCCAGGAAAATATTGACACCTGGATGGGGGTAAACGTCTTAAAACAGTAGGCTGAATGGGGCCGAATGGATAAAAGCCAAAGAGAGAGGGGGAGAAAGATAAAATAAGCGAGGTGGGCTCCCTTAAAGAATACACTCAGAACTGTATTCTTTTCATTATTGTTTCGTGATAAATGTCACAATATTTCGTTGCTTAACTCGTGCCATATCTCGACCCCCTTCTCCCTTATGTTTAGACCCATTTGTTTTGATATTTGAAGACGTTCGCCCCTTTAGTGTTCCGATTTTAAGACCTTACGTTCAATTTCTTTATCATTCTCAGGACCTTTCGTGCCATTTAGGTGTCGGTTTTTTCCTGGCGAGCGATAGCGAGCCTGCAATTATGGAGGAACCGGCCTTTGGTCGGTTATTTCATCCAGTTCATTTTGCTTCATTAAGGGATTATTTTTTAAACCTCCTTCTCCATGTTTAGCCCCATTAGTTTTGAAATTTTAGGACGTTCATCCCGTTAGTTTGGCGATTGTAAGATATTTCGCTCAATTTCTGTCAATTTTATGACCTTTCGTGCCATTTAGGTGTCGATTTTTTTTGTCATGGCGAGCGATAGTGAACCTGTAATTTCAGATGAACCCGGGACATTTTTTACCGAAAAATTTACAAATTTATATCGAAAGGGGGTCTTGGAGGTATTTTTGTAAAGCTTGATGGGGGTCTAGGAAGCAAATTAAAAAACTCAGTACCAGGGACATCCTTTTAATCACATTCCGGCAACTAGCAGACGATTTTATTCAGCTTAGGAAGGACCTCTGGCAATAATAATAACGCTGCAAACTATCTCGACCAACCCTTTTAACTGCCACAGATGTTTCCTAAGCTGCATAATATCGTCTAATCATAGCTGGACAGAAATATAATACACGTCGTTGGTGCTGAAAAGGTTAAGGGGGGTCACCGGCTTTTTTTTTATCGTTCTCACCTTTTCTCTCTTTCCCTGGCTTGTATCCATTCGGCCCCATTCAGCAAACTGTTTTAAAACGTTTTCCTCATCTAGGTGTCGATTTTTTCCTGGCGAGCAATAGCGAGCCAGCATTGCATGGAGAAATCCGGCTTCCCCGGAGACATTTTTCTATCGAAAAATTTACAAATATAGCTTTCTGTCAAAAAAAGAATATATATTTTGGCTCGCTATTGCTCGCCAGGAAAATATTGATACCTGGATGGGGGTAAACGTCTTAACACAGTAGGCTGAATGGGGCCGAATGGATACAAACCAAAGAGAGAGGGAGAGAAAGAAACACAAAAGTGAGGTGGGCTCCCTTAAGGTGTTGTGGGGATCATTATACCGGAGAGGATTGTCAGCCGGATACAGCCCGATGATCAATATGTAAATGACGGAAGTAATATAGGAGGGGGTGCGGGGTAATCCATGTATCCTTATACCACCTGTCACCATACTATTTTATACGTATATATTTGTTTACTCCAACTAACGGTAAATTGCCATATCGCCGTCTTGATTACTCGAAGAAAAAAATATATATATATATACGATATATATATATATATATATATATATATATATATATATATATATATATAATCACATACACACACAATCTATATCCCAATAACTAATATGAACAACATGATGCTGTTGCCAACGTAAGGCAGGTATAACAAACCCCTATATATTCTAACACTACACAGGCTTGTCACAATTCAATTACACCTCCAATACCTTACCCCAGCCCCCACCAGGCCGGAATGGTCACTGGTGTAATTTGTGCTGCATTCTCTAAACACTAGGACGCTCATGCCTCTTTTGAGATGCAAATGGTGTGTTGAATCCGGTTGAATCCTGACGTTGGTTGGGTTGTAACTTTTAGGAACTGCTGTAAACTGTTCCTTGTCTAAACAGCCACACTCTTAAAGGGACGTTATACCATGTATGCATTGTTTTTGTTGTATTGTTATTATTACCGGTATGTATATTTTTTTTAGTTTGCTCCCTACACCTCTATCAAAATTGTATTATAACGTCCTAAAAACCCACCCCTTCGAGATAAATTTGTAAATTATTGGGTAGAAAAATATCCCAGCCAAAGGCCGATTCCTCCTCATTTACAGGCTCGCTTTCGCTCGCCAGGAAAGAATTGACATCTCAATGGCACGAAGAAATGACAAAGAAATGGGCGCAAGTCTTAGAATTTGAAAACTAATGGGGCTAAACATGAAGAAGAAAGGGGTTCAGAATAAAACAAATTAAGATACCAACGTTTTCATGAGCTGCATATGGGGTCTTGAATCCGGTCGACGGTTCCTGCCGCTGGTTGTAAAGTCTGTTCCTTCTAGGTTGGGCAGAAATCGTAACCTCTAACCTCTCGTACCTCAAAAAGGACTAGAGTAATCGAGCAAATATTTCTACCAAATAGGAAGACTTGGCTAGGGAATAGGTGTGGAAATTGGCAGCTCATTTGCTCAAGCCCTTTTTGAGTTACAAAGGTTATAGTTTACGATTTCTGCCCAACCTAGAACGAACGAATTACAGTAACTGTTGTATACTGTTTTTTGTCCTAACAGCCACACCCCTAAGCAGTCACCCAAATGGCCACAACAATTCTAACAGCCTAAATTAGATCAAGTTCGCTTAGGCCAGGATTGATTAAGTTAGGTTACATTAGGTTAGAGTTGTATAGGCTAGGTTAAGTTAGATTAAGTTTAGTTAAGTTATATTGAGCTAGGTTAACCCCTTCTGTACCGGTGACGTCTTTTGTATTTGATTTCAGCTAGATTTAGACGATTTTATGTAGCTAAGGAGGGATATATGGTAGCTAAAAGGATTAATTGAGAGAGTATATAGCTTTGTAACGGTAGACATCCTTCCTAAACTGAATAAAATCGTCTAATAGTAGCCAACATAATGTGAAAAGGACTATAGTTGTACTGGTCTGGCTACATCTCTACCCAACCATCTGGCTACCCAATAAAAAATGTTTGTTTGGTCTAATAATTCATTTATTCATATATTTGTTTTAGTTTCCTCCCTAGCCCTCCATCAAGCTTAAAGAAACACTCCCTAGACTTATAAATTTGTACATTTTTCAATAGAAGAATGTCACGACCGAAGGCTGGGCCTTCTTAAAAATACAGGCTCGCTTTCGCTCGCCAGGAAAAAATAGACACTTAAATGGCACGAAAGTTCTTAAAATTGACAAGGAAATGGGACGAAAGTGGTAAAATAGCCAAACTCATGGTCGGAACGCCATAAAATCTCAACACTAATGGGGCTAAACATGAGGGAGAAGGTGTCCAGAAAAACGGTCTCCGTCTCCCCTTAACCCCTACTGTACTGGCGACGTCTTTTTAATTTAATTCTAGCTATATATATTTAGACACTTTTGTGCAGTGTAAAAAGGATCTGTGGTAGTATAAAAGGTTAAGTGAGCTAGTTCGAAGCCTGTTATTTGCTGTAAGCCCTATTAGAACTGAATAAACCCGTCTAACAGTAGCCAGAATAAAGTTAAAAAGACAAAAACCTAACCTACCATAACTAGCTTTACATAACCTTGCAAATCATGAATACTTCAAAAGGTCTTAAAATCGCCAAACTAACGGAACGTACGTCTAAAAATCTGAAACTAATACGCTAAACATGAGGGAGAAGGGGGTTAAGAAAAAGCGACTACCTCCCCTTTAACCCTCCCATTACCGATGACGTCAATTGCATTATATTTAGACGACTTTTTTCAGTTGAAGAAGGATCGGTGGTAGTAATTTTTTTTAAGTGAGATACTTCGAAGCCCGTTGATTGCTGGAGACCTATTTAAAGCTGAATATAATCATATAGTAGCAGCCAGAATAAAGTTAAAGGTGAATTCCAGGGATGAAACCTATTCAAACTACAATGTCCATTGGGATCTGCTTGGGGTATGATACTGAAGAACTTTCATCACTGTGTCCTAACAACATAGAAATATAGCTTATCTAAGTTATTTTATGAGGCGAGAACTGGTATGTTTACCATGATGTCATAGGATGGAATGGCGGGAACACTCGATAAGGGAAATGGGTGAATCTGTGTTTTTTTTTTTTTTTTTATGTGACAAACATTTGGCTTCACCACTGTCTGGTCAAGGGACTGCGATATATAAATTGAACAGAAAACCATATTATCATTAAGAAATAGGCCTTACAAGTGACCTCCTCGACTCTGGACCAGGATAAACACTCATAAACACTGCCTTTATGTTTATTGTTGGCGAGATTGGATTATTTCTTGATGTGCACCGCATCTTCAGGACGTTGTTCGATCTTTTGCAGAGCTTGAGTATTGAATTGATAGGTATTAATTACGAAAAACAGACCTAACAGTCCAGGACTGCATGTGTTGTTTACAAACTGTCTCTCTATACAATGTCGTCACTCCCGATCAGCTGAACTCGTCCTTCTGATAGCTGAGTATGCCAACTACGTTATATATTAGTATTTTTTCTGGAGTTTAATGGAATTATATCGATATTGCCCATATACATATTACAGTATATTCATGCCAAGTTTTGACCCTGCATTAATCTTCGTTTTTCGTTTATTCCTGTAGTTCACCTTTAAAAGAACGGGTTAAATAACCCCTTCAGTACAGGTTACGCCATTACCCCTTCTATTCTGGCTATTATTAGACGACTTTATGGAACTTAGGAAGGACGTCTAGTAATCAGAAAGGTGTAGGTTATCTCGATCCACTCGTTGACTATCATAAATCCTTCCTTAACAAAGTAAAAACATCCTTCCTAAGCTAATTCAGCTACATTTAGACCATTTTATGAAGCTTAGGATGGATACATGGCAGCTAAAAGGATTAGGCTAACTGAGATAGTCTGTAATCTTTTAACGGGTAACATCCTTCCTAAGCTGAATAAAACCATCGAATAGTTGCCAGATTAGACAGAAAATTAACTACTCTCCGTACTGAAAGGGTTAAAGCAACTATTAACCCGTTCAGTACCGGCGACGTCCTTTTCATTATAATCTGGCAACTATTAGATGATTTTATTCAGCTTAGGAAGGATGTTACCCGTTTTAAGATTACAGACTATCTCAGTTATTCCTTTTAGCTACCATCTATCCATCCTAAGCTTGATCAAATCGTCTAAATGTAGTTAAAATCATATAAAAAGATACTTCACCGGTAGTGTAAGGGCTAAGTGAATGTTATCAATTAAAAGGCTACAAACTATCTCAATTGATCCCTTTAGCTAACATATATCTCTCCTAAGCTTCATAACATTGCATAAAATCGTCTATATGTAGCTGAAATCAAATAAACGAGATGTAAAGGATAATGTAAGGGTTAAGTCTGCATAGAAAAGATACTACCAGTAAAAAGAGATATAATATATAAGATACTACAGTAAAAAGAGATAGAATATAAAGATAGTTTCAGTAAAAAGATATATAATAGAGAGATAGTTTCAGTACAAAGATATAGAATATATAAAATACTACAAGTAAAAATAGATAAAATAAAGATACTACCAGTAACTATAAATATAATAGAAAAGATACTACCAGTAAACACAGATAGAATAGAAAGATAGTTTCAATAAAAATAGATAAAATAAAAAAGAAACTACCAATAAAAAGAGATAGAACAGAAAAGAAACTACCAATAAAAAGAGATAGAACAGAAAAGATACTACCAATAAAAAGAGATGGAATAGAAAAAGATACTACCAGTTAAAAATATTGAATATAAAAGATACTACCAATAAAAAATAGATATAATATAAAAGATACTACCAATAAACATCAATAGAATAGAAAATATACTACAAGTCAAAAAAGATAGAATAAAAAAGATACTACAAATACAAAAAGATAGAACAGAAAAGATACTACCAATAAAAAGAGATAGAATAGAAAAGATACTACCAATAACAAGAGATAGAAAACGTAATTGTAACACAGACTCGGCCAAACGCACCCGGGACAATTTAACTTTGGTGTGCAACTCGCGGTCAAGTGGCCCGTTCACCCACGGTAAATATTGAAGAGATATATACACACACACGCGCTCTCTCTCTCTCTTTCTCTCTCTCTCTCTCTCTCTCTCTCTCTCTCTCTCTCTCTCTCTCTCTCTCTCTCTCTGCCTACACTAGATATATTTCCATTAGCCTCAATACTTTTAACCTACTGTAGGTACAGCAGGGACGCCATATTTATAGGGGGACTTTTTATTACAGTTAAAGGGAGTATCACACAAGAGATATTACCCTCAACTGTTATTGGCAACACAGGTCTGAAAGTGACCCCCCCCCCCCCACCACCACCACCACCACCTTCAAGATAAATGTGTAAATTTTTCGGTGAAAAAATGTCCCGGCCTTCTATGAATTACAGGTTCGCTATCACTCGCTAGGAAAAAATCGACACGTAAATGGCACGAAAGGTCTTTATATTGGAAAATAAATGGGGCGAAAGGTCTTAAAATCGCCGAACTAATGTAACGAACGCCTTATAATCTCAAATTTAATTAACTAAGCCTGAGGGAGA
The DNA here is from genome assembly GCA_032716605.1 of Paralithodes platypus. Lineage (NCBI taxonomy): Eukaryota > Metazoa > Arthropoda > Malacostraca > Decapoda > Lithodidae > Paralithodes > Paralithodes platypus. The sequence goes on along the minus strand of CM064579.1, from coordinate 54,001,493 downwards.
AAAAGCAACTACCTTCTCTTAAATATATTATATATATTTTATTTTATTTTTCACATATCATACTCTATCTCCAGTTTAGTTCTCAATATCGGTGTCAAATAGTCTCAGAGTATTGACAAAATAAAGTTGCGGATTCTAGTTGCCTAAAAAAAAAGTGTAGTGTGATACCCTCGGAACTCGTATCACCCGTACCATTTTCCCCGCTAGAGACCTTCCGGCAACAGCAGGATATTTTTGCTAAACCTATAAATATTGTATCTAGCACGGTTAAATTTTACTGAGTGCTTTGTTTCCCTTGGGTTTGCTACCAGCGTTGTTTACATGATATCGAGTGAGACTGATATTTAAATAATATTGGTGTATATTCAAATGTGAATCGTATATTTCCTGGTGAAACATCAAATACTCGTTTTAATAGTTACGAAGAATAATTGAGTTAAGTAACTTATACAATACAAGTAAATCAATTTCATATATTGGCATTCATATATATATATATATATATATTATATATATATGCCTTTGAAGCTGGATGGAGGTAGGAGAAATACTGAAGCAAACATTAAGGGGAGGTATTTAGTTTGTTCCCTAGACCTCCATCAAGCTTAAAATTACACCCCCTTGAGTCCCTTTCAAGATAAATTTGTACATTTTTCGGTAGAAAAATGTCCCGGCCGAAGGCCGGTTCCTCTTAAATTACAGGCTCGCTATCGCTCGCCAGGATAAAATAGACACCTAAATTGCACGAAAGGTCTTAATATGGGGTGAAAGTTCTTAAAATCGCTAAACTAATGGGGAAAACGTTTTATAATATCAAAAACAATGGGGCTAAACATGAGGGAGAAAGGGGTCAAGAAAAAAATCCCTCAAGTGGATATCTCCCCTTAATGAGAGTATAGTATTACTCATTTGCATTGCGTTATCAACATGTTCCATTTTGTTCATCAACTGTGCAGACTTCCGTTTTCTTTGTAATGTTATATCTTGCTCAACCTGCCCGAATAAAGCCACTATCACAAGAGAGATGTTATAGTCAACATTCGATGATCGACATTTTTCTGGCAATATTTCTGGAATATGTTGCACTGGTATCGGACTGGTAATAGATGAATTTAGGTAACATCAAAATATTAAATGTTTACCTCCTAAGCTGCCAGACCAGTGTTGAGGATAAATGTTGAGTGCAAAAGCGCTCGTGTTATGCCGTCTTAATATATAATCTTACAGTAAACGTACATTTGTTTTCATTTGCGTGTTGTTGTGTTTCAGCTCTACCTCCGGACACAGTATATGGATTCCAACAAACTTATTTCCCTGTTTACACTTGCTTAGTTTTGTTTTTGCCTTCGTTTTGCTTATGTTCAGATCTTTTTGTTTTGTCCAGTCCCTATCCCGCCCTTATTCCCGAAAGGTCCCAATTAAACCGGGGTCCAACAAAAGAAGGTGGAGGTGGGACTGGTGCTGGTGGTGGTCTTGAGGGGGGATGGGTGTATTTGTTTCCTCATATATTTATATTTTTATATAATTGTTTTTACTGTCTTCCCTAGATCTCCATGAAGCTAAATAAAGCATCCCAAGACCCTCCTTCAAGATAATTTTGTACATTTTTCGATATAAAAATATCGCGGCCGAACGCCGGTTGCTTGCCAGGAAAATATCGACACCTAAATGACACGAAAAGTCTTAATATTGGCAAAGAAATGGGACGAAAGGTCTTAAAATCGCCAAACGTTACAAAATCTGAAAACTAATTAGGCGAAACATGAGGTAGAAGGGGGGTCCAGAAAAATTACCCATCTCCCCCTAACACAGTGAATATTGGCAGGAATGTCAGCTCTCTCACAGGGATATTTTACCCCTTATTTTTGTGTGGGGTTCGGTGAGGTTTGCTGTCGCGAACTTGGATATACAGGAACTAGTTTATATATATATATATATATATATATATATATATATATATATATATATAGAGAGAGAGAGAGAGAGAGAGAGAGAGAGATAGGCAGAGAGATAGGCAGAGGCAGAGGCAGAGGCAGAGAGAGATAGGCCGAGACAGAGAGAGCGTCCTTAGTGCTACAACAACAACAAAAATGTTTCCTCGCACATCCATCTCAGACGCCACTCCTCTATGACAGTGCCACCCTGATAACACAGCCACCGCCAGCAGACAGTGAAAACGTTACATATTATAATATCATCATGTGTCGCCCGTGGAGTGAGACAGACACATAGGACGGAGCACAGTGAAGACAAGGACGGGAAACATATTTACTTTGGTAGTGGAATTATTATGTAGGAAAATTATATGAAGGGGGTACTACTTGTTTTTTCTGGACCTCCTTCTTCCTCGTGTTTAGTATATTACTTTAGAGATTGTGAGACGTTCCTTCCATTAGTTTGTCGATTTTAAGACCTTCTCCCCATTTCTTTGTCAATATTAAGACCTTTCGTGCTATTTAGGTCAACATATATACGGTAATAATACTTCGGTCACCTAAATTCTTTTGCAACAGTCTAGTTTCCAATACCAGTGCAAAATATTCCAGAAATGTTGCCAGAAAAATGTTGTCTCGTGTGATACCGGCTTTACCCTTTAACCCTTTGAGGATTGTGATGCAGTTTGACAGATTATTCTAGATATCATTATATCATTTTATACTACTTAGGAAGGCTCTCTAGGAATCAAAGCGGTAAACACTATCTCAATAACCTGTATAGATCCCACCAGTTATTCCTAAGCTGAATAGAATCGTGTAATACTAGCCAGAAGAAACTGTCAAAACGTGTCATAATCCGGAAGGAGTTAATAAGTCGATTTATATTGTTTATACAAATTCATAACAGAGTAAATCAGACTTTCTGTGAGCCTCTGAGGAATTTATGTATTGTATTTAATTATCGAGTATGTGATTTATGGAAGTATTTAATTATCGAGTATGTGATTTATGGAAGTATTTAATTATCGAGTATGTGATTTATGGAAGTATTTAATTATCGAGTATGTGATTTATGTATTGTATTTAATTATCGAGCATGTGATTTATGTGTTGTATTTAATTATCGAGTATGTGATTAATGGAAGTGCAGCAATTGGAAGAAAAATGTTTCTCTTAGAGATCGATCAGGATTTTTTTTTTTTTCCTTTATATAATATATAATCATGAAATATATAACTTAGTCTAGTACCGGAAACTCCTACGTAACTGATATGGTGCAATTATTGACCACTTGCGATATTCAGGCAAAACGGAAGTTAGAGCTGTAAACTCCTAAAAATAGCAGAAATATAAAATAGAAACTATATGAGATCATGATGGATATTATTTATTTATATAATTATGAACTACAAGAACAGTTCAGCAAGTAAATATGTTTGATATTGATAACCACAACCCCAACTTCCTTATAGCCTAACAGTCGCGAGTGGTCAATTGGGGGATTACCCATAAATTGACAATTATTCTTCCACAGTGCAGACATCCTGATGTTGGTTTATTTTCATAATTCACACCCTATAACTTTCCACACCGTTATCAACGGCTGGTTGGTAAAGTGCAGAGCGTCTTGGAGTCTAACCTCAGTCATCCCAGGATCGACCCCGCTCAAGGCATCAAAGGAGTTTATTTGTGTTCACCCAGGTCCTTAACCCTTTCAATACCGGTGCCACCTTTTTTACAGAATGTTGGCTAATATTAGACAATGTTATTCAGATTAAAAAAGGTCTCCAGCAATTGTATTGCTTATAACTATTTCACTTAACCTTTTTTATTGTCTCATATCCTTTATAAACTGCATGTCTGTCTGTATGTACGGTATGTATGTATATACTCAGGCACATACCCCATAGTTGGAGATGGCTGACGACAAAATCGTCTTATCAACAGCTTCAAACTAATTGTTGCAAGTTTCCCCTGCATAGTGGACTGCATTAGGTGTAAAATTGCTTTGATTTGTCTGACTTTGTTGAAAAAAGGTTGTTGAGGAAAATATTCATAGAATATGTCGTGCAATGCTTTATTGGTAAAAGGTGACAAGTATGCATTGCATACTACCCTTTTTTGTTTTACATTAAATAATAACTAATAATGAGTGTAAAGAGTGTAATCATGAGTGTAATAAAATCGTCTAGTGTGTCCAAGACACGTGGGAAAGTCAAAATCTAATCTAATCGTTGAATTATGATAATTTCACACTGCATGTGTAAAAAAAACGTAGAGATATATATATATATATATACTGTATAGATATATATATACTGTGTATATATATATATATATACTGTATATATATATATATATATATATATATATATATATATATACTGTATATATATATATATATATATATATATACTGTATATATATATATATACTGTATATATATATATACTGTATATATATATATATATATATATATACTTCTACTACTTCTAGAAGGTCCCTTCTGAAACCAGGACGGCGATTAGCCGGAAGGACACTGATGGAATCAGAAGGGCTTCTACACTACTACTACCATTACTACTATTACTGGTAGCAATGAGCCGGAAAGGCCCCTGCAGGAACCAGAGTGGCCTATTCAGGAACCAGGACGGCGATTAGCCGGAAGGACACTACTGGAACCAGAGGGGCCAATGTCAGTGGCCACCTAGCAATACTGGACGATCTGTCCAGTCTGTTCGGTGGCCACCTAACCAGTCACTGTCTGACCAAGTCTTGTATTAACTCAGGACTCGATCAGACGACCAGGCAGTGAGGCTCTCGCCTCCTACCGCCTGGCTGTGAACTGGCTAATATAATATAATGCTTTGGGGGTATTTCCGCATATTATTTACGTTTGTTAACACATTATACTCGTATTAAGGTAAACAGGTCATGACAATTAATTAATTTTATATATATATATATGTATATATATATATATATATATATATATATGTGTGTGTGTGTGTGTGTGTGATCTAACTTTAACGTGTGGTATATTTGCATACGTGAACATTGTTTGATAAATACAAGAAGATTCATGATTGAGAGCTATGATATTGTTTTATTTGAGTAAGATAATAAATAACTGAAAGCTACTTTATTTATGTCTTATAGTACAACTAAAGTCTGATTTAATGAATTCGTTAACACTAGTCGATTGTATTACACTCGTGATCATACATATTATGTAGTTAAAGGTATAATATAATGTAAACACACTTTTGGTAGGCAATAGGTAAACATACAATGAATACGTGTCACCTGTTACTAATAAAGTAATGCACGATATATTATTATATACATCATTTCCTCAACAACCTTTGTTCTAACTGAGGGCAACAAAAAGACAAATCTATGCAATTAAAAAGGAGATAGTTCGAAGATTGATAATTGCTGGACACCCTTTTTAATCTGAATATTAGCCAAAATATATTGAAAACGATGGTACCGGTACTGAAAGGATTAAGGACTTGGGTGAAAAATAAAACAAAAAACTATTGTTACGCCTTGAGCGGTATCGATCCTGGGCTGACTGAGGTGAGACTCCAAGACGCTCTGCACTTCACCAACCAGCCGTTGATAACGGTGTGGACAGTTATAGGATGTCTATCTAGCTATCTATTGCCGGAAGCCGTGTTCCTCGAAGGGGTGGCCACAATGTCTGCACTATGGAAGAGTATTGTCGATCTGTAGGTAATCCTCAAATGGTCGTTTGCGAGTTTTAGGCTATAAGGAAGTTGAAGATTGTGTTTAGCCGATACAGGTAAGTGTGTTACAATCGTAGGCGTTAAGGGGGAAGGGTATACATTTGTTGATCGATTATTTCACATATTTATTATTTTTTAGTTTCTTCCCTATACTTCCATCAAACTTAAAACGACATCCATTAGATCCCCCTTCTAGATAAATTTGTACATTTTTCGGTAGAAAAATTTCCCGGCCGAAAGCCGGTTCGTCCAAAATTACAGGCTCACTATCGTTCGCCAGAAATATAATCGGCACTTATATAGCACGAAAGGTCTTAACAAATTATAGAAAGATTGATAAACACGCAAATAATTGAACTCATCCCCCCTTAAGTTATATAGGTTAATGTTGAAGAGTTTTGGCCAACCTACAGTGGATGGACTATAGTTGAGGTGTGTTTGATCCTTTGATTTATGGAGATCATTCCTAAGCTTAACAAAATTATACGTTGGAAACAACACAAATTACCAGCATCAGATTGAAAGGGTTAAATCACCTGACTATCAGAGGTCTTTCCTAAGCTTAGTAAAGTTGTGTAAGGTTAGCCAGCATAAAGTAACGTTGACGTGTAACGAACGGGTTAATATATATTAGGATAGTTGTATTATTATTATTATTATTATTATTATTGTATTGTTTTATTTTTTTAATGAAGGACACAAAAGGCAATGTAGCCAAATTCAAGGCACGGGAGAGTCAAAATGTCTGGATACACGGAGAATGAAACAATTTAAGTCATATGATAAGGGAAAGATAAATTGAAGGAGAGAGTTCTAGAGTTCACTTGATGATTAGAAGAAAGAATAGGAAATTTGATTCACTCTTGTTTTCGAGAGTGGAACAGAACAGGGATGGAAATGTGTTGAAAGGCGGGTGCCATTCACTCTCCATAAGGGAGGAGGTATACACTGAGCTCTGAAGAACACTGATTATTGTAATAGCGGTACAAGAGTGAGAGAGATGCAACATTGCAGCGTGTAGAGAGAGATTGTAGGGATTTAATATGAGGAGGCGAGTTGATGAGACGAAATGCTTTTGACTCTAGCCTTTCAAGAAGTGTGGTATGGGTGGAACCTCCCAACACATGCGAACAATCTTCGATACATGGGCGCAGTGTACCCCTATACAGAGCAAGAAACTATGCAGGGGTAAAGAACCCATGGGGACTGGTTAAGCCAAGTTAAACCCTTGAGGATTATGCCGCATTTAGACAGTTTATTGCGGCTGTCATTAGACGATTATATTCAGAGTAGGAAGGGTAAATGGAAGTCAGAAGAGTTAGTAGAGATATTGAGAATAAACTGACAAAATATGTTGTGATCCTGAGAGGGTTAAGCTAAGAATGTGATTATCTACAGTATATGAATGTAGAAATATATACAAAAATATAATAAAAAAAGAATAGGAAAACAAAACACACTCTGGTGGACAAAATACCATCCAAGTGAACAAAAGTGATCACCTGAGATCAAAGAATCATGTGGTCAAAGTTTGCATTGTTGATAGCAGGATGCGCGAATGTCCTGTCTGGAGCGGTGTGAACTCTTGACTCAAAGTCCCTTGTTCGAACTACCATCAAGCCATCTTTTATCATTATTATTATTATTATTATTATTATTATTAGTCATCACATATGCAATTACAGACATTTTTCCGTCAAAAAATAGTTAACTCTATTTGATTATGTGAAAGTCTAATTAGAGCTCCCTTGCTTCCCTCCAGCAGTTTGAATATTTTAAGACTGTTCATCCCATTAACTTGATAACAATACGAGCTATCGACCATCTATGACCAACTTGATCACTGTTAAATATTATGGGTAAGAACAAGGTACAACAAGGGTACCCACTTAAGCCGGTATCACACGAGCGCTTTTTTACTCAACATTTATACTCACCACTGGTCTGGCAGCTTATGAGGTCAACATATATAATACTTCGGTCACCTAAATTCTTCTAGCAACAGTCTAGTTTCCGATACCAGTGCAAAATATTCAAGAAATGTTGCCAGAAATTTTTTGAACATCGAATGTTGTCTATAGAAGCTCTCGTGTGATACCGGCTTTACCCTTTAACCCTTTGAGGATTGTGATGCAGTTTGACAGTTTATTCTGGATATCTTTACATAATTGTATAAGAACATAAGAACTTAAGAAAATGGGAGTCTGCAGAAAGCCGATTGGCCTAAGCAAGGCAGATCCCTGTCCCACACAAACCCAATTACAAAGCCCAATTATAGGCTCAACACTCTAATACCCTGAGGATCATCTTACCAAAACGGTTAGAGATTAACGCAGGATTACGGGGGTCTGCAGAGCGCTGATTGGCCCAACCCTGCTGATCCCCCTTCACACCCAACCCTTCTCGTCCATATGCTTATCCAATTTTATCTTAAAGCTCCCTATCGTCTTTAATCCCACTATAGCACTTGGTAGTCCATTCCACCCATCTACCAAACCAATATTTGCCTATATCTTTTCTGAAACGAAATTTATCTAATTTGAAACCATTGGTACGAGTTCTTTCGCTATCACTGAGCTTTAGTACATTTGTCATGTCCTCTTTGTTAATCCCACTAACCCACTTGAACACCTCTATCATATCCCCTCTAACTCTGCGTCTCTCTAACGAATGTAAGCCTAATTTCTTCAACCTTTCTTTATACGGAAGATTTCTAATATTATGGATCATTTTTGTCATTCTACGTTGTACTCTCTCCAATGAATCTATGTCCATTCTGTAATAAGGACACCAAAATTGAACAGTATAATCCATATGGGGTCTCACTAATGACAAGTAAAGTTTTAAGATAACATCAGCAGTTCTGTTACTCACACTCCTAGAGATGAACCCCGAGAATCCTGTTTGCCTTGTTTCGAACGCTTATACACTGTTGTCTAGGCTTCAAATCATTGCTAACAAACACACCTAGATCTTTCTCACAATTCGAGTTTTCTAATTCCACATTAGCTAGTTTATATTTAACATTTGTATGCATCTTCCCTATCTTTAATACCTTGCATTTGTCAATGTTAAACTTCATCTGCCAATTTACTGACCATTCGTGTAAGGTATCTAGATCCCTTTGGAGGCACTCTATATCTCTATCTGAATCAAATGTTCTCCCCATTTTGGTATCGTCTGCAAATTTACTTATCCTACTAGTTATACCTAAATCAAGGTAATTTATGTATATAACAAACAACAGAGGACCTAATACAGATCCCTGGGGGACACCACTTTTGACTGCTCCCCATTCTGACTTCGTACCATTTATGCTGACTCTCTGCTTCCTACCAATTAGCCATGACCTAATCCATCCCAACAACGCCCCACCTATTCCATGCGCCTCAACCTTTCTCATCAATCTCTCATGGGGGACTCTGTCGAAAGCTTTACTGAAATCTAAATATATTATATCGTATGACTTGTCATTATCTACTGCTTCATATACCTCTGAGAAAAAACTAAGCAAATTAGTAAGGCAAGAACGTCCCTGAGTGAATCCATGCTGAGAAGAATTTATTAAATTAAATGTATCTAAGTGGTTTCTAATTTTACTAGCAATAATTGACTCTAGTAGCTTTCCTATGATTGATGTAAGACTAATGGGACGGTAATTGGATGCTATTGATTTGTCACCTTTTTTGAAGATCGGAACTACGTTTGCAAGCTTCCAAGCTTCTGGAACTATACCTGTCTCCAATGACTTGTTAAATATAAATGTTAATGGGTAACTTAACTCATCCCTACATTCTTTTAATACTCTAGCATATACCTCATCAGGACCAGGCGATTTATGAGGTTTCAGTCTGTCAATTTCCTTAAGCACATCATTTCTACTTATAGTAACCGTACTTAACCTATTTTCTATACTATCGCTATATACCTTACGGACTTCTGGAAACTGTGCCAAATTTTCATTAGTGAAAACGGAAAGAAATTGACTATTTAATGTACTGCACATTTCTAAATCATTTTCTGTCATTTCTCCTATCGAAGATTTAAGGGGACCAATTACATCTCTAACCTTGGATTTATATAGTTGGTAAAAAGCTTTAGGATTATTTTTTGAGTCTAGTTCTTTAGATAGGGTGGTTGTGGGGTTTTGAACAGAAATATTGAGAGTGTAAATGAGAGGTTAAATGGAACAATTTTAGCGTCAGGCGAAAGCGATAAGGATATTCAGTCTCATGCTAAAAATGATGACTATATTGCAAATGATAGTAGTGATGGTGCAACGGAAGATGGAAATGTAGTTAGAAATAAAGGTAAATTAGGTATAAAGAAAAGAAGTAAATTGAGAGTATATTACACAAACTGTAGGAGTCTTATGTAACAAAATGAACGAACTTAGAGCCCTTGTTAGCAAAGAAAATATAGACATAATAGCGCTAACTGAAACGTGGATTAATACAGAAACCAGGCATTTTTTAACAGAATTTGATATACCAGGATATAGTTTGTTTAAATATGACTGAACAAGTAAGAGGGGTGGCGGTATAGCAGTGTTTGTCAGGAGTACATTAAAAAGCTGTAATAAATCAGGTATTAGACTAAATAACGATAATAAAAGTGTTTGGGTAGAGGTTAGCGAAGGTAGTGAGACCATAGTTATTGGAGTTATGTATAGACCGCCAAATATGAGTAGAAATGACGGAACGTCATTATGGGAGGAAATTAAAATGGCATCAAGGTTTAGCAATGTGTGCATTATGGGGGATTTTAATTTTCCGAATATAGATTGGCATCATCAAATAGGAGACTCTGATTCTGAGGAGTTTATAGAGGTAGTACAAGATAGTTTTTTATTTCAATTCATAGATACGCCGACTAGAGGTAATAATATTCTCGATTTAGTTTTCAGTAACAATGAACATATGGTAAATAATGTAGAGAGAGGGGACCACCTAGGAAATAGGGACCACAATTATGTGTATTTTAATATACAATGGGAAGGTAATACCAGAGAGAATACAACATTAATACCTGACTTCAGAAAAGCCAATTATGGTGGGTTAAGAAGAGCCCTATTAGCTGACCCTATGGTCAAAAAATTAAGTCGATCCAGGTGTCCAAATGAGTGTACCCCTTCTCAGGCACCTGTCATCTTAAGTCAGGAAGAGACGTCAACCTTGGTAGATACATACGATAATTTTATCAAGTCAGTATTCAATGCACAAAATAAATACATCCCCAAAAGAAAATTTAGATCAACACAGAACCAACCCAAATGAATGAATAATAGACTATTAGATCTTCTAGGACAACAGAGAGGAATATATAGAAAAATTAGGAAAGGCGAAATTCATCTACTTGCTTACTATCAGAATCTATCAAGACAGGTAAAAAAGGATATTAGGAAAGAAAAAAGAAGTTATGAAATTAAGGTTGCCAAAGACTCAAAAAATAATCCTAAAGCTTTTTACCAACTATATAAATCCAAGGTTAGAGATGTAATTGGTCCCCTTAAAACTTCGATAGGAGAAATGATTATTTATTATAAGTATACTACTTAGGAAGGCTCTCTAGGAATCAAAAGGGTAAACACTATCTCAATAACCTCTATAGATCCCACCAGTTATTCCTAAGCTGAATAGAATCGTGTAATACTAGCCAGAAGAAACTGTCAAAACGTGTCATAATTAGGAAGGAGTTAATAAGTCGATTTATATTGTTATACAAAATCATAACAGAGAATATCAGACTTTCTGTGAGCCTCTGAGGAATTTATGTGTTGTATTTAATTATCGAGTATGTGATTTATGGAAGTATTTAATTATCGAGTATGTGATTTATGGAAGTGCAGCAATTGGAAGAAAAATGTTTCTCTTAGAGATCGATCAGATTTTTGTTTTTTCCCCTTTAGGCCACGATCATGAACTATATAACTTAGTCTAGTGCCGGAAACTCCTACGTAACTGATATGGTGCAATTATTATGTTCTCTCCACAAACCAACTCTACTCCTAAACTTGATTAATGAAATTATCAAACACATGTGGCAGTCCGGGGATTCGAACCTAGGATGCTCACACCGAAAGTCAACACACTTATGCATTGCACCACGAAGACAGTATTATTGACCACTTGCGATATTCAGGCAAAACGGAAGTTAGAGCTGTAAACTCCTAAAAATAGCAGAAATATAAAATAGAAACTATATGAGATCATGATGGATATTATGTATTTATATAATTATGAACTAAAAGAACAGTTCAGCAAGTAAATATGTTTGATATTGATAACCTCAACCCCAACTTCCTTATAGCCTAACAGTCGCGAGTGGTCAATTGGGGGATTACCCATAAATTGACAATTATTCTTCCACAGTGCAGACATCCTGATGTTGGTTTGTTTTCATAATTCACATCCTATAACTTTCCACACCGTTATCAACGGCTGGTTGGTTAAGTGCAGAGCGTCTTGGAGTCTAACCTCAGTCATCCCAGGATCGACTCCGCTCAAGGCATCAAAGGAGTTTATTTGTGTTCACCCAGGTCCTTAACCCTTTCAATACCGGTGCCACCTTTTTTACAGAATGTTGGCTAATATTAGACAATGTTATTCAGATTAAAAAAGGTCTCCAGCAATTGTATTGCTTATAACTATTTCACTTAACCTTTTTTATTGTCTCATATCCTTTATAAACTGCATGTCTGTCTGTATGTACGGTATGTATGTATATACTCAGGCACATACCCCATAGTTGGAGGTGGCTGACGACAAAATCGTCTTATCAACAGCTTCAAACTAATTGTTGCAAGTTTCCCCTGCATAGTGGACTGCATTAGGTGTAAAATTGCTTTGATTTGTCTGACTTTGTTGAAAAAAGGTTGTTGAGGAAAATATTCATAGAATATGTCGTGCAATGCTTTATTGGTAAAAGGTGACAAGTATGCATTGCATACTACCCTTTTTTGTTTTACATTAAATAATAACTAAATAATATGTATAATCATTAGTGTAATCAAATCGTCTAGTGTGTCCAAGACACGTGGGAAAGTAAAAATCTAATCTCATCGTTGAATTATGATAATTTCACACTGCATGTGTAAAAAAAAAGTAGAGATATATATATATATACTGTATATATTATATATATACTGTACTGTATATATATATATACAGTATATATATATACTGTATATATATATATATACATATACTGTATATATATATACATATACTGTATATATATATATACTGTATATATATATATATATATACTGTATATATATACTTTATATATATATATATATATATACTACTTCTAGAAGGTCCCTTCTGAAACCAGAGTGGCCTATTCAGGAACCAGGACGGCGATTAGCCGGAAGGACACTACTGGAACCAGAGGGGCCAATGTCAGTGGCCACCTAGCAATACTGGACGATCTGTCCAGTCTGTTCGGTGGCCACCTAACCAGTCACTGTCTGACCAAGTCTTGTATTAACTCAGGACTCGATCAGACGACCAGGCAGTGAGGCTCTCGCCTCCCACCGCCTGGCTGTGAACTGGCTAATATAATATAATGCTTTGGGGGTATTTCCGCATATTATTTACGTTTGTTAACACATTATACTCATATTAAGGTAAACAGGTCATGACAAATAATTAATTGTATATATATATATATATATATATATATTTATATATATATACTGACGTATATATGTGTGTGTGTGTGTGATCTAACTTTGACGTGTGGTATATTTGCATACGTGAACATTGTTTGATAAATACAAGAAGATTGATGATTGAGCGCTATGATATTGTTTTATTTGAGTAAGATAATAAATAACTGAAAGCTACTTTATTTATGTCTTATAGTACAACTAAAGTCTGATTTAATGAATTCGCTAACACTAGTCGATTGTATTACACTCGTGATCATACATATTATGTAGTTAAAGGTATAATATAATGTAAACACACTTTTGGTTGGCAATAGGTAAACATACAATGAATACTTGTCACCTGTTACTAATAAAGTAATGCACGATATATTATTATATACATCATTTCCTCAACAACCTTTTTTCTAACTGAGGGCAACAAAAAGACAAATCTAAGCAATTAAAAATGAGATAGTTCGAAGATTGTTAATTGCTGGAGACCCTTTTTAATCTGAATATTAGCCAAAATATATTGAAAACGATGGTACCGGTACTGAAAGGATTAAGGACTTGGGTGAAGAAAAAAAATATATATTTTTACGCCTTGAGCGGTATCGATCCTGGGCTGACTGAGGTGAGACTCCAAGACGCTCTGCACTTCACCAACCAGCCGTTGATAACGGTGTGGACAGTTATAGGATGTCTATCTAGCTACCTATTGCCGGAAGCCGTGTTCCTCGAAGGGGTGGCCACAATGTCTGCACTATGGAAGAGTATTGTCGATCTGTAGGTAATCCTCAAATGGTCGTTTGCGAGTTTTAGGCTATAAGGAAGTTGAAGATTGTGTTTAGCCGATACAGGTAAGTGTGTTACAATCGTAGGCGTTAAGGGGGAAGGGTATATATTTGTTGATCGATTATTTCACATATTTATTATTTTTTAGTTTCTTCCCTAGACCTCCATCAAGCTTAAAACGACATCCATTAGATCCCCCTTCTAGATAAATTTGTACATTTTTCGGTAGAAAAATTTCCCGGCCGAATGCCGGTTCGTCCAAAATTACAGGCTCACTATCGTTCGCCAGAAAAATAATCGGCACTTATATAGCACGAAAGGTCTTAACAAATTATAGAAAGATTGATAAACAAGCAAATAATTGAACTCATCCCCCCTTAAGTTATATAGGTTAAGGTTGAAGAGTTTTGGCCAACCTACAGTGGATGGACTATAGTTGAGGTGTGTTTGATCCTTTGATTTATGGAGATCATTCCTAAGCTTAACAAAATTATACGTTGGAAACAACACAAATTACCAGCATCAGATTGAAAGGGTTAAATCACCTGACTATCAGAGGTCTTTCCTAAGCTTAGTAAAGTTGTGTAAGGTTAGCCAGCATAAAGTAACGTTGACGTGTTGTAACGAACGGGTTAATATATATTAGGCTAGTTGTATTATTATTATTATTATTATTTATTTATTTTTATTTTTTTAATGGACACAAAAGGCAATGTAGCCAAATTCAAGGCACGGGAGAGTCAAAATGTCTGGATACACGGAGAATGAAACAATTTAAGTCATATGATAAGGGAAATATAGATTGAGGGAGAGAGTTTTAGAGTTCACTGCATAGAAGAAAGATTGGGAAATTCGGTTCACTCTTGATTTCGAAAGTTGAACAGAACAGGGATGGTATGAAGCTGAAAGGCGGGTGCCATCCACTTTGCATAAGGAAGGAGGTATACACTGAGCTCTGAAGAACAGTGATTATTGTAATAGCGGTACAAGAGCGAGAGAGATGCAACATTGCAGCGTGTAGAGATAAATTGTAGGGATTTAGTAAGAGGAGGTGAGTTTATGAGACGAAATGCTTTTGACTCTAGCCTTTCGAGAAGTGTGGTATGGGTGGAACCTCCCCACACACGCGAACAGTCCTCGATACATGGGCGCACTGTACCCCTATACAGAGCAAGAAACTGTGCAGGGGTAAAGAACCCATGGGGACGGGTTAAGCCAAGTTAAACCCTTGAGGATTATGCCGCATTTAGACAGTTTATTGCGGCTGTCATTAGACGATTATATTCAAAGTAGGAAGGGTATATGGAAGTCAGAAGAGTTAGTGGAGATATTGAGAATAAACTGCCAAAATACGTCATGATCCTTAGAGTATTAAGCTAAGAATATCATTATCTACAGTATTTGAATGTAACAATAAATGTAAAAATATAAACAAAGAAAAGAAAAAGAAAATAATTTTTGTGAACAAAAGCGATAACCTGAGATAAAAGAATCATGTGGTAAAAGTTTGCATTGTTGATAATACGATACGCGAGTGTCTTGTCTGGAGCGGTGTGAACTCTCAACACCGAGTCCCATGTTCGAACCACCACCTCACATTGTGGGTTAGAGTATCATTTTTTCCGTATTATTATTATTTTAACTATTATTATAATTAATATTGTTATTATTATTATTAGCCGATTGTATGTACGGTCGCGCTAATAAGTCATGTCCCAGCTGTCATTACGTTTGGCTTGCTCTGTGCTGTATTAATGTCTGTCAGATGTTGAATAGGGGGGGTAAGTGTAGGAACATGTTTGTATATTTCACTCGATATAGTCACTCGTCTGTCTGTATGTACGGTATGTATGTATATACTTAGGCACATACCCCATAGTTGGAGGTGGCTGACGACAAAATCGTCTTATCAACAGTTTCAAACTAATTGTTGCAAGTTTCCCCTGCATAGTGGACTGCATTAGGTGTATGGACCCTGTTTTAAAATTGCTTTGATTTGTCTGTCTTTGTTATAAAAAAGGTTGTTGAGGAAAATATTCATAGAATATATCGTGCAATGCTTTATTGGTAAAAGGTGACTAGTATGCATTGCATACTACCCTTTTTTGTTTCACATTAAATAATAACTAATTAATATGTATAATCATGAGTGTAATAAAATCGTCTAGTGTGTCCAAGACACGGTGGGGAAGTAAAAATCTAATCTTATCGTTGAATTATGATAATTTCACACTGCATGTGTAAAAAAAAGTAGATATATATATATATATATATATATATATATACTGTATATATATATATATATACTGTATATATATATATATATATACTGTATATATATATATATATATACTGTATATATATATATACTGTATATATATATATATATATATATACTGTATATATATATACAGTATACTGTATATATAATACTGTATATATATATATATATATATATACTGTATATATACTATATATATATATATATAGATATATACTTCTACTACTTCTAGAAGGTCCCTTCTGAAACCAGAGTGGCCTATTCAGGAACCAGGACGGCGATTAGCCGGAAGGACACTACTGGAACCAGAGGGGCCAATGTCAGTGGCCACCTAGCAATACTGGACGATCTGTCCAGTCTGTTCGGTGGCCACCTAACCAGTCACTGTCTGACCAAGTCTTGTATTAACTCAGGACTCGATCAGACGACCAGGCAGTGAGGCTCTCGCCTCCTACCGCCTGGCTGTGAACTGGCTAATGTAATATAATGCTTTGGGGGTATTTCCGCATATGATTTACGTTTGTTAACACATTATACTCATATTAAGGTAAACAGTTCATAACAAATAATTAATTGTATATATATATATATATATATATATATTTATATATATATACTGACGTATATATGTGTGTGTGTGTGTGATCTAACTTTAACGTGTGGTATATTTGCATACGTGAACATTGTTTGATAAATACAAGAAGATTGATGATTGAGCGCTATGATATTGTTTTATTTGAGTAAGATAATAAATAACTGAAAGCTACTTTATTTATGTCTTATAGTACAACTAAAGTCTGATTTAATGAATTCGCTAACACTAGTCGATTGTATTACACTCGTGATCATACATATTATGTAGTTAAAGGTATAATATAATGTAAACACACTTTTGGTTGGCAATAGGTAAACATACAATGAATACTTGTCACCTGTTACTAATAAAGTAATGCACGATATATTATTATATACATCATTTCCTCAACAACCTTTGTTCTAACTGAGGGCAACAAAAAGACAAATCTAAGCAATTAAAAAGGAGATAGTTCGAAGATTGACAATTGCTGGACACCCTTTTTAATCTGAATATTAGCCAAAATATATTGAAAACGATGGTACCGGTACTGAAAGGATTAAGGACTTGGGTGAAAAATAAAACAAAAAACTATTGTTACGCCTTGAGCGGTATCGATCCTGGGCTGACTGAGGTGAGACTCCAAGACGCTCTGCACTTCCCCAACCAGCCGTTGATAACGGTGTGGACAGTTATAGGATGTCTATCTAGCTATCTATTGCCGGAAGCCGTGTTCCTCGAAGGGGTGGCCACAATGTCTGCACTGTGGAAGAGTATTGTCGATCTGTAGGTAATCCTCAAATGGTCGTTTGCGAGTTTTAGGCTATAAGGAAGTTGAAGATTGTGTTTAGCAGATACAGGTAAGTGTGTTACAATCGTAGGCGTTAAGGGGGAAGGGTATATATTTGTTGATCGATTATTTCACATATTTATTATTTTTTAGTTTCTTCCCTAGACCTCCATTAAGCTTAAAACGACATCCATTAGATCCCCCTTCTAGATAAATGTGTACATTTTTCGGTAGAAAAATTTCCCGGCCGAATGCCGGTTCGTCCAAAATTACAGGCTCACTATCGTTCGCCAGAAAAATAATCGGCACTTATATAGCACGAAAGGTCTTAACAAATTATAGAAAGATTGATAAACAAGCAAATAATTGAACTCATCCCCCCTTAAGTTATATAGGTTAATGTTGAAGAGTTTTGGCCAACCTACAGTGGATGGACTATAGTTGAGGTGTGTTTGATCCTTTGATTTATGGAGATCATTCCTAAGCTTAACAAAATTATACGTTGGAAACAACACAAATTACCAGCATCAGATTGAAAGGGTTAAATCACCTGACTATCAGAGGTCTTTCCTAAGCTTAGTAAAGTTGTGTAAGGTTAGCCAGCATAAAGTAACGTTGACGTGTTGTAACGAACGGGTTAATATATATTAGGCTAGTTGTATTATTATTATTATTATTATTTATTTATTTTTATTTTTTAATGGACACAAAAGGCAATGTAGCCAAATTCAAGGCACGGGAGAGTCAAAATGTCTGGATACACGGAGAATGAAACAATTTAAGTCATATGATAAGGGAAATATAGATTGAGGGAGAGAGTTTTAGAGTTCACTGCATAGAAGAAAGATTGGGAAATTCGGTTCACTCTTGATTTCGAAAGTTGAACAGAACAGGGATGGTATGAAGCTGAAAGGCGGGTGCCATCCACTTTGCATAAGGAAGGAGGTATACACTGAGCTCTGAAGAACAGTGATTATTGTAACAGCGGTACAAGAGCGAGAGAGATGCAACATTGCAGCGTGTAGAGATAAATTGTAGGGATTTAGTAAGAGGAGGTGAGTTTATGAGACGAAATGCTTTTGACTCTAGCCTTTCGAGAAGTGTGGTATGGGTGGAACCTCCCCACACACGCGAACAGTCCTCGATACATGGGCGCACTGTACCCCTATACAGAGCAAGAAACTGTGCAGGGGTAAAGAACCCATGGGGACGGGTTAAGCCAAGTTAAACCCTTGAGGATTATGCCGCATTTAGACAGTTTATTGCGGCTGTCATTAGACGATTATATTCAAAGTAGGAAGGGTATATGGAAGTCAGAAGAGTTAGTGGAGATATTGAGAATAAACTGCCAAAATACGTCATGATCCTTAGAGTATTAAGCTAAGAATATCATTATCTACAGTATTTGAATGTAACAATAAATGTAAAAATATAAACAAAGAAAAGAAAAAGAAAATAATTTTTGTGAACAAAAGCGATAACCTGAGATAAAAGAATCATGTGGTAAAAGTTTGCATTGTTGATAATACGATACGCGAGTGTCTTGTCTGGAGCGGTGTGAACTCTCAACACCGAGTCCCATGTTCGAACCACCACCTCACATTGTGGGTTAGAGTATCATTTTTTCCGTATTATTATTATTTTAACTATTATTATAATTAATATTGTTATTATTATTATTAGCCGATTGTATGTACGGTCGCGCTAATAAGTCATATCCCAGCTGTCATTACGTTTGGCTTGCTCTGTGCTGTATTAATGTCTGTCAGATGTTGAATAGGGTGGGTAAGTGTAGGAACATGTTTGTATATTTCACTCGATATAGTCACTCGTCTGTCTGTATGTACGGTATGTATGTATGTATATACTCAGGCACATACCCCATAGTTGGAGGTGGCTGACGACAAAATCGTCTTATCAACAGTTTCAAACTAATTGTTGCAAGTTTCCCCTGCATAGTGGACTGCATTAGGTGTATGGACCCTGTTTTAAAATTGCTTTGATTTGTCTGTCTTTGTTATAAAAAAGGTTGTTGAGGAAAATATTCATAGAATATATCGTGCAATGCTTTATTGGTAAAAGGTGACTAGTATGCATTGCATACTACCCTTTTTTGTTTCACATTAAATAATAACTAATTAATATGTATAATCATGAGTGTAATAAAATCGTCTAGTGTGTCCAAGACACGGTGGGGAAGTAAAAATCTAATCTTATCGTTGAATTATGATAATTTCACACTGCATGTGTAAAACAAAAGTAGAGATAGATATATATATACTGTATATATTATATATATACTGTATATATATATATACTGTATATATATATATACCGTATATATATATATATATATACTGTTTATATATATATATATACTGTATATATATATATATACTGTATATATATATACTGTATATATATATATATATATACTGTATATATACTATATATATATATATATATATATACTTCTACTACTTCTAGAAGGTCCCTTCTGAAACCAGAGTGGCCTATTCAGGAACCAGGACGGCGATTAGCCGGAAGGACACTACTGGAACCAGAGGGGCCAATGTCAGTGGCCACCTAGCAATACTGGACGATCTGTCCAGTCTGTTCGGTGGCCACCTAACCAGTCACTGTCTGACCAAGTCTTGTATTAACTCAGGACTCGATCAGACGACCAGGCAGTGAGGCTCTCGCCTCCTACCGCCTGGCTATGAACTGGCTAATATAATATAATGCTTTGGGGGTATTTCCGCATATTATTTACGTTTGTTAACACATTATACTCATATTAAGGTAAACAGGTCATGACAAATAATTAATTGTATATATATATATATATATATATATATATATATATATATATATATATATATATTTATATATATATACTGACGTATATATGTGTGTGTGTGTGTGATCTAACTTTAACGTGTGGTATATTTGCATACGTGAACATTGTTTGATAAATACAAGAAGATTGATGATTGAGCGCTATGATATTGTTTTATTTGAGTAAGATAATAAATAACTGAAAGCTACTTTATTTATGTCTTATAGTACAACTAAAGTCTGATTTAATGAATTCGCTAACACTAGTCGATTGTATTACACTCGTGATCATACATATTATGTAGTTAAAGGTATAATATAATGTAAACACACTTTTGGTTGGCAATAGGTAAACATACAATGAATACTTGTCACCTGTTACTAATAAAGTAATGCACGATATATTATTATATACATCATTTCCTCAACAACCTTTTTTCTAACTGAGGGCAACAAAAAGACAAATCTAAGCAATTAAAAATTAGATAGTTCGAAGATTGTTAATTGCTGGAGACCCTTTTTAATCTAAATATTAGCCAAAATATATTGAAAACGATGGTACCGGTACTGAAAGGATTAAGGACTTGGGTGAAAAATAAAACAAAAAACTATTTTTACGCCTTGAGCGGGATCGATCCTGGGCTGACTGAGGTGAGACTCCAAGACGCTCTGCACTTCACCAACCAGCCGTTGATAACGGTGTGGACAGTTATAGGATGTCTATCTAGCTATCTATTGCCGGAAGCCGTGTTCCTCGAAGGGGTGGCCACAATGTCTGCACTATGGAAGAGTATTGTCGATCTGTAGGTAATCCTCAAATGGTCGTTTGCGAGTTTTAGGCTATAAGGAAGTTGAAGATTGTGTTTAGCCGATACAGGTAAGTGTGTTACAATCGTAGGCGTTAAGGGGGAAGGGTATATATTTGTTGATCGATTATTTCACATATTTATTATTTTTTAGTTTCTTCCCTATACTTCCATCAAACTTAAAACGACATCCATTAGATCCCCCTTCTAGATAAATTTGTACATTTTTCGGTAGAAAAATTTCCCGGCCGAAAGCCGGTTCGTCCAAAATTACAGGCTCACTATCGTTCGCCAGAAATATAATCGGCACTTATATAGCACGAAAGGTCTTAACAAATTATAGAAAGATTGATAAACACGCAAATAATTGAACTCATCCCCCCTTAAGTTATATAGGTTAATGTTGAAGAGTTTTGGCCAACCTACAGTGGATGGACTATAGTTGAGGTGTGTTTGATCCTTTGATTTATGGAGATCATTCCTAAGCTTAACAAAATTATACGTTGGAAACAACACAAATTACCAGCATCAGATTGAAAGGGTTAAATCACCTGACTATCAGAGGTCTTTCCTAAGCTTAGTAAAGTTGTGTAAGGTTAGCCAGCATAAAGTAACGTTGACGTGTTGTAACGAACGGGTTAATATATATTAACATAGTTGTTTTTATTTTTTTTATTTATTTTTTTTTTATGAAGGACACACAACTCAATACAGCCAAATTTAAGGCACGGGAGAGTCAAAATGTATTGATACACGGAAAATGATACAATTTAAGTCATATGATAAGGGAAAGATAGATTGAGGGAGAGAGTTATAGAGTTCACTTCATAGAATAAAGACTGGGAAATTCGGTTCACTCTTGATTTCGAAAGTTGAACAGAACAGGGATGGTATGAAGCTGAAAGGTGGGTGCCATCCACTTTGCATAAGGAAGGAGGTATGCACTGAGCTCTGAAGAACAGTGATTATTGTAATAGCGGTAGAAGAGTGAGAGAGATGCAACATTGCAGCTTGTAGAGAGAAATTGTAGGGATTTAGTAAGAGGAGGAGAGTTGATGAGACAAAATGCTTTTGACTCTAGCCTTTCGAGAAGTGTGGTATGGGTGGAACCTCCCCACACATGCGAACAGTCCTCGATACATGGGCGCACTGTACCCCTATACAGAGCAAGAAACTGTGCAGGGGTAAAGAACCCATGGGGACGGGTTAAGCCAAGTTAAGCCCTTGAGGATTATGCCGCATTTAGACAGTTTATTGCGGCTGTCATTAGACGATTATATTCAAATTAGGAAGGGTATATGGAAGTCAGAAGAGTTAGTGGAGATATTGAGAATAAACTGCCAAAATACGTCATGATCCTGAGAGTATTAAGCTAAGAATATCATTATCTACAGTATTTGAATGTAAAAATAAATGTAAAAATATAAACAAAGAAAAGAAAAAGAAAATCATTTTTGTGAACAAACGCGATAACCTGAGATAAAAGAATCATGTGGTAAAAGTTTGCATTGTTGATAATACGATGCGCGAGTGTCCTGTCTGGAGCGGTGTGAACTCCCAACACGGAGTCCTTTGTTGGAACCACCACCTCACATTGTGGGTTAGAGTATCTTTTTTCCGTATTATTATTATTATTATTATTATAACTATTATTATAATTAATATTGTTATTATTAGTATTATTATTATTATTATTATTAGCCGATTGTATGTACGGTCGCGCTAATAAGTCAAGTCCCAGCTGTCATTACGTTTGGCTTGCTCTGTGCTGTATTAATGTCTGTCAGATGTTGAATAGGGTGGGTAAGTGTAGGAACATGTTTGTATATTTCACTCGATATAGAGAAATGAAGCTTAGATATTGCTTGTACCCATTATAGATCAAAACATAATTGGTGCGGAAACCTGACTTATTAGCGCGACTGTACCCCAAGAAGTTTATGGCGCATTTTGATAGTACAGTATGGCTATCATTAGACGATTGTTTACGGTTTAGGAAGGATGTTTGGGAATTATA
The DNA here is from genome assembly GCA_032716605.1 of Paralithodes platypus. NCBI lineage: Eukaryota > Metazoa > Arthropoda > Malacostraca > Decapoda > Lithodidae > Paralithodes > Paralithodes platypus. Next base: position 53,978,049 of record CM064579.1, on the reverse strand, counting down.
AGGGTAAAGAATATATCAATTAACCCTCTGACATCCATATACCCTTCCTAATCCGACAAAAATCGTCTAATAATAGCCACCAAACAGAAAATAAATGTGTAATCGGATCTTGAAAGTGTTAAGTTTAGAATGGGTCTGTGGGAGAGTTGAAAGAGTAATTTAGATACATTGTAACATTTGTGAAGACAAAAAAAACAACACATAACCAAAATTACATAGGTGAAAAGTGGTATATATTGTTTACGTGTGCTATTATGAACATGTAAACAATGGAAGCACTTATTGTTTGTTTCATTTTTTTTTTTTTACATTTGAGCACACATTTCTTACAGTGTAGATTTTACCCTTTTAGTGTTTTATCTTTTTCTGACCGTAAATTCACCTAGTTTTTGTTCGATTTTATAGTGGCCATTATGAACTTGTCTAAAATCGCTTAGCATTAGCAAAAACACGATGTAAAACGACGCCCTGTTACTCAAAGGGTTAATCCTTTCAGTACCGGTGATGTCCTTTTGACTTTATTCGGGCTACTATTAGACGATTTGATTCAGTTAAAAAATGGTCTCCAGCAATTAATAAAACACTTCGAACTATCTCATTTAACCCCTTCTGTACCAGCGACGGCTTTTTAATTATAATTTAGCTATATTTAGACGATTGTGTGCAGTTTAAGAAGGATCTATCGCAGTACAAATGGTTAAGTGAGATAGTTCGTAGCCTGTTAATTGCTGGAGGCCCTTTTTAAACTGAATATAATCGTCTAACAGTTGCCCGAATATAATAAAAAGGATGTCCCCGGTACAGTATGGGATAAACTTCACAAAATCGTCTAAATATAGCTAGGATAAATGTAAAAGACGTCGCTGGTACAGAAGGGGTTAAGTATATACAGGCAAAACAGAGATATGCTAATTTATGCAGGCCCAGCAAACACTCCTCTGAGGCAAGGGGCCCAGACGTGTTATGTTACAAGTTTCATACAATAATATGCAATACAATACTATACTATACAATAATATATAATACTATAATATACAATACAATAATATATAATACTATAATATACAATACAATAATATATAATACTATAATATACAATACAATAATATATACCGTAATGCATATACAATACAATACTATACAATACAATAATATATAATACTATAATATACGATACAATAATATATAATGCATATACAATACAATACTATACTATACAATAATATATAATACTATAATATACAATACAATAATATATAATACTATACAATACTATACTATACAATACTATACAATACTATACAATAATATATAATACTATAATATACAATACAATAATATATAATACTATACAATACTATACTATACAATACTATACAATACTATACAATAATATATACTATAATATACAATACAATAATATATAATACTATACAATACTATACTATACAATACTATACAATACTATACAATAATATATAATACTATAATATACAATACAATAATATATACCGTAATGCATATATAATACAATACTATACAATACAATAATATATAATACTATAATATACGATACAATAATATACAATGCATTTACAATACAATAATATATAATACAATAATTTACAATACATATACAATACAATATCATACAATACTATAATATACAATTCAATAATATGCAATACCTTAATATACAGTACTATAATATACAATACAATAATATACAATACAATTATTATCAATACAATAATATACAATACAATAATATACAATACTATAATATACAATACAGTAATATACAATACAATATAATACAATACAATAATATACAATACAATATAATACAATAGAATAGAATACAATACAACAATATACAATAATATACAATACAATACAATATGTGAAGGTAGGGTTATAATCTTGTCTTCCTCATCACAACTCTATTACAACACTACAAGGACAACAATAGGAATACCAAATAAGTCATTAAAATTCGTAAGGATACTCCCGTTTGAATACTACTGAATATTATTGTGAAGGCAGGGTTATAGCTTGCCTTCCTCATCACAAGTCTCATTACAACATTGTACAAGGACAAGGGGATTGCGTGGATTGACCTCCTAATCTACCAAGATTGGAAGCCAAAGCGTCACATCTTTCCTTTGCCCCTAAACTTTCTCTTCATAATTGCTGAGGGGCACAGGGCCCTGGGTGGGGCTTTGGTTTCCCGGGCGTTTCCGCACCCTCCTCAGCTCCCCGCCGTGGAGTGGCTTCGGTCACCCAGGCTTTATTGTGGTCGGCGGGGAGGGTTCTGTGGGGACGCTCGGTTGTGGCCTTGGCCTTGCTCGGGGCCTTGGGGCTGTTCGGCCAGCCAGCTTGGGGAAAAACAACAACAACAACAACAACAAGGGGAAAATCTAAACGGTCATTAGAATTGATAAGGATGCACCCTTTTGAATATTACTGAAGAATATGTAAAGGTAGGGATGTAATATTGCCCTCCTCTTGGGTACAACCCCCATGATACGGACAACAAGAGGAACGAGTAACACCCCGTTCTTAACATTAATCATCCATTTGGGGATTCCATCCTACGAGGACAGGTCGAAGAGTTCTGCGACAGAGTCCCAAATCAACGAAAAAGATTTTGCATCCCAGGAGCTGGACTGGACGACATTGTGGAAGCCTTCGAAGATACCACAAAGGATGCAAATGAAAATACCCTTTTTGTCATCCATGCTGGTTCAAATGACGTCATGCGCACCAGATCCGAAGAGTTGATGGAGAAATATCGCAAGATGATCCAGCACTACAAAAACAAGTCAAGGAATATCATCATCTCAGGCATTCTCCCCAAGATCGACGCACCTGACAAGTTCTACGACAAGGCCTTCAGCACAAATAGCCGACTAAAATATTTGTGTCTGAGGGAAGAAGTTGAATTCATCAACCTCTGGGACAACTTCTACAACCAGCCTACTCTGTTCCGCAAGGATGGCTCTCATCTAAACCCTGTGGGTTCAGCACGCATGGGTCGTCTCCTACACGAAGCAGTCCGCAGCCATGGATCAAAAAACGCCATCCGAGAAGAAGCAGCAGTGACATAAATCATCCAACGCCAAGAAAAAAACAGAGGCAACCGAGGACCACCAGCGATAAGGACCGAAGACAGCGAGGACCGAGGACAGCCATGAACATAAATGTAGATCCGACAAGAACCAAAAATATTATTAAAGAGCGTTCCGTGAGTTCTAAAATAACAAATTTAAAGGTGTTCTATGCAAACGCTCGTAGCATACGCAATAAATTTTCAGATTTAGAGGAGCTAGTGTTTACAGAAAATTATGATGTGATTGGCATAACAGAATCTTGGCTCAATACAGAAGATAGAGACTTTTTAGCAGAGTATTCACTTCCCGGTTATGTAATGTTTGAGAAAAGCCGAATAAATCGAAATGGAGGTGGCGTTTTACTTTATATCAAAGAAAGTCTTAACCCTACCCTCTTGTCAAAACCTCAAATTGTGAACGTCGACGCATCTTTTGTGCTAATAAAGAAGAATAAAGGTACAAAAATAATACTTGCATTAATATACAGACCTCCAGCTCAATCAGTGCAAACTGACCGAGAAATTTATGAACAAATTGCAGAAGTAAGTAACTCACAAGATACCGTAATTTTTGGCGACTTTAATTTACCTGTGACCAAGTGGGGCGATACTCTTACTTCACACTCCGGACATGACTTGTATACGAACTTGCAAGAGAGTTCGCTTTATCAATTTGTTCGAACGCCAACCCGTGGTAATAACGTTCTTGACATTGTACTTGCAACAAAAGAAGAATTAATAGAGAATTTGAATGTTGGTGATGAATTCAGTAACAGCGACCATCGTACGATAACTTTCACTTTAAAGTTTACTAGTAACGAACCAAATAGTAGCATCGAAAAAGTCCCTAATTTCAAGAAAGCAAACTTCCATAAACTTAGAGCTATGTTTAAAGAAACTGACTGGAGCTTTTTAATTCACAATAACGACATAAATACATCTTGGAAGTTATTCGAAGCCACTTACCTAAAAGCAGTGCAAGACTGCATACCATCGAAAATACGGCGTCCAGGCCATAATAATAAGCCCAAATGGTGGAATAAAGATATTTCAAACTGCCTGCTTGCTAAAAAATTTGCTAATGATAGATTAAAATCCTCACAAAATGACGAAGAACGGCTGAAATTTGTAGAGCTACGACGCAAAGCCAAAAAGTTAATTAAGCAAATTAAAAAGACCTTAGAGTTACATATTGCGAATCAAAGTAAAACAAACCCGAAAGAATTCTATAGTTATATCAGAAAGAAAAAAGTAGTTACTTCAACTGTTGGACCGTTAGTCGATGAAAATGGAGAATACACCAAAGACGAAGTACAAATGAGTAATGCCCTCAATACCTTCTTTGCATCAGTTTTTACAACAGAAGACCTCAGTGATATCCCTACACCATCGCCGATTCAGATTGATAATTCAGATGTTCTAAGCAATATCACCGTTACAGAGAGAGAAGTATTGAATTGTTTAGATAAACTCAAGGTAAATAAAACGCCAGGACCTGATACAATCTCGCCTAGAGTTCTAAAGGAAGCTAAGGATGAGCTCTCCAAACCACTGACATTACTATTCAATAAATCCTTGCAGTCTGGAACTATGCTCGATCAGTGGAAACTAGCCAACGTAACACCGATATTCAAAAAAGGCAGCAAATCCCTACCCAGTAACTATCGTCCAATTAGCTTAACCTCAGTTGTATGTAAAATGCTAGAAACGGTCATTCGAGACAGACTTGTAAATCACTTAGAGGAAAATAACATACTTAAAGATACTCAACACGGCTTTCGTAAAAAACGTTCCTGTTTAACAAACCTCTTAGACTTCTTCCACGATATCCTCAACCTCTACGATGAGAGTAAAGCTGTAGATATTATATACCTTGATTTTCAAAAGGCCTTTGACAAAGTTCCCCACAAACGTTTACTGCTAAAACTAAAAGCGCATGGAATACAAGACGGTGTGTTGAAATGGATAGAAAATTGGCTCAGCGACAGAAAGCAAAGAGTAGTCATAAACGGTAAGGCATCTAAATGGACCAATGTAAGTAGCGGGGTACCCCAGGGATCGGTACTAGGACCAATTCTCTTTCTAATTTACATCAACGACATAGATGAGGGTCTCACCTGTACAATCTCAAAATTTGCTGACGATACAAAAATTGCAAATAGCGTACTCTCAAAAGAACAAGTTGACGATATGCAACACAATCTAGATAAATTGTCATGTTGGGCCCAAATTTGGCAAATGAGTTTCAATGCGGATAAATGTAAAGTACTACATATCGGATACCTAAATGAGAAAGCAAACTATTCGATGAATGGCACTCAGCTTAAGAATGTAAACAGAGCAACCGATCTGGGAGTAACAATATCGAGTAACCTAAAACCGAGTCAACAATGTTCAGAAGTTGTTAAGAAGGCAAACAAAATAATTGGCTTTATAGGCAGGTCATTTGAGCATAAATCCAAAGAAGTTATCCTAACCCTTTACAATTCCTTAGTCCGCCCTCTTCTGGAATACTGCGTTCAATCCTGGTGCCCTTATTACCAAAAAGATATAAACAAGCTAGAACGAGTTCAACGTAGAGTTACCAAAATGATACCTAGCCTAAAGAACAAACCATACGAAGAGCGTCTTAGAGAATTAAATCTATTTCCTTTAACCCAGCGCAGATTAAGAGGTGACTTAATTCAAGTGTTCAAAATCATCAAAGGCATCGACAATATGAACTGTAGTAAGTACTTCACTATCGACCAATCTAATTACACGCGGGGAAACGGTTGCAAAATTATTGGTAAATCTTTTAACTCACACGAATCTAAGAATTTCTTCTTCAATCGAGTTGCCAACTTGTGGAATGGGCTTCCCCGAAACGTTATAGACTGCATCACCGTTGATTCATTTAAACTCCGCCTAGACAAATATCTCGCATCAAACCCGCGACTGACTGCGTTTGTAAATGAATAACTTTATTTTATCCCCCCCTCAGTTACAAACCCATCTGTCCCCTACTAACTTCCTAATCCTGCCACGGACATTAGTTCCAGGGCAGTAATTCCCTTTCCAATGTTCCCTTACCCACTCTAAACCACTGTTTGGACACTTGATCCTCAGTGTTTTGGAGGACAAGCAACCTAGAAGGGTCACTAGATCTGTTGTTGCTTGATTTCCTTTGTACTCCTTTATTACAGACCCCAATGTACTTGAATACCATGCAGAGTTGTGAGAATACAGAAGGATACACCCGTTTGAACACTACTGAAGAATATGTGAAGGCAGGGTTATAATCTTGCCCTCTTTACCACAACTCCCATTACAAGTACAAGAGAATTATCAAGTACAGTCATTATTATTCGTAAGGATACACCCGTTTGAATACTACAGAATAATATGTGAAGGCAGAGTTATAATCTTGTCCTCCTCATTATCAACATTACCATTACACCAAGAGGAACACCAACACAGTCATTAGAGTTCTACTGAAACATGTACAATTTTATCTCGAAGGGGGTTCTTCGGAGTATTTTTTAAGCTTGATAGAGGTATAGGAAGGAAACTAAAACAAATATAATCGTAAATATATGCTGTAAATACATTAATACACACCTCCCCTTCAGGAACAAAGCAATATTTATCGTGCTAACCACACTCAATGTCATTACCAGGCAGCATCAACAATATTCCGATCCTTGTGAAACTCAATAAAAATAAGCAACACTATGTTTCCCCAGTCTAGGCTCAGTAAAAATAGAACCCTGCATAAACTGATATATTCTCATCATCCTCCTGCTCTCTCACCTGTGTTATATTTGGAAGGTCAGGGTTCAGAGTTCAGAGTAAAGTATATTATTTAAGGGGGGTCACCGGCATTTTTTTTATCTTTCTCTCCTTTTCTCTCTTTCCTTGGCTTGTATCCATTCGGCCCAATTCAGCCAACTGTTTTAAGACTTTTATCCCCATACAGGTGTCGATTTCTTCCTGGCGAGCGATAGCGAGCCAGCATTGTATGGAGAAATCCGGCTTCGCCGGAGACATTTTTCTATCGGAAAATGTACAAATTTAGCTTGCTGTCAAAACAAAAAATATATATGCTGGCTCACTACCGCTCGACAGGAAAATATTGACACCTGGATGGGGATAAACGTCTTAAAACAGTAGGCTGAGTGGGGCCGAATGGATACAAGCCAATGAGAGAGGGAGAGAATGAGAAAAAAGGGAGGTGGGCTCCCTTAAGCCTCGCAACTCTATGCTAGTTCATAGATTATATATGATTTGACCATGTGTCTAGATTTACATATACAATACTTTCTGCATAAACATACACACATACAGTGTGTAATATATATCTATCTATCTATGTATTGCCGAACGCCTTACTCCCCTTTATATATATATATATATATATATATATTGTATTGATAAATACGCTCAATGTATATATATATATATATATATATATATATATATATATATATATATATATATATATATATATATATACAGTATATATATAAGTACACATTTCATTGAGTGTGCAGCACTCAATGAGTATTTCCCTGCGATCTGGACTGTAAGGTGTTTGATTGAAATAGTGACTATTCCCTGTATCACTCCTCTCCAGTCAGGGGGTTCTTAGATGGGGCTGCTGTGGTGACAGCAGTCCCATCTAAGAACCCCCTGACTGCCACTTCATCCTCGCCTCCAGTAGGAAGCACACACTTCCAGACCCCGATCCTTCATCTCTCTCCCCCGCCCTTCCCCCTCCCCACACTATTGTTCGCCAGGGACAACACTTCATATACAGGCAGAAATTTCTCACTTAACCCCTTCTGTACCGGCGACGTCTTTTTCATTTCATGTTATCTATATTTAGCCGTTCAATTTGTTCATGCATGTGGTGAGGACTTTGAGATCTTGGATAAGTTTACCTATCTAGGCAGCGTGATTCACAACAGTGGTGAGTCGGGCTACAATGTAAATCGTCGCCTCGGCTTAGCATGGGGTGTTATGGATTCACTCAACAAAAGTATATGACGTTTTTTTTTTTTTTTAAAGAGACAATGAACGGAGGAAGGAAAACACAGATAAATCAAAAAGGTCCATGTGCCTAAAGGCATCCTCCATTCATAAAATGATTGTAACAACTGGATTTAAACATTTGTAGATTGTAAGTTTGTGGAAAGCAATGCGAGGGAAGTGAATTCCAAAGAGTAGTAGCTCTGGGGATAAATTAATTCTGATAAGCAGAAGTTCTGCAATGTGGAGGAGAAAGTGTAAATTCATGGGCGCTCTCAGCTGCCCTAGTTCTACGGGGAAAGATGTGGAGAGGCGGCACAATTGAAGCAAGTTCCTCGGAACAATTGCTGTGAAAATATCTGTAGAATAATGCAAGGGATGCAACGTTTCTTCGTATGGATAATGTAGGAAGGTCCTGTGTGATTGCAGGGTTATTGATTAATCTAATAGCTTTATTTTGTCGATACCTATGCAGAAGGACGAAGTTGCGGATCTTCATGGCACTGGTGCTCCCTGTCTTATTTTATGGCTGTGAGACATGGACACTTAACAGTGTTTTGAAGAAATGTATTAGGTCCTTTGGTACTAAATGTCTCCGCAGGGTCATGGGTTAACGCTGGAACGATCGCGTATCAAACCAGCGACTACTCCGTGAAACTGACTTGAGATATATATTAGTTGAAGATTCCATGAACGCCAACTTCGGCTATATGGGCTGTGTTTCGCTTCCCCGAGGCTGATCCCATTCACCAGGTGGTCTCTACAGAAGAAAACCCTGAGTGGAGGAGGACTAGGAACTACCACGGAACTCATGGCTGAAGGAAGTCGGTAAATCATGCGATGGAATACTTAATATGGACTAGGCAGATGCCTGGAGGCTTTCCCGGGAGGATCCCCTTGGCTAGCGTCAGAGGATGAGTGCGGCCACGGGCTGTCGCACCTTTAACCCTCTATTGGCGGCCCACAACATAAGTCGAGTTAAATAAATTTGGACTATGTGGCGGCTCACAACATAAGTCGTGTGGCAATTTCAGCACGTAATGTTGCTGAGAGAGAGAGACAAGTGGTGGCAGGAGAGTAGCGAGCGTATGACTGCTCCAGACCACCGCGGCGGGCCTACTGACATGAATCCCACCCTCCTCCACCCTCTCACACTCGCTACTTAGTGAAATGTATGGGGAAAGTACCGAATTACATGGTTTTTGCACTCGTGTTGCACGGTTGTTGCAAGAAAACTAGCGGTCATACAAGGATCGTTGTGGTGTCATTGGAAAGCTCTGTTTATGCCCTTTCAGGGATAGATACTTGTTTTACGCTCTGGGTCTTATTTAGGCATGAAAATGATCACGTAAACAGCCCTATGTGGCTAAAAACACCTCGCTGGGCGGTACATATAAATAGACCGCCTAGCCCGCCAATAAGGTGTTAAGTAAAGCAATAAGTTTATGTCGTTTTTATTGAGATTTTGGACTATTTTTGACTGATTTACAACTTAATAATAAAGCACATCAACTTTAAGTTTATTTTGTTCCCTCAATAATAAACAGTGTAATAATGAAACAACAGAAAATGAGGCATCTTTATTTGCATTTATATTTAGCTTGTTATTTTGTTTTTAGTTTCCTCCCTAGACATCCATCAAGTTAAAATAACACCCCCAAGACCCTTCTTCAAGATAAATGTGTACCTTTTTCGATAGAATAATGTCCCGGCCAGAAGTCGGAATTACTACTATATTACAGGTTCGCTATCGCTCGCCATGAAAAAAATGACACCTAAATTGCAGGAAAGGTCTTAATATTGACAAGGAAATGGGGCGAAAAGTTAGAAAAATCGCCAAACTAATGAGGCGAACGTCTTAAAATGTCAAAACTAATGGGGGGTAAACACAAGGGAGAAGGTGGACCAGAAAAACGGCCCATCTCCCCTTAAATATAACTCCTAACAGTATGTGTCCGAGTTGGCACACCGGTTGAGATTTACTGGTTGAAATGGTCCATGATGGGTTGAGTGGTCCGGGAATCGATCCTCGGCGACAATTAACCCTTTCTTTACCGGCGACGTATTTTTAATGTTTATCTTTGTTATATTTAGACGCATTTTTGCAGTTTATGAAGAATCTATGGTAGTAAAATGGGTTGAGGGTGCTAGTTGCTGGAGGCCCTTTTTAGACTGAATAAAATCGTCTAATAGTAGCCTGAATAAAGTCAAAAGGATGTTGCCGGTAAAGAAAGGGTTAATAGATATCAAGAGAGTCCAGGGTTACCATATCAAGTCCATTAGAGGGTAAATTTAAAGCCGAAAGTCACTAGAATAATGTCACAATCTATAGAAGGTTACTCTAAATTGGCGTACATCTCCAGGACAGGTCAGACGTATACAGACTAATGACACACATAACAAAGCCACTCCAACAGCTTCCTCTCTCTCCAACACCCCTTCTCCCCTCTCTACACTCCTCAGAAAAATAGGAAAAGTAGAATGTAGATACCAGGTGCCGTTGTAAAGGCTTATCCCTCAATACCTTCACCATCACCATATACAGACTAATAACACACACATAACAAAGCCACTCCAACAGCTTCCTCTCTCGCCAACGCCCCTTCTCCCCTCTCTACACTCATCAGAAAAATAGGAAAAGTAGAATGTATAGATAAGAGGTGCCGTTGTAAAGGCTTATCCCTCAATACCTTTACCTGACCTGACCTGAGGTGAAGGTATTGAGGGAAAGGCCTTTACAACGGCGCACCTCGTAGCTTTCCTTTTTTCTGAAGTGTAGAGAGGGGAAAAGGAGTGTTGGCGAGAGAGAGGAAGCTGTTGGAGTGGCTTTGTTGTGTGTGTTATTAGTTTAGAATATCGCTAGAGTTCATGTCGCTAGATGAAAAAAATTGCCTCTAGATCGAAGTAAATGCCTCTAGATCTTAAGGGAAAGTAGCTAAATTGCCGTGGTGATGGCTTTCCGTTGATGGGAGCAAGACAATGAAGTCAGTCAGTAGCCAGCTCCCACTCCCACAAGGGGTAGGGAGGATCAGCAAGAGACACTGAAGAGACAATGAAGTATTCGTATATAAGGGAATAATTTGGGATCCGAAATATGTGTGAAATTGAACCGAGATGTTGTGAACTTGGCTATGTAAACTGGACTTTTTTTCATATATCTTTTGCTTAACCTTTATAATACCGGTGACGTCTGTTATATTTTATTTCAGCTTCATTTGGACGATTTTATGAAGCTTTGAGAAGGGTTGCGAAACGGATTATTTAAGGTAGTCTGTAACATCTTAATGGGTATACGTCCTTCTTAAAATGAATAAAATCGTCTAATACTTGCCAGAATATAATGGAAAAGACGTCACCGGTACAGAAGGGGTTAAAGGTGTTAAAATAATGTTATTTTAATATACCACCAGTGTTCCCTTATTTTGTATTTGTTTCCCTATATTCCAACTTACTCCCTCTTGGGGCCTGTACATTCAACCGCTGTATATTCAACGGTTAACCCCGTGAGGTCTTGTTCCATTCAGTATTATAATATCTCTGGAGTTTTGTCTATTCTCTTGTTTTTCTAATGAATGTAAGTCGAGAGTATTCAGCTTCTCGTAATATGAGTCTTCTATTGATGTACAGTCGGCCAAATAAGTAATGTCTCGGCATCAGGTATATTTTGATCAATAATTGGTATCAGCACTATCTCAAACTTGATTTATTTGCTGCGAGTGAAATATACAAACATGTTACCACTCTTACTCACCCTATTCAGCATCTGACAGACATTAATACAGCATAGAGCTAGCCAAACGTAAGGACAACAGAGACATGACTTATTATCGCTACCGTATACCATGGTTTTTCATTCACATTTATCAAGGATAGAGGACGCCATTATGTATATTTTTTTTTTTTTTTTTTTTTTTTTGGATATGGATCTTGTTTCAATTGGCCACTTGTGAGTTTCAGGTTATAAGGAAGTTAGAGCCGTACACATCTCACCAAAGGGTGAGATGCAAAAATTAACAGTTTTGAAGAGCCTAATGGATGACGTTGGAATTGTTTATTTTAGTTACCCTCCGAAAATACAGCTTTCTTTGGTTTGCTTTCTCTGGTCGTCATGGCAACCGTTTAGAAAACGGACCATCCAGTGAGAATACCAGCTGATAGAGGTAAACAGTGTCTGTCCCGAGTGTGTCTCCATGTATTTTACTCAACTGTGGTCTTTATGCCAGCATTCAAGCATAGTATTGGTGGATTGAGGGTTTGTGCAGGTCTCACAGGCTTGCACAATCTGTCAAACAACCCTCAGCCCGGTAAATTATCTCCAAATTGACGAGTAGGCCTATAATGTGTCGTGCCATGTCCAACTGAGCGTGTGTTGCGGGCTTCAGAAGGGGGTGAAGCATAAATCATCTTGCACAGATACTCGGGAAATGCAAGAAGAGCACGGAAATGCCAGGAAAGTACCCAATTGACCAAACTTCATCTGCCACCAGAGTGACCAGATACACACTCACATCAGGTTAGTAGTAGTAGTAGTAGTGATAGTAGTAGCACTGCAGTAGTAGTAGTAGGCCTAGTAGTGACTGTAGTGGAGATGCGGGTCAATATTTACGAGTCACACCACAGCTGGAATCTCATTTCTAATGGTAGTTTTGGGTCCCTATCATTCTGTTTCATTACTATATACTTTTTATCCACCGGAAAATATTATGTTTTTTTTTTTTTTTTTTTTTTTTTTATGTTTTTTTTTTAGCATTAACCTAACCTAAAAACCTAACCTAACCTAACCTAAATGTATTTGGGGGCTATTAGGTTAGGTTAGGTTAGGTTTTTTGGTTAGGTTAATGCTACCCTAGGCTAAAAAAAAAAAAAAAAAAGCCAAGAATTATTTTTTTTTCCGGTGGATAAAAAGTATATAGCAATGAAGCATAGAATGATAGGAACCCAAAACTACCGTTAAAAATGAGATCCCAGCTGTGGTGTGACTCGTAAATATTGACCGAGATGCGTTTTAGACCCACAGTCAGCTGTTCTGGGGCAGTATGACATGCAGGGGCTTTGGAAGCCAGACAGGGATACAATTGGGAAAGGTGCAAACGTGTATTTGCGGCACCTGTTTCTTAGCGATGAACAAACATTAGATCCTGTGTAGCGGGAGTAATTGTTTTTCAGATGCCTATTTAGGCCTACTAAGAAACATTGAACAATATCTTTAACCTAACCTAACCTAGTATATCCTAGGCTATTAGTGGATTATTTATGAATGTAAAATGTAAAAATATATTGTAACATTACCAAATTATTGAGATATAAATACAGGTCCTCCCGCTACACAGGATTATACCACATTATAATTTATATAGGCCTAGGCTAGCCTAGGCCTATTTTTAGAACAGATTAAGGCAAGAATGTAGTTACCGGGTGTTTACACTACGCGGACGCTCACCATCATGTTCCCGTCTATTTTGACTGCCTTTGGAAATTGGATACAAATATACATTAGCCTAACCAAACAACCTAACCTAACCTAACCTAGTATTATAGATTTATAAGTATTTATTTTATTATAAGTATTTATAGATGATTTATGTTGTATGTCAGTAGTGGTACACCCGGTAACTACATCCGGCAAGAATGTAGTTACCAGGTGTACCGACAGTACCGCCCGTCTTGTTTACACTACGCGGACGCTCACCATCATGTTCCCGTCTATTTTGACTGCCTTTGGATACAAAAATACATTAGCCTAACCAAACAACCTAACCTAACCTAACCTAACCTAACCTAGTATTATAGATTTTTAAGTATTTATTTTATTATAAGTATTTATAGAATAATAGATGATTTATGTTGTATGTCGGTAGTGGTACACCCGGTAACTCCATCCGGCAAGAATGTAGTTACCGGGTGTACCGCCCGTCTTGTTTACACTACGCGGACGCTCACCATCATGTTCCCGTCAATTTTGACTGCCTTTGGATACAAAAATAAGGTAAACCTGACTTTTTGGACCGACAGCGATTTCAGTAAGTTTTATTTTGTTTTTTTTTCCTTCAGATATAGTGTTGTTTTATACTGAAGAGGAGCGGAAATGAGTATTACCCATTATCCAACAATCTAAAAACACACCTTCTAGGCCCTATTAGACTATTTTTGTTTTTATTTTTTTTCTAGGCTATTAGCCTAACCTAACAACCTTACCTAACCTAACCTAGTATATGGGTGGGTGCTGCCGCCCCCACACCCCGCTGGTTAGGTTACTTTTTTTTTTTTTTTTTGTGCCATTAGCCTAACTTAACAACCTAACCTAACCTAACCTAACCTAACCTAGTATATGGGTGGGGGCTGCCGCCCCCACAGCCCCGCTGGTTAGGTACTGGCTGAAAAACTTATTGTTTTACAGTAGCCTAGGCCTCTACATGTATTTTAGCGTTTTTTTCTTTTCTCCCTTGTAATACATTTCCGCTCTTAATGCCATGTATAGCAATGATGTATATGCTCTACCGGACCTATTAGGCCTAAACAGATCGATGAGCTAACTGTCGGTCCAAAACATCAGTATAACCAAAAATACATTAGCCTAACCAAACAACCTAACCTAACCTAGTATTATAGATTTATAAGTATTTATTTTATTATAAGTATTTATAGATGATTTATGTTGTATGTCGGTAGTGGTACACCCGGTAACTACATCCGGCAGGAATGTAGTTACCGGGTGTAGTGTACCGCGGCACTGCCCGTCTTGTTTACACTACGCGGACGCTCACCATCATGTTCCCGTCTATTTTGACTGCCTTTGGATACAAAAATACATTAGCCTAACCTAACCTAACCTAACCAAGTATTATAGATTTATAAGTATTTATATTATTATAAGTATTTAGGCCTATAGATGATTTATGTTGTATGTCAGTAGTGGTACACCCGGTAACTACATCCGGCAAGAATGTAGTTACCGGGTGTACCGCCCGTCTTGTTTACACTACGCGGACGCTCACCATCATGTTCCCATCTAAGCTATTTTGACTGCCTTTGGATACAAAAATACATTAGCCTAACCAAACAACCTAACCTAACCTAGTATTATAGATTTATAAGTACTGTATTTATTTTATTACTGTATAAGTATTTATAGATGATTTATGTTGTATGTCGGTAGCCTAGTGGTACACCCGGTAACTACATCCGGCAAGAATGTAGTTACCGGGTGTACCGCCCGTCTTGTTTACACTACGCGGACGCTCACCATCATGTTCCCGTCTGTTTTGACTGCCTTTGGATACAAAAATACATTAGCCTAACCAAACCTAACCTAGTTTTATAGATTTATAAATATTTATTTTATTATAAGTATTTATAGATGATTTATGTTGTATGTCGGTAGTGGTACACCCGGTAACTCCATCCGGCAAGAATGTAGTTACCGGGTGTACCGCCCGTCTTGTTTACACTACGCGGACGCTCACCATCATGTTCCCGTCTATTTTGTCTGCCTTTGGATACAAGAATACATTACCCTAACCAAACAACCTAACCTAGCCTAACCTAACTTAGTATTATAGATTTATAAGTATTTATTTTATTATAAGTATTTATAGATGATTTATGTTGTATGTCGGTAGTGGTACACCCGGTAACTAGCCTACATCCTTCCCCAGACAGTGTGCCAAAATTCGCCAATTTTCTTTGTGATCCCGAATTAGCATCTGAACAAAAAATTATCCAGAATTTGGTCCTGGCTAAATTCGACTCCTGACTCCTGAGCTACATACGGACATTAAACTCATCAAACGATAGTGGTTTGCCTTAACAATGTAGGCCCTACTCTACACTTGCTATGATCTTAATCTTATAACTATTATATTTCACCTGAATTAAAGTCCAAATGCAGCTCCTAAAGTAATTATATACAATATTCCACACGAGAGTCAAGAGCAACTTGTTTTGTTTACAAACAGATAATCCCAACTGAGTACGATAAGGCCTACAATGACTTAGGCTTAGAGGTACAGTACGCTTACCTCCAATGTTATATCGCGCCGAAGGCTTAGTCAAGTCAAGACGAACACAACTAATTTAATTGGCACTCGAATGTTCAATAATATGTAGATAAAAGGATAATAATAGGTATTTATCTAAAACTATGTATATACTGTATTAACTAAACTACCGTACTCTATGTGTAATAATGTAAAATATTAATTTAAGCTTGAATGTTAGTTTTCTGACGAAAAATGATCCTAGTGTACCCCTCGCCAAAATACGCGATGTTCCATCGTGTGGATCAATTTTAAGGGGCTTCTAATTTCTCAAAAATAGTGAATGAATATCAATTTTATGTGTTTGACAAAAAGCGCAAGACCTTGAGGCATAAGGTAAGCTATTAATTAGTGCGATTTTATGATGAATTACCGGTACCGGTACTGGTTTTTCAAGCGTATATATATTATAGGATCAATCGAAACAACGAAAGGGTATTAGCTATTGTTTTACGTTGTGGTGTTTCTGAGGATGATCCAATGATGACGTCAAATTAGCTTGCCGCCAACTGTGAAATACTTGGATATGTGTTTAGCCATTATTTAGTGATAGTTTAATGGAAAATAAGACTGATTAAGGGGTTGGACTACAAATCTGACGTCATCTGAATTGTAAGTGCCCTGTAAATATAAGATTGTGCATGTTAATCATAGGAAACTCCTTATAATTATGGTCAAAGATCAAGGTCCATCCAATCCAAGATTCCATCCCCAGGACCTCAGCCCCAGCCCCCAGCAGGGGCAGGATACCACCACAGCCTGTGATGCTTTTGGTAAACCTGACTTTTAGCACCAACAGCGATTTTGTAAGTAGCCTAGCATATATTTTTGTGTGAGCTATAGGCCTATTTGGCAAGAGTTGTGTTATCGAGTGTATCACCTACCTCTGTCCGGGTATATCCTAGTGTTTACTAACCTACTAAGCCTAGCCTAGCCTAGCCGAAACCCCTTTGAAAGGACATTAGCCTAACCTAACAACCTTACCTAACCTAGTAACCTATCCTAGTATTATGGGTGGGGGCTGCTGCCCCCACACCCCTGCTGTTTGACATCAACTCGCCGCACTCGCGTGTTTAGACGACGTACGCCCGATAAAACAACTCAAACTCATTCCCTATATTTTCCTTCAGCTAGGGAAATAAACTTTTATTATCCTAGGCCTATGATGATTTGGAGCAGAAATTAGTAGCGTAGGCTAGGCGTATTAGGCCTAGGCCTAACCCATTTATCCAACAATCTTAAGACAGCCCCCACTAGCCTAGTAGGGCTATGATAATGAAGATCAAGGAAGATTTGAGGTTAAAGACAACAAAAAATAAGCTTAGCTAGGCTATAGCCTAGCCTATGACAATAACCGTTTGCCGTGGGATTTTAGGGATAGGCTAGGCCTATAGGATTTGTTGAGGGGCCCTCACGGCCTTGCCCCTCCCCAGGACTTGTTGAAATTCTCATCTAGTTCCTCGATCAACCTATTATTGTATCCCACAGCAGCCAAAATAGACGGGAACATGATCGCGAACGTGTGAGTAGTGTAAATAAGACAGGGCCTGGCAGGCGGTATGCCCAAATAATACATCCTTACCAAAGTTACCATTATTTTCTAGGTACCGGTATATAAGCTTTCAATTCTCATCTAGTTCCTCGATCAACCTATTATTGTATCCCACAGCAGCCAAAATAGACGGGAACATGATCGCGAACATTTGAGTAGTGTAAACAAGACAGGGCCTGGCAGGCGGTACGCCCAAATAATACATCCTTACCAAAGTTACCATTATTTTCTAGGTACCGGTATATAAGCTTTCTATAGCCTAATAATGATTATTACTGGAAATGAGTAGCCTATTTACACATTGAGAATTGCAATAAGTCCTGAGAGGGGGGGGGGGGGGGGGTGCTTGCCCTCTTCAGCTTATTCTGTACAGTATCCCAAATTCCCTCAATTTCCACATTCTTCATATCCCTTACCACTATCAGGTTTTAACATTGATGGGCTGCATAATTAACAATAGCTAGGCTAACTGTTGATGCTAAAAGTCAGTAATAGGCCTACCATGTTTTTTTTTGTTTTTTTTTCCCTCTCCTAAAACACCATTCATTAGCCACTGCCAGTGTTTAGAAGTTCTAATCTTTGTTTTGGCTTGAGCACACATTGTGACTTTAATAAGACTGTAGGCAATAGGCGAGACTTGCCGCGGCACCGTCTGGAATCCCGGCAATTTGATTTATCATTTGGGATTGGCCCTTGGGTACCAGTGAAGAATCCTTTTGCAGCTATATTTACACTTACAATTTTTTTGTATTATTTCTTTGAGGAATATGGTTTTTCATTGTCATTTATTGTGTAATAAGTGGAGGAGTTGTGAGGATTAGCATAACATTTACTAATCAAACCTACGAAACGGTACGCAACAGACGGTCCTAACCTAACTTCGTGTCCAAAGTGAGATCTGCTTCTATGTTCTTATAACATTTTCTGCCAGAGTACCGGCACAATTTAATAAGAGTGTACACTGTACCGGTACCGTACTGTACCGGTACAGTGTACACTCTTATTAAGTTGAGCCTACGTTAGGCCTGCCGCCCTACAGTGCATTTATAAAGGTGATTCTGATCGTGTCACCTTCATTTTACGGGGCTCCTGTTATTATAATCGTGTCATCTATTTTTCTTCAACCATTCGAAAATTTCTCTCGAATTTATTCGTCAAAACTCTCCCTTAAGGGGGGTCACCTGCTATTTTTCTCTTTCTCTCCTTTTCTCGCTTGTATCCATTCGGCCCCATTCAGCCAACTATTTTAAGACGTTTATCTCCATCCAGGTGTCAATTTCTTCCTGGAGAGCGATAGCGAGCTAGCATTGTATGGAAAAATCTAGCCGGAGACATTTTTCTATCGAAAAATGTACAAATTTAGTTTGCTGTCAAAACAAAAATACACATATGTTGGCTCGCTACCGCTCGCCAGGAAAATATTGACACCTGGATGGGGGTAAACATCTTAAAACAGTAGGTTGAATGGGGCCAAATGGATATAAGCCAAAGAGAGAGGGAGAGAAAGATAAAACAAGCGAGGTGGGACCCCTGAAATGTACAAACAAAGGCCTACAATATCCACATGGGGATTTCTTCATACAATCAAAAGCTACTATTCAACTATACTCACTAGGATTTCAGTCTGTAACCATTATATTTTCTAACAACTCAGTGTTTTTCCCCTTCCAATAATGTATGTACAGGTATGTATGTAATAAATAACAAATGCACTGAACTATCCAACTCTAGCTCTTCCCAAGCTTTCTGGCATCTAGCCAAGAACCTCTCCAACAATTTTTCTTCCTCGTCTTTCCCTCCCCTTTTCCACGCTGATGGCACAACCATCACCTCCTCTGAGAAAGCTGAACTCTTTGCTCAAACTTTTGCTAGAAACTCCACCTTTGGATGATTCCGGTGTTATTCCTCCCTCTCCACCCCCCTCTCCACCCCCCTCTCTTCTACTTATGCCTAATATCCTAATCTCTTCTAAAGATGTACTTTTTACCCTCTCTGGGCTTAATACTAAGAAGGCGTACGGTCCGGACGGTGTTCCTTCTGTTGTACCGTACTAAAAAACTGTGTTTCCGTGCTGACCCCCTGCCTAGGCAAACTCTTTTGTCTCTGTCTCTCCTCTAACGTCTTCCCTTCTTGCTGGAAGTTTGCTCTCATTCAACCTGTCCCAAAGAAGGGTGACCACTCTCAACCCTCCAACTATCGTCCAATTGCTCTTATCTCTTGTATCTCTGAAGTTTTTGAAACTATTCTTGCTTCCAAATTTCTTAAGCATTTCTCTTCTCATAAACTGCTCTCAGATCGCCAGTATGGCTTCCTTAGCCTAACAAGTGCGCATGGGGGTAATTAGACACCTCTCCCTGTGCGCATGTATTTGAGGTGTTTCCGTCACTAAAATATTCATTGTACCATTAATAGCATTAATACTTATCCATATGCGCCTATTATGGATTGATTATAAAGGTATTAACCTGAAACAACAATAAAACGAGTGAAAACAGCGTTTGGATGGTCAAAATCGGAGATATAGCCCGTGAGTTGTATAATGTATGGGTGAGGCAAGCTGCTTTCCCGCCAATTTCCCCCAAGGCCACCGAGACACAGTCAATCGATACTCTCTCTCTCTTTCTTGCATTCGCTTGCTATCAGTGATGACCACACCCTGCAACCGGATTTCTAATGTTAGCACGAAAATATACCTCAGAATAAGGGAATAACAGGGAAAATAGGTGATAACTGAAGGAGAGGAGGAAAGTGGGGAAGGAGGGGAGGTAGAGGACTGAGATTTTGCATGGCCCAGGGGCCCAAATTTTTTTTTTTTTTTTTTTTTTTTTTTTTTTTTTTCGATGTCAAAAGTTGATTTTTTTTTTCTCTGACTCTTAAGAGTCTCCCCGCAGTTACCAGGTTAAGGATTGCTCTACTGGTGATCTTCTTTCATATCTTACTAACTCTTGGTCATCCAACTTTCGGGACTTCAGTGAGACTTTTCTGTTGCACTAGACATATCGAAGGCCTTCGATAGAGTCTGGCACAAATCTTTAATTTCCAAACTACCTTCCTTCGGTTTCTATGCATCCATCTGTGCGTTTGTCTCTAATTTCCTTTCTGACCGTTCCATAGCTGCGGTTGTGGACGGCCATCGCTCACATCCTCATCCTATCAACTCCGGTGTTCCTCAGGGTTCTGTCCTATCTCATATTCTTTTTCTAATTTTCATAAATGATCTTCCCAACTGTACATCCAGTCCCATCCATTCATATGCAGACGACTCTACCATACACTACTCAATTAGTTTTCCAGAACGCCCCAGCCAGCAGTCTCTCAAAATCAAACGTAATGAAGCCATAAAACACTTATCTTCTTATCTAGCTACTATTTCCAATTGGGGTAGAGAAAATCTTGTTGCATTTAATGCTTCCAAAACCCAATTTCTTCATCTTACTACCCGTTCAGAACTCCCAGAGGACTATCCCTTATTCTTCAACAATACAAAAATCAATCCTTCATCTTCTCTCAATATTTTCAGTGTCTCTTTTCCTTCTGCTCTAACTTGGAAAGACCATATTACCAGCCTTTCTAAGGCAGCCGCCCAGAAGCTGGGTGTGCTCAACCACACAGGGGGGGGGGGGTTCTTTAACCCTGCGCATCTTCTTGCTCTGTACAGGGGCATAGTGCGTCCTTGTATTGAGTATTGTTCACATGTGTGGGGAGGATTCTCTCACACCGCACTCCTAAACAAAGTAGAAAGGAAAGCATTTTGTATCATTAACTCCCGTCCACTAACCAACTCTCTGCAATCTCTCTCTCGCTATTCTATCGCTACTACAGTAATCAGTGTTCCTCGGAGCCTTCCTAGTGTATACCACCTCCTCTACGTATAGTGGGGAAGATAACTGGAATAATCGTTCATTTCTGGAAACAAGCACCAAAATTGGCACACATACTCCTTGGGGATTGCTCTTTTGATAAAACCCGTTAGCCACCTAAAAATTCAAGATGGCGGCCATTTTTCAAGATGGCCGCCATTGAATATACAGGAACATTGCATTTCGCAATAAAATCGCAAAGACTTGTCCTATTTGAATTATCTTGGTGTCAAATCATACATTTTTCACTATGTAGAATCCGAATTTGGAACCATGGACTTACTCACTAGCTTCCTTGTACCATAATATCAGTCCCGGAATCATAATTAGGGTAAAAAGTGCCCATATCATAGGCACCATCAGTCCGATATATTATTGGACGTACATGTAGGCAGTAGGCCTATACTTGTTTGTCACTTATTGTCTTGCTGCCTGGATGAGTATACTACAACGCTTCTAAACCTCGCATCTGCAGCTGCACAGTGTCGTGCAGGTCAGACCAAAGCAGTAGCATTTGCATCAACCGCAGCATTCCGACTTGCATCCACACTTGGTCAGCTGCTGGCAACTCTCTGCAATGGGTGGGAGCTCTGTCCAAACGATCTGCCACAGATCTCCTTTCTTGGTCCAGCCCCAGTTGGCAGGAGTCTGCGTTTCTGGTTGACGTACTGTTGACTGACTCCAGATGCAGCCCGCCTGGTAGGCAGCACGCTTCACATGCTGCTTCAGTGCTGCTCGGGTTGGAGGAATGGCTTCGTACGGCCTCTGCTTCCGAGCAAACATGTCCAACCTCGCATCATCGACACCTTCAGCTGTGCTGGATCTGTCGTACATCATGACCACGAACTTCTCCAAGGTCTCCAGGTCTTCATCATCAACTACCACTGGGTACTGGCTGAGTTTGCTGAAGACACCGGAAGCCTCATCACAAACATCCCAGGTTTGCCAAGCAGACTTCTTCCCTTTGCCACGTCTTCTTTGGTTGGGTGCTGGAAACCAGAGACGCTGGTTCCATGGAAAGAAGTGGTCGCTGTCGTTGCAGTGGGATTGTGGTCTATGTTGTCCATGGCTGATGTGGTGAACAGCCCTTTTCGCAGAACTGGTGGACAGACCACCCCATCCTCCACGTACTTGCTGACTGTTGCATCTCCCAGCTGTGCAGATATCTGTAGCACCCTGTCATATGAAATGCTGATGCCATGCTCGTTAAGCATTTCCACCAACTTTCTCTTTCTGGTCTTTGTGTAGACGGACATCCCCATGTAAACGGAATGGGGTCTCTCTGTCTTTGGAGTGTCTGTGAGTTGCTGCTCCTTCTTTGTACCTTGCGTAGCAGTTGTACTGAAGCAGCTGAGCAATTGCTAGATCTGTCTTTGATGCGCCAAACCTCAGTTGAGATTTGATGTCTGCTCCGTGTTCAAGCATGGCCACAAACTGAAGAAGAGTGAGTGGAATGGCCTGCTCGATGCACCCCTCATGGAAGGTTCCATCAAATGTGGACTTGTGGTCCAGCATATGTCTTCGCAAGATGTTAGCTGCTTTGCCAAGGATAATAGCTTCACTATAATAGTCAGAGGCTTCTGACAAGACAAAGCCCACATCTTTCTGGAAAGCCAGAAGAACATCCCTTCCCTGCTTGTGCACTTCCAACTCAGGTATTTCTGACAGCAGTTTTTCATTCAGTCTTGTGGAGTTGACAGCAGGTGCATCAACACCCAGCTGTTCCAGGCGCTGGGCATACAGGTGAACTATGTCTGCAAGTCGGAAGACTGCAGGACCCTCGCCAGATCTGGTGGTCTCCACTAGATATGTGACTAGCTCTGAGAATGCCTGTGGGTGGGCATCCTCTTCGGGTGCACATTCCTGTTCCAGTCTCTTGGTGGCTCTGAGGTACGTCCTCTCTCTATTGTACAGGTCTGTCAAGCATGCAAAATGGTATTTGAGCTCCTGTGCAATAGCATCTCCACCGCTGAGTCTTGCAAGAAGTTTTCCGTCATTTAAAGTTTGGGCACATTCATTAAGTCTGTTTTTGAGGTTCATCGTCATAACTTGTCTTAGTTCAGAGGATGGGGCTTCTTTGTCACATATGAAACACGTTTGGCCTTCAAGGCTGGTTCTACTCAGCTTGGTCTGGCATTCTACTGGCTGAGCACTCTGCTCTTCTTTTTCTGGCTCTCTCCAGTTTCGTGTTGTTGAACATAAAGCGACAACTTTGGTGATACTGCGCCTTGTTCCTCCTCA
Organism: Paralithodes platypus; assembly: GCA_032716605.1. Lineage (NCBI taxonomy): Eukaryota > Metazoa > Arthropoda > Malacostraca > Decapoda > Lithodidae > Paralithodes > Paralithodes platypus. Next base: position 53,954,238 of record CM064579.1, on the reverse strand, counting down.
GAGTTTCTTCAATGCCACCACCATCATCAAGTCTGGCTGGATCCAGAACAATAGGCATCTCATTAATTGCGTGAAAGAGGGGAATAGTAGTCGCAATCATAGTGTAGCCATCATGTTCTTGTGGTTGTTGTGCACGTGGTGACTTGAGCTCTTCACTCTTCTTCTTCTGGCAAAGACAACACTTGCTCCAGTCAGTCCGGAATTTAGACGGTCCTGGATCTGTATTTGCCATCTTGGTGAATACAGTATGATAATTATCTGTAACACAGATATAATAGATAACAGATTATCACAGTATATAACAGATAATCACAGTATGATATAACACAGTATGTTATATGATAACAGATATAACAGATAATCACAGTATGATAATTATCTGTATTCAGTGAATCAAGGCCGAGGGGTTATCCTTTTACCACCTTGATCACAATCATGCACAATAAGGTATGGGATACGACTAGGTTCGGGAATAAAATATATGACCTACACCTAGCCCGATCGTTCATCCAGTATCATTTAAGTCCTGTGCGATCTGTACACCATCCAGGCAACTACATGCAAAGCAATGTAAAGCCCCGTTACCCTTGGCTCGGCTCTCCCGCGCTGGCACACCCTGTCAATTCAGGCGCGGCTATCTAACTAAACATCTATGTTAAACTACATGTAATCTACAGTAGCTAACTGATGCGGGCTTATTAGACAGCATTTGGGACACTAAACTAATTATTTAGCTACACTAAACTAATTATTCAGCTGATACTGAACCCCATGCTGAGTTTCACAGCAGCTGTGCCACCAGTGTGCCCTGGCTGTGCGTTGGCATCCGCTCTGTTGAGCTACTACTCTACACCTTCCGCTGCAAGTCTCTCAACATCCCCCCCCCCCACCGCATCGTGTCATGTCCAGTTTGGAAGCCTTGTACAGGAAGATGCTACACATACTAAACCTCTAACACTACTACGATATACACTACCATGCATTTTAGCCGAGTCAGACGTAACATGAAGCTCTAATTTAGCAGAATATTAGGATTCCGGGACTGATATTATGGTACAAGGAAGCTAGTGAGTAAGTCCATGGTTCCAAATTCGGATTCTACATAGTGAAAAATTTATGATTTGACACCAAGATCATTCAAATAGGACAAGTCTTTGCGATTTTATTGCGAAATGCAATATTTCTGTATATTCAATGGCGGCCATCTTGAAAAATGGCCGCCATCTTGAATTTTTAGGTGGCTAACGGGTTTTATCAAAAGAGCAATCCCCAAGGAGTATGTGTGCCAAATTTGGTGCTTGTTTCCGGAAATGAACGATTCTCCTGAAATTTGCAGTTATCTGCTCCACTAGTAGGGTACATAGTACCCACCTTGCAACACAGTCCCACCCCTACTCTGTGCAACTCTCCAACCCAACAGTTAAACACTATTCTCAGACTTTCTTCTATTCAACTGCTGAGCTCAGGAACTTTCTCTCAGAATCAGTCTTTCCCTCGTCCCATGACTTAAATTGTTTCAAACTCTGTGTGTCCAGGCATTTTAGCTCGAACGTCCCTTGATTTTGGCCCTGTCACATTCAAATAACATATACTCAGGCACATTCCCCATAGCTGGGGGTGGCTGACTCATGACAGAGCCCGAACAGAAACATTTTTAGTTTCAATTCTTAGGGTCCGCAACCACTTTCGCGTCCCCTTGCCCCTTACTCTGTTTCGTCTAGTAGGTGAATTTTCCAAGGGAAGGAGGGTTCCTGGTTCCCTGCCCCCAGAAGGAAAAGAGACAGACATAATTTCCTACGGTTGGGTAAAGGATGCCAAGCCTCACTCTGGATAAGACCAGCCCTCACCTTCCAATATAACAACATACAATATAAAGAAAGTTCAACAAAGTGTGCATGATATATGAAGGGATAAATTTTAGTGGGAATTTGTAAACCAAAACAATATATTATTTGTTTTGAATATCTCCAAATTTCTACGCATAATTCTTACGTTTCCACTAATAAAAGCGATACTATCCATGCTTCATTCTTCATGGATGAGACGCAAAAATGAAGGTTTTGAAGAACCTAATTTTGTATTTTAGTTACCCTCCGAAAATACAGCTTTCTTTGGTTTGCTCTCTCTGGTCGTCATGGCAACCGATTAGAAAACGGAACATCCAGTGAGAGTACCAGCTGATAGAGGTAAACAGTGTCTGTCCCGAGTGTGTCTCCTTGTATTTTACTCGACTGTGGTCTTTATGCCGGCATTTAAGCATAGTTTGGTGGATTGAGGGCTTGTGCAGGTCTCACAGGCTTGCACAATCCGTCAAACAACCCTCAGCCCGGTTAAATTATCTCTAAATTGACGAGTACAATGTTGGTCGTACCATGTCCAACTGAGCGTGTGTTGCGGGCTTCAGAAGGGGGCAAAGCATACAGCACCTAGCCCAGATACTCGGGAAATGCAAGAAGAGCACGGAAAGGCCAGAACAGTACCCAAGTAGACCAGACTTCATCTGCCACCAGATACACACTCACATCAGGTTAGTAGTAGTAGTAATAGTAGTAGCAGTAGTAGTAGTAGCAGTAGTACTGGTAGTAATAGTAGTGGAGATGTGTTTCAGACCATCAAACAGCTGTTCTGGGTCAGTATGACATGCGAGGGCTTTGGAAGCCAGACGGGGAAACAATTGGGAAAGGTGCAAACGTATTGTGTTACGGTACCCGTGTCTTAGCGATGAACAAACATAATTTATATATTATTAGAATAGATTAATTTTCTTAGCAGCATTTGTTTAAATTAACCCCTTGAGGACTGTGACGCGTTTTGGCTGTTTATTTGAGCTATCATTAGACGATTGTATTAAACTTAGGAAGGATCTGTGGGAGTGAGTGGCATAATTGAGTCTGTTTTGACCCCTGACACTCCTATAGGTCCTTCCTAATAGGCATAAAATCGTCTATTGATAACTAAAACAAACTGCTAAACTTCGTCATATTCCTCAAGGTGTTAGGATTATTGAATAACTCGAAATCCTTAATTATACAGGGCTACTGTTTTTCTAATCATATCATGTACCGGGTATTATTATTCTCCCATTCGAAGACTTCTCTGGATTTTTATCATCAAAACTCTCTCTTTAATGAAGCCCACCTCGTTTTTTTCTCTTTCTCTCCCTCTCTTTCTTTGGCTTTTATCCATTCCAAGAAATCTTAGTTTCTCTTATAGTTATATTCCCAATTTTCTTCCTGCAGAATTTCTAATTTCTCTCGCGAATCTTATTTCAGTATATTGTGCACGAATTTCAGTATATTGTGCACGAATTAAATTAAATTAATATCCTTTTCTTTAATTCTGTTGTAGATAGATTGTTTATTGGATTTTCCTCCACTAGTTTTGAAATCCTAGTTATTTTTAAATCACAAGTAAACAAACCCAATTATAAGATATAAATATTTGCCATTAATTTAAATGTTTGCATGAATATAACTACAAGCTGAATTTTAATATACCGGGTACTGTATTTTAATATACCGGGTACTGTATTTTAATATACCGGGTACTGTATTTTGTTACTAATATCTACATCGTAACTGCCGTTTGTGCTACCGCTAGGCAGACCCTAGGGCGTATAGTCAGTATTGATAATGATATACTTAACTGATCGTGTCATATACTGTTCGTACACACACACACACACATATATATATATATGCTGTGTATACACAAAACAAACGCACACAGATAAACAAACACATATGCACAAAGATTCATATACAATAATTTATTACCGGTATATTTTGATTTGCATGCATGTTTCCAGTTTTTGTATTTAGGGTGTTCTCATTTATGCATGATCGTGTTGCTTCCAAATTTATCCTAGGTTTCTCACAGCCTTCGCCAACCCCTCCTAGCTTCCATTATATACCACGACACATCCTTCCAATCTTCTGTTTTTTTGGAGGATATGCTGTGGTTTATAATTCAAGATAGGTGGGGTGGGCGAAGGCTTTAAGAAAACTAAGATAATCTAGAAGCAATACGACCATGCATAATTGAGAACATCTGGGTCATATACTATATATATATATACTGTATATATATATACCGGTATATATATTTATAATAATTTTGACCCAGGTATTCTCACATATGCATTTACTATATTTCTAAAGCTAAATTTCTATTTCAACTGACTCCTTCGATTTTCTTATTTTAGTTGGTCTTATTTTAATTCATGGTTCTCTGTTTTTATGTGATTAATATTATGTTTGTTTTCTCCTTGAATCATTCCCTAGTTCCGTTCTGTTCCTTTTCCGTTATTCTCTATCATGAACTGTTTTAACACCTCTACTCTCAATAATTTCTCATTTGCGTGTTGCCATTGCTCTTCCTTCTATTATAATTTCCCCTCAATCTACAGCAATTTAAGCCCCCTTCCCACATCAAAAGTTTGGCGCAGAGTGTAACAGAGTAGCGACTCAGATTGGCTCCATTGTACTCCGTTGCACCCGGCATATATAACCGACTGCACTCCTTCAGACCTCTGACGAACTCTGTTAGGAAACGGAGTAGAACAGAGTGTTACATCGTCCTAGTCCTTCCTACTCTGTTCTACCCCGTCTTTCTCGGTTAATTTGTCGCACTCTGCGCCATTTCTCCCGGAGTAACACATAAACGACACTCCTAGCGACTCTGCTCCAAACTTCTTAAGGGGAGGTTGGCCGTTTGTTTGGTCTATTAATTCATGTATTCATATATGTTTTTAGTTTCCTCCCTAGACCTCCATCAAGCTTAGAAGAAAAAAAACCCTAGACCCCCCTTCAAGATAAATTTTTAAATTTTTCAGTAGAAAAATGTCCCGGCCCAAGGCCGATTCCTCTTAAAATTGCAGGCTCGCTGTCGCTCGCCAGGAAATAATCGACACCTAAATGGCACGAAAGGTCTTCATATTGACAACGAAATGGGACGAAAGTTGTTAAAATCGCCAAACTAATAGGCCGAACGTCTTATAATCTCAAAACTAGTGGGGCTAAACATTAGGGAGAAGGGGGTCCAGATTTTTTTTTCCTCCCCTTAACCCTCTCCCACATATGACGCGATTTTGAGCCTATTGGGGATACTTTAAAGCCTTTGTTACCATCAGGTGTACAATGATGCATTTTATATATTTGATCCTGGCTATGACTAGGCGATTTTACTCAGCAGAAAATGTGTGGGGAGTTAGAGGGTTAAGTGCCATAGATTTCACCACTTTCATTCCTAGAGATCCATCCTAAACTGTGTCAAATCATGTAATGATAACCAGTGCACAATTAAAGAATACATCGGGGAGTATACTAAAACGATACAAATTAATGTATCTCTTATATAATGCTCTCAAAGGTATTAAACCAAAGATAGTAATTTAGTAACATACAATATAATACTTCTTACTCAATTGTTCGGAATTGTGTGTGTGAGTTTGTATTAATATGATTGTGTGTGTGTGTGTGTAAATGTGTGTGCATTTATGTACATGTATGTGTGCGCGTGTTCATGTGTGTTTGCGTGCATAAATGTGTGTTCATGTGTGTGTGTGTTTATGTATTTCTGTGTGTGTGTGTATTTATGTATTTGTGTTTTAAGTATTTGTGTGTGTGTGTGTGTTTATGTATGTGTGTGTGTGTGTGTGTGTTTATGTATGTGTGTGTGTGTGTGTGTGTTTATGTATTTGTGTGTGTGTGTGTGTGTGTGTGTGTGTGTGGTGTGTGTGTTTATGTATGTGTGTGTGTGTGTTAATGTATTTATCTATTTGTGTGTGTGCTTATGTATGTGTGTGTTTATGTGTGTGTGTATTGTGTGTTTATGTATGTGTGTGTGTGTTTATGTATTTATCTATGTGTGTGTGTGCTTGATCCTGCCTGTGTTGCCTTCAGTGTGGCCAAACAGTAGAATCAAACAGTCTCTCTGAACTACAAACACACCAGATTTTTGACTAAGCTTGGATATAGAACAGGGTGAGGGGAAACTCTAAGCTCTCTCCACCCTATCTATTATCTATTATTTATTATCTATTATCTAGTATTTATTATCTATTATCTATTATTTATTATCTATTGTCTATTATTTATTATCTATTGTCTTATTTATTATCTAGTATTTATTATCTATTATCTATTATTTATTATCTATTGTCTATTATTTATTATCTATTGTCTTATATAATTATTATCTATTATCTATTATGTATTGTCTATTATATATTATCTATTATCTATTATCTATTATCTATTTATTATTTATTATCTACTATATAATATTTATTGTCTATTATATATTATCTATTTGGACTTCCTCTGTTTCGTTCCATACGTTTGGGTTTTTCAAGAAGTATTGCCCCATTAGTTAGACGATTCCGATTACAGGACGTTCGCCCAATTCAGGTGTCGATTTTATCTGGGCGAGCGATAGCGAGCCTACCACTTGGGCGGAACTGGCCTTTGGCCTGGACATATTTCTACCAGGAAATGCATAGTTCAACTTGAAGGAGTATTAGTTGTTTGAAGGGTACCGGGTATATAGAGACATTTTATTGTAATTATTATTATAATTTTTTTGTATTTTTTTTTTTTTTTGGTCTAGGATATAAACAAAGAATAGATTGCTCTAAAATGCAAACACAATTGAAACCTTCAATAATAATTAAGCAAGAATATCTTAAATAATCACCCACAAGTTGGATAGGCTAGTAAGAAGTGTTCGTGTGTCTGTGTGTGCGTGCGTGTGTGTGTGTGTGTGGGTGCGGTGGGAGGCGAAGGGGGATCACACCTCGACTCCACTCATTCTTTACCGGTGAGATTTTTCTTGTGTATATATATATATATATATATATATAACGAACCGCCCCATGCACCTCTGTCCCCAGTCAGTCGACGCCCCTCCTCCCAACCAGCACCGCCTTCATCCATATACTTCCTCACTCCATCCTTCCACCTCTCTTTCGGTCTACTCTTTCTATCTGTCTTTCCACCTACCTCTCGTACATCTTCTTAGTCATTCTCTCGCTTCCCATACGTTCCATATGGCCGAACCATCTCAAGTTGTTCCTTTTCACACTTTCCAGCACATCTACCTCTACACCACACCTCATTCGTCTGTCTATCCCTCCATGTAACTCCGCACGCACTTCTCAAGTAACTCATTTCCACCCCTCTCACTCTTGGTCTGAGTCTCTTCTCAAACGTCCATGCGTCGCTTCCGTAAGTCAGTGTCAGGATTACCACACTGTCATGCAAGGACTTCTTCACTTCCATACTGACCACCCTATTTCTTGTTACTGCTTTCAGAATTCCTACAACCCTCTTCCCCTATTTTACCCTCTCCCTCACTTCTTCATCCATAGTCCCATCTTTACTAAACACACTGCCCAGATACTTACAGTAACCCTTGTCTAGCAGGGTGTTTTGGGCTCATTTGGGCATTTTCAGGCCCTCCTGCATGATAAATCAAGCATCTGCATGAAAAAAAAAACATATTTAGCAAAAAACTAGGCACTAAAAGCTTCAAAATGAGACCAGAACGAGCTACGTAGCACTCGTGGTTCTCTTGCAGTGGTGCCACGAACATGGAAGTTTAGCATATGTCGGTATATTTTTCCCAGCTATGCTCACTACTGGCTACACTGCCGGCCTCTCGAGAACACAGGGAACATGAGTTAATGGGCGGCGGTAAGCCCTGGGAGTCGGCTGTCTGGCCCGCTGCACTCCCGGCCATTTGCACTCGATTTTTACCCTTTAAAACCCTTAATAATGCTGCAAATTGGTGCACGACTTAAGTCGAGCACCGCCAATAAGAGCTGACGATCTCCATAGCCTGACCGTTCAACTTCACCTCACACTCTGTGACTTCACCCCTTTCGAAGACCATAACCTTGCTCTTCCCCACATTTACCTTCAAATTCTGTTTTTCGCACACTGTTCCAAACTCATTTACCAGACCCTGCAACTCCCATTCATTATCGCTCATCAGAACTGTATCATCAGCAAACAGCAGTATAGGCAGCTTCCACTCATTTCCCTCCCTTTTCAGCGATACACCAACATCCACTGCTCTTCCTAGTATTTCTTTCATAACTCCATCCATATATACAGTAAACAACCACGGGGACATCACACACCCCTGTTTCAACCCAACATTCAGGTCAAAGAACTCGCTCTGCTCATTCTCCACTCATACTGCCGCCTTTGCACCCTCATACATGCTCTTCACTGCTTTCAGCAACTTGCCATCTACTCCGTATATTCTAACTACTTTCCACATACCTTCTCTATCCACTCTGTCATAGGCCTTCTCCAAGTCCATAAAGGCAACATACACCTTCTTCTGCTTCTCCACAACACAATTCAGGATTAAGATCTGATCTACACATCCTCTTCCCTTCCTAAAACCTCCCTGCTCGTCGCCTATCCATTTCTCCGTTCTCACTCTCACTCTCTCAATCACTACCCTAATGTACACCTTCCCTACTACGCTTAGAAGACATATTCCTCGGTGGTCACCACACACTCCTCTTTCTCCTTTGCCCTTATACCGTATATGGGGACTATTATGCCAGTCTTCAAGTCATCGGGTACACTCCCCTTCTCCCATGCTAGTTTGCACATTTTCCATACCCATTCGATCACTATCTCACCACCATACCTCAACATTTCCCCACACATTCCATCTGTTCCTGGTTCATTCCCCAACTTCATTCTTTTCATGGCTTCCCACACTTCTGACCTCCTGATCCCCACCTCCTCCTCCACCACTTCTCTTCTCCCTCCCATACCATATCCAACTATGTTTACTGGCTCTTCATTCCTTACGTTTAGCAACTCGTTGAAGTACTCCCTCCATCTTTCGACTCTCTCTTGCTTCTCGGCTAGCATTCTCCCATTCTTATATTTCACACCTTACTGTTCCCCTTGCTACCTTCCCTAACTTTCTTGACTTCCAGAACAGTTTCTTACTCTCCCTCCATTTTACACTCAGATTCCTTCCAAATTCCTCATCTACTCTTCTCTTACTTTCCTTCACTACTCTCTTCACCACTCTCTTTCTCACCATGTACCTCGCTCGTTTCTGCCTCTCCAAATCTTCATTCCCGCTACTACCCAACCACTCTCTATATGCTTTCTTCTTGTCTTCCACAGCTATTTTTACCTCTTCTGTCCACCATGCTGTACCTTTCACTCCCCTCCCTCTTCTCCTCACTCCACACACCTCCTCACATGCTGCACAGATCTCTTCCTTAAACACCTTGCTTATCTCCTCCACTTCCTCCATATCTTCCAGGTCGAACCCACCTAGTCTTTCAACTGCTTTCCTGTACTCTTCCCTGATATCCCTGTAGCCTCTCCACCCTCCTCACCATTCCACCTTCCTCTCGCCTCCCTCCAGCTCTCCTCACCCACTTCTTTTGTATCCTAACCTTAGCTACTACTACATAATGATCAGACACACTCCCTCCAACACCCCTATACACCCTAGCATCCATCACAGATTTCTTCATTCTTTCATCCACACATATACAATCAATCAGTAACTTTCGTTCCACCACTGTCTTATCCTTCATCGTCCACACCACTCAATGTGTACCTGTGTATCATTCTGTGTCGGAAGAAGGTGTTGGCTATCCACAACCTCCTCCCCACACATACGTCCACAAGTGCACTACCATTCCCATTCACCTCTGACGGTACCCCCCACCCTCCCACCACTCCTATCAACTTTCCTATCACCATCCTTACCATTCATATTCCCAATCAGAAATATTCTTTTGTTCTTGTCAAACTTATCCAGGCACGCCTCCACATTCACCCAGAACTCCTCTTTCTCTCTTACAAGTTTATCCTCTGTCGGAGTATACACACACACAATCACCCACGTTTGTATTCCTACTTTCATTCTCACCCAATCCTTGGGTGATCCTTGTACAATCCTTGAACCCACAAACCCATATTCTCTTACACGCTCCTTCCATTTGTTACTTACAAACAAACACGCACCTTCTCTCGCTGCTCCCTCACTCACTCCAGCACACACACACGTTCCACACTCCCACTCTCTCACATCTGTACCCTTCCATTTGGTTACTGTCATTCCACATATATCCAGCCTGGCATTCACTAACACTTCCATGAACTCTCTCTCTTTTGTGCCATCATTCATGCCACTCACGTTCCATGTACCAATTCTCAGAATGTCCGTAACTTGTCCATAGTCGGTCGGGGTTCGTCAACACAGGGTCCGTCCGCATCCGAGGCTGATCGTTCGTTTGTCGTTGCTACGCATGTTTCACTGGTGGGGGTCGCAAGCCCATGACCGACCCAACCTCTTTAGTCGCCTCTTACGAAACGCAGAAGGCACGTGGGCCATATTCTAATTCTTTACCCCCAGGGCATATAGCCTATACAGTATATATATATATATATATATTATTATTTTTTTCTTTAAGGCAGGCGAGGTTGAAGGAAATACAGGTATCAGCATTAATTATTTTATTATTAAGGCTTTCAATAGAACGAACAGCAATTCTCAGGTGTTCTGGGAGATTGTGCAAAAGGTGAGCAAAATTCATGGTGATCCGACGCGTTTCGATAGACAACTATCATCTTCAGGGAATGGAAGGTAAGTGAATAGGATATAACATAACAGCTTATTTATACATGTTAGGAAGATCACAGTAAGGTTTATTGGGTGTTGGCTAGCATATGATTGGCTAGTTGGCGACCAATGAGGCGTGCGCTTTTCCTGCCTCCTGGTTGGCTGGGCGGGTTCGTAGATGCTAGATGTTGTCATAGGGGGTCTGCTGGGCGAGGGGGTGGCTGGGCCCTTGTGAGGGGCGGCGGGCCAGTTCTATCTCGGGTTTCTGGTCCAGTTTGAAGCGTAGGGTTGAGGGGCGGCGCGCGTTGGTTAAATGAAGTAGTGGGGGGGACGGTAAGGGGGGGAAGGGGAGGGGAGGAGAGAGGGGGTAAGGGCAGAGTCGGGGTAGTAAGGGGAGTAATTTTAGGGGGTGTTTGAGAGTAACGTTTAGCTGATGGGAGTATTTGGAGGTCGAGAGTTTGATTATTTATGGAAGGATTAAGAGTTTGAATATATAGGGCTTCAAGTATAGCAAGTCTTCTGGGTTCTGTCTCTTTATCAATTACGGAGGTGTTTTTATCTAGGTCAGAGCGAGTAAGGGCTTGGTGGTGGGGGGCTTTATAGTGGTCTTTGATAGCTCCAGATTGGAGATGGAGGGTGAGACGGCGTGATAAACGATTTTGTGTCATACCCACGTAGGTTTGAGGTCCACAGTCCACATTATTGCAATTGTGTTGGTATATCACATGGTCGTCCATTTTCGGAGTCTTGGGAGAGATAGGTCTGTTACGGAGGATGAGGTTGGAGGATTTGTAGTAGATGATAAGTTTTATTTTGTGGTCGGGGTTGGTGGGGAGGACGTTTTTGGTAATGATTTCTTTCATGATGGATTCGTTAGTATTGTGATCAGATGACATGTAGTTGCGGTAGAAGATAGTGATGTCGTTGGTTGGGTTGGTAGTAGGGGGGGCTTGGTTGTACCATTTATCAAGGTGTTTTCTTATGGTGTTGGTGACGTCTGTATTAGAGTATCCGTTGTTAACGAGTACCTGGGTAAGGCGTTCTAGTTCCTTATGGGTGTCGCTCCACGCGGTGCAATGGGTGAGGGCTCTCCTGATGTAGGCTGTGATGGTGGACAGCAGGTATCGTTGGGGGCATTTTCACTTTCCCCGTTGAGGCATTGGCCATTGTTCGTGGGTTTGGTGTAGACGGTAGTTTTGAATTCTTGATTATTAAACGAAACAAGGAGGTCGAGGAAGGGAAGCTGTCCATTGGTGGCCTCTTCATAGGTGAAGTTGAATCCTGAGGCGGCCATAAAGCGATGCTGGAGGTCCCTGAGTTCGTTGAGGTCCTTTACTAGTACGAATATGTCGTCCACATATCTGCAGTAGACCGAGGGGCGGTGGGCATCAAGGAGCTTCTCTTCTATAGTTCCCATGAAAAAATTAGCGAACAGGACCCCCAGGGGGCTACCCATCGCTATCCCGTCTATTTTGCTGGCACAGACGGCATCACTATCTTCTACCGCAACTACATGTCATCTGATCACAATACAGACGAATCCATCATGAAAGAAATCATTACCAAAAACGTCCTCCCCACCAACCCCGACCACAAAATAAAACTTTTCATCTACTACAAATCCTCCAAAACCTCAAACCTCATCCTCCGTAACAGACCTATCTCTCCCAAGACTCCAAAAATGGACGACCATGTGATATACCAACACAATTGCAATAATGTGGACTGTGGACCTCAAACCTACGTTGATATGACACAAAATCGTTTATCACGCCGTCTCACCCTCCATCTCCAATCTGGAGCTATCAAAGACCACTATAAAGCCCCCCACCACCAAGCCCTTACTCGCTCTGACCTAGATAAAAACACCTCCGTAATTGATAAAGAGACAGAACCCAGAAGACTTGCTATACTTGAAGCCCTATATATTCAAACTCTTAATCCTTCCATAAATAATCAAACTCTCGACCTCCAAATACTCCCATCAGCTAAACGTTACTCTCAAACACCCCCTAAAATTACTCCCCTTACTACCCCGACTCTGCCCTTACCCCCTCTCTCCTCCCCTCCCCTTCCCCCCCTTACCGTCCCCCCCACTACTTCATTTAACCAACGCGCGCCGCCCCTCAACCCTACGCTTCAAACTGGACCAGAAACCCGAGATAGAACTGGCCCGCCGCCCCTCACAAGGGCCCAGCCACCCCCTCGCCCAGCAGACCCCCTACGACAACATCTAGCATCTACGAACCCGCCCAGTCAACCAGGAGGCAGGAAAAGCGCGTGCCTCATTGGTCGCCAACTAGCCAATCATATGCTAGCCAACACCCAATAAACCTTACTGTGATCTTCCTAACATGTATAAATAAGCTGTTATGTTAAGTCCATTCCCTGACAGATCCTACTGACTTCTGCTCTTCATCATTGGCTCTCTCCATCGGCCAATCAGCTTGCAGCCCCATCACCTGCCTCTCCACAATACCATGGCCACCAACAATAGTATTACCTGTGGTACTGTCAAATGGTACAATTATAAGGCAGGCTATGGCTTCATAACTACGAAGAGCAACGAGGATGTCTTCTGCCACCACACCAACATTAGCAACAACAACAGCAAGAAGAAAGCCTCACTAAGAAATGGTGAAACAGTGACTTTTACCATCAAAACAGGGAGACAGGGACGTGAAGCTACCAACATCACAGGCCCTGAAGGAGCTCCAGTCAAGGGCTCCTCTTTCTCCCCACGGAATGCTCCACCAGCGTCGACTCCACCTACAACTACAGCAGATGGGGAAGCAGTACTGAGGGCCAAGATCTTTGCCTGTATTCAGTCAGCCATGGCCATTGCTGGCCCAGACAAACACCAACTCTGCCAGCTAATCCCCTGTCTGTGGTCACACAACAATCTACCCACCATCACCATACCTCAAAAGGCCTTCTCCGCGACCCCTGCAAACATCAAAAGGGCGTCAACAAAGAAGAAACCCCCCAAGACACAAGATCAAGTTCCAGAACTACAGGAATCTCCAACTCTTCACATCCATGAACACCAAGAAGAGGACGAGACACAAATGGAACCCGAGGAAGCCAGAGCATCAACACCAACTTCCCCCAACACCAAGCTAAAATCGCCCAGAAAGAGATCCCCAGGACCACTCCTTCCCTTCCCGACAAACCCGGAGACACCACCAAAAATCGCCAAGGAGAAGGAACCGGGAGAAGACACCATCGAGTTATCAGAATTAACACTGGGCAGCATTGGATTCATCTGTGACGTTTTTGAACAAGATCCCGACGTTATGAGAAAAACATATTCTCATATAAATCAAGACGACTTGGAACGGATTCTCACAGATGAAGGAAAAAACAAACTGGAAGCAAGACTCAAAAGATCAGATATAGACATCCCTAAGTTAAAATCATTCTTGTCAGCACTTTAGTAACTTAAGTACAACTATAAAGCATGAATACAAAATTTAAAAAAAAATGACTAGACAAACAAAATAAAGTAATAAACATCCCTCAACAACAGCAAGGTGGACGGCCCACTAACTTTTCTCTTCCACTGTATTTCATCTTTCCTACTTTCTCTTCCCTCCACCCACTCTGAGGTGCCTCTCTCTCCCCCCCCCCCTTACCTTAACAAAAAAAAACTACCTACCTATTCACTTACCTTCCATTCCCTGAAGATGATAGTTGTCTATCGAAACGCGTCGGATCACCATGAATTTTGCTCACCTTTTGCACAATCTCCCAGAACACCTGAGAATTGCTGTTCGTTCTATTGAAAGCCTTAATAATAAAATAATTAATGCTGATACCTGTATTTCCTTCAACCTCGCCTGCCTTAAAGAAAATTTATTACCTGGCTACACCAACATATATATATATATATATACCGGTATATATATATATATATATATATATATATATATATATATATATATATATATATATAATTATATATAATTATATATATATATTCTAGCAACTATTAGTCGATTTTATTCAGCTTAGGCGCAGGACGTCACCGGTACTGAAGGGGTTAAAGGGGGAGGGTTTATTTATTGGTCAATTTGTCTATATATATTTATTTGTTGTTTAGTTTCCTCCCTAGACCTCCAACAAACATAGACAAAAACATCCCCAAGATCACCCTCCTTCTAGATAAATGTTTACAACAAATATGGCATTCTCATATAATTATAATCTCGTATATCATTTTTCGGTAGAAAAATTTCCCAGCCGGAGGCCGATCTCTTCTAAATTACAGGCTCGCTATCTCTCGCCAGGATGAAAGCGATACCTAAATGACACGAAAGGTCTAAATATTGATACAGAAATGGGGCGAAAGGTCTCAAAATAAAAAAAGCTAATGGAACGAACGTCTAAAAATATCAAAGCTAATATTCTAAACATGGGGGATAAGGGGACCCAGAAAAAGCGACTACCTCCCCCTTAAAGAATATATACTGTATACTGTATACAGTACGATCCACTTTCAATAGGATAATATTATGATCTAAATTACCGGTACCCTTGAATGGTATAGCATTATATCGTATGACAGGGAATCTAATCCAACTGAAACCCAATATCTGGTATATGATTTACGTGTGATGAGAGAGAGAGAGAGAAAGAGAGAGAGAGAGAGAGAGAGAACGCTAGAGGAAAAGACATATAAAGAGAGAGAGAGAGATGGAGAACGCTAGAGGAAAAGACATAAATAGAGAGAGAGAGAGATGTAGAACGCTAGAGGAAAAGACATATAAAGAGAGAGAGAGAGAGATGGAGAACGCTAGAGGAAAAGACATAAATAGAGAGAGAGAGAGAGAGATGGAGAACGCTAGAGGAAAAGACATTTAAAAAGATAGACAGAGAGAGAGAGAGAGAGGGAGAGAAAGATGGAGACGTATTAATTATTTAACTATACCCTGTTCCAATTAAGTAGGCCAAAACTCTTGAACACTATAACCTCCATAACTCACAAAACGCCTAGAGTAATTAATATAGCGCAATACTTCTAACATTTGGTGAAGGATCAGCCGATGGAATAGGTGTGGAAAATGTACAGCCCATTTGTTCTAGCCCCTTTTTGAGTTAGCGAGGTATAAGGGTTCACGGTTACTGGGCCCTATCCTATTTGGAACTGAGTATAGTACCGGTATATATGTATGTATGTATGTATGTATTTCATTGTCTCATTTAACGGGAGGCAGACCGTTTTTCTGGACCCCCTTCTCCCTCATGTTTAGCCCCACTAGTTTTGAGATTATTAGACGTTCGGCCCATTAGTTTGGCGATCTTAACACCTTTCGCCCCATTTCGTTGTCAATTGTAAGACCTTTGGTGCCATTTAGGTGTCGATTATTTCCTGGCGAGCGAAAGCGAGCCTGCAATTTTAAGAGGAACCGGTCTTGAAGTGGGGTCTAGGGGGTGTTTTTCTAAGCTTGATGGAGGTCTAGGGAGGAAACTAAAAAAAATATATGAATAAATGAATTAATAGACCAAAGAAACGGTCTGCCTCCCCTTAAGGGGACAGTGGCTGGGTTTTTGGTCTATCTATTCATTTATTAAGTTAGTTTTAGTTTCCTCGCTTGACCTCCATTAAATTTAGAAAAACACCTCCTCGACCCCCATTCAAGATAAATTTGTACATTTTTCGGTAGAAAAATGTCCCGGCTGAAGGCCGGTTTCTCTTCAAATTGCAGGCTCGCTATAGCTCGCCAGGAAAAAATCGACACCTAAATGGCACGAAATGTCTTAAAATTGACAAGGAAATGGGGCGAAGGGTGTTAAAATCGCCAAACTAGTGGGCCGAACGTCTTAAAATCTGAAAACTAATAGGGCTAAACACGAGGGAGAAAGGGGTCCAGAAACCGGCCCATCTCCCCTTAACCCTTTTAACACGATGACGTCTTTCTACACATCATTCTGGTTAACTTCAGACGATTTTATGCAATTTTAAGAATGAGATATATCATGCAGAGGGTTTACTGATATCGCATTTACCCCTTTGAATACAAAGGAGTACAAAGGAAATCAAGCAATAACAAGTCTAGTGACCCCTCTAGGCTGCTTGTCCTACAAAACACTGAAGATCAAGTGTCCAAACACTGGTTTAGAGTGGGTAAGGGAACATTGGAAAGGTAACTATTGTCCTGGAACTAATGTCCGTGGCAGGATTAGGAAGTTAGTAGAGGACAGATGGGTTAGTAACATAACAGTTATAAGTGATCTTTCGTATATCTGAGAAAAAGTGAGTAACGTCTTAGTAATATATATATACGCAATAATCCTTGATGAATTTGAGGGGGGGAATAAAATAAAGTTATTCATTTACAAACGCAGAAATATTACGCCATGGGGTGATAACCTAACCGAAAATAAAGACATTGAAATACGCAGGAATAGGCTACCAGGTGTGATAAACTAACCTTAACAAATATATTATATATAACAGAATATGTAACTAACTATACAATTCACCAAATAGAGATTATATAAAAATAAAGTGTAACTGCACACAAGGGGTTAATATACTGTATCAACAGATGGCCCTGGTGTCGCTTAAGCCTCGTAAAGCAGTACTCTTTTTAGATAAACAAAGTGTATCAGTCAAAGGTTACTACAAGATCATGCAAGCAACAACTAAAATTACATATATATATACCGGTATATATATATATATATATATATATATATATATATATATATATATATAGCTACAGTAGGATACTGAATACAATAATTACTATAGTTAATAAGAAAGTACAAAGGTGGATTAGAGGTGCGCATCCTCTGCTACACTCACAAGCTAGTATAAAAAAGTAAACAATTATGTTCATCAGTCAGAAAAGCAATGAAATGACATGTACGGCAACTATTGAAGTGACATGCACGGCACGGCAACTATTGAAGTGACAAGTACGGCACGGCAACTATTGAAGTGACATGTACGGCACGGCAACTATTGAAATGACATGCACGGCACGGCAACTATTGAAGTGACATGTACGGCACGGCAACTATTGAAGTGACATGTACGGCACGGCAACTATTGAAATGACATGCACGGCACGGCAACTATTGAAGTGACATGTACGGCACGGCAACTATTGAAATGACATGTACGGCACGGCAACTATTGAAGTGACATGTACGGCACGGCAACTATTGAAGTGACATGCACGGCACGGCAACTATTGAAGTGACATGTACGGCACGGCAACTATTGAAGTGACATGTACGGCACGGCAACTATTGAAGTGACATGTACGGCACGGCAACTATTGAAGTGACATGTACGGCACGGCAACTATTGAAATGACATGTAGGGCACGGCAACTATTGAAGTGACATGTACGGCACGGCAACTATTGAAATGACATGCACGGCACGGCAACTATTGAAGTGACATGTATGGCACGGCAACTATTGAAGTGACATGTACGGCACGGCAACTATTGAAATGACATGCACGGCACGGCAACTATTGAAGTGACATGTACAGCACGGCAACTATTGAAATGACATGTACGGCACGGCAACTATTGAAGTGACATGTACGGCACGGCAACTATTGAAGTGACATGCACGGCACTGCAACTATAGAAGTGACATGTACGGCACGGCAACTATTGAAGTGACATGTACGGCATGGCAACTATTGAAGTGACATGTACGGCACGGCAACTATTAAAATGACATGTAGGGCACGGCAACTATTGAAGTGACATGTACGGCACGGCAACTATTGAAATGACATGCACGGCACGGCAACTATTGAAGTGACATGTACGGCACGGCAACTATTGAAGTGACATGTACGGCACGGCAACTATTGAAATGACATGCACGGCACGGCAACTATTGAAGTGACATGCACGGCACGGCAACTATTGAAATGACATGTACGGCACGGCAATTATTGAAGTGACATGTACGGCACGGCAACTATTGAAGTGACATGTACGGCACGGCAACTATTGAAGTGACATGTACGGCACGGCAACTATTGAAGTATGACATGCACGGCACGGCAACTATTGAAGTGACATGCACGGCACGGCAACTATTGAAATGACATGCACGGCACGGCAACTATTGAAATGACATGTACGGCACGGCAACTATTGAAGTGACATGTACGGCACGGCAACTATTGAAGTGACATGTACGACACGGCAACTATTGAAGTGACATGTACGGCATGGCAACTATTGAAGTGACATGCACGGCACGGCAACTATTGAAATGACATGCACGGCACGGCAACTATTGAAATGACATGCACGGCACGGCAACTATTGAAATGACATGCACGGCACGGCAACTATTGAAGTATGACAAGCACGGCACGGCAACTATTGAAATGACATGCACGGCACGGCAACTATTGAAATGACATGCACGGCATGGCAACTATTGAAATGACATGTACGGCACGGCAACTATTGAAGTGACATGTACGGCACGGCAACTATTGAAATGACATGCACGGCACGGCAACTATTGAAATGACATGCACGGCACGGCAACTATTGAACTATGACATGCACGGCACGGCAACTATTGAAATGACATGTACGGCACGGCAACTATTGAAGTATGACATGCACGGCACGGCAACTATTGAAATGACATGCACGCCATGGCAACTATTGAAATGATATGTACGGCACGGCAACTATTGAAATGACATGTACGGCACGGCAACTATTGAAGTGACATGTACGGCACGGCAACTATTGAAGTGACATGTACGGCACGGCAACTATTGAAGTATGACATGCACGGCACGGCAACTATTGAAATGACATGCACGGCACGGCAACTATTGAAGTATGACATGCACGGCACGGCAACTATTGAAATGACATGCACGGCACGGCAACTATTGAAGTATGACATGCACGGCACGGCAACTATTGAAATGACATGCACGGCACGGCAACTATTGAAGTATGACATGCACGGCACGGCAACTATTGAAATGACATGCACGGCACGGCAACTATTGAAATTTGACATGCACGGCACGGCAACTATTGAAGTATGACATGCACGGCACGGCGACTATTGAAGTATGACATGCACGGCACGGCAACTATTGAAGTATGTGGAGGTTTAACAAGCACTTAACTACTGTTCATGCAATAAATAAAGGGACTAGGGTTATGAAATACTCAAATTATGATCGAGTTTTTTCAGTGGCGATGCAGGCTGTTGACGCTGCTAGAGCCGGCGGAGGAGTCGTAGAGGTAGATTATAAGCTAAATAAAATCGTCTAATGGTAACCAGAATATAAGGAAAACTACGTCATCATGCTGAAGGGGTTAAGTTTGATCAGTCAGAAAAGGGTATGATTTTGTGTCCTATATAGTGTGCACCGTATGAGGATTATGGCCAAAAAACAACATTGGATTTGTTTACCAATAGATGACTCCACTCCAGAGATAATGAGTTTGTAAACGTTTAGGGCGAGTTTGGGGTTAAGGGAGAGAGAGAGACATGAGGGATGGAAAGTCGATGATGACGGTGATGGTGATGATGATGATGATTGTATTGGTGGTGTTGATGATGATGATGATGATAGTATTGGTGGTTTTGGTGATAATGATGATTGTATTGGTGGTGTTGATGATGATGATGATGATAGTATTGGTGGTTTTGGTGATGATGATGATGGTGATGATTGTATTGGTGATAGTAATGGCGGTGGTGATGGTGATTATGATGATAGTGTTGGTGGAGATGATGATATTGGTGGTAGTAATGGCGGTGGTGATGGTGATGATGATAGTATTGGTGGTAGTAATGGCGGTGGTGATGGTGATGATGATAGTATTGGTGGTAGTAATGGCCGTGGTGATGGTGATGATGATGATGGTGGTATTGGTGGAAGTCAATGCTGAAGATTAGTTTTAAGGGGGTACTGCTATTTTGTTGGTCAATATATGTATCAATTTATTTTTGAGTTTCTTCCCTAGACCTCCATCAAGCTTAAAAGAATAAAACAAAAAAAAACACTCCCTAGACTCCCTTTCAAGATAAATTTGTATAATTTTCGGTAGAAAAATGTCTCGGCCAAAGATCAGTTCCTTCTAAAATTACAGGCTCGATATCGCTCGCCAGGAAAAAATCAACACCTAAATGGCACGAAAGGTCTTAATATTGACAAATAAATGTGGCGAAAGGTTATAAAATCGTCAAACTAACGGAACGAACGTTTTACAATCTTAAAACTAATATGCTGAACATGAGGGAGAAGGGGGTTCAGAAAAAGCGACTACCTCCCCCTAAGTGAAGGCTTAGACTGGGTAACTTTGGATCCAGCGAAATTATTATGAGAAGGGATGCTGAAATATCCTGGTTTATAAGTATTATTGAATCATATTAACCCCTTCTGTACCAAGCCGTCCTTTAAACTTTGTTGTGGCCACTTTTAGACGATTGAATTCGGTTTATAAAGGGCCTCCATCAATTAACAGGCTTCGAACTCTCTCACTTAATCCTTTCTACTACTGCAGATCCTTCCTAAGCTTCACAATATCGTCTAAAACAATATATGTATATTTGAGTGAGGGAGACAAAAGGCAGAACTGCCTGTAGCGAGTGCCTCCCCAATAGATGAAAGAGTGACAGGGCCAAAATCAAGGGAAATTTGAGCCAAAATGCCTGGACACCCAGAGTTTGAAGCAATTTAAATCGTAGGAGGAGGGAAAGACTGATTCTGGGAAAGAGTTCCAGAGCTCAGCTGTTGAATAGAAGAAAGACTGAGAGTAACGTTTCACTTTTGGGTTGGAGAGTTGCTCAGAGTAGGGGTGGGATTGTGTAGCAAGACGGGTACCACGTACCCTACGGAGAGGAGGTGCACTGGGAGAGCTCTGATTATTATTGTAGTAGCGATAGAATAGCGAGAGGGTTGCAACATTGCGGCGAAGTGAGAGAGTTTGCAGAGAGTTGGTGAGTGGGCAGGAATTAATGATACGAAAGGCTTTCCTTTCTACTTTGTCTAGAAGTGCGGTGTGAGAGGATCCCCCCCACACATGTGAACAATGCTCAATACAAGGACGCACTGTGCCCCTGTACAGAGCAAGAAGCTGATGTGCAGTGGTAAAGAGCCCCTTGAGGCAGTTGAGCACACCCAGCTTCTGGGAGGCTGCTTTAGCAAGACTGGTAATATGGTCCTTCCAAATGAGAGCAGAAGAAAAAGAGACCAAGAATATTGAAAGAAGATGAACGATTGATTTTTGTATTGTTGAAGAATAAGGGATAGTCCTCTGGGAGTTCCGGACGGGTAGATAGATGGAGAAATTGGGTTTTGGAAGCATTAAAGGTAACAAGGTTTTCTCTGCCCCAATTGGAAATAGTAGTTAGATCAGAAGATCAGTGTTGTATGGCTTCATTACGTTTGTCTTTGAGGGACTACTGGCTGGGGCGTTCTGGAAAACTAATTGAGTAGTGTAAGGTACAGTCGTCTGCGTATGAATGGATGGGACTGGAGGTACAGTAGCTAGAATAATATTAAAAAGACGTCGCCGGTACAGAAGGGGTTAAATTAATGCGTTTGATATTCCTCAATTATGAAAGATAACATTAAGGTTTAAGGTGTTAATTTGACAAGTATTATTATAATCTACATCTCATTTTAATTATAAGTTTCAGATTAGAAATACAATCATTGTTGAGTTCTTAAGGGGGGTGACCTGTTTTTGTTCTGTCCTTCTCTATCTTTCTCTGGCTTGTATCCATTTGGCCCCATTCAGCCTACTATTTTAAGACGTTTATCCCCATCCAGATGTCAATTTTTTACTGGTGAGCGGTAGCGAGCCAGCATATTTTTTATTTTTGTTGACAGCAGGCTAAATTTGTACATTTTTCGATAGAAAAATGTCTCCGGCGAAGCCGGATTTCTTCATATAATGCTGGCTCGCTATCGCTCGCCAGGAAGAAATCGACACCTAGATGGGGATAAACGTCTTAAAACAGTAGGCTGAATGGGGCCGAATGGATACAAGCCAGAGAAAGAGAGAAAAGGACAGAAATAACAAAAAGCAGGGCACCCCCTTTAAAGCAGTTTGTTTTCATTGTTGATTTGCATAATTATACTGTATTATGTTGTCGACAGATACTCTAATTGGTGATCTTTTATCTTGGTTGTAGTTCAATATCCTCTTTGTAATGAAACACAGATCACTAGATTAGCATAGTCAGTTGAGTGGCGGCTGCTGATCAAAGGGTCGGCGGATCAAGCCCGCACTGTCAAAATGTTAATGGTAGATGTCAAGCCCGGGCAACTTGACCTAGCAATTCGTGACAAACGCCAAATGTTCATGGCCAGAAGGTAGATTTTTGAAAGTTGCTGAATTATAATATAGATATATTTTAGTAACTGGTAATTTGGATGTGCTGAGGAAAGTTGTAGGTAAAGCGCCCCCGTAATACTGACGGCTTAAGGGGGTGACCTGTTTTTTTGTATTTCTCTCCTTTTCTCTCTTTCTATGGCTTGTATCCATTTGGTCCCATTCAGCCTACTGTTTTAAGACGTTTATCCTCATCTAGGTGTCGATTTCTTTCTGGCGAGCGATAGCGAGCCAGCATTATACGAAGAAATCCGGCTTCGCCGGAGACATTTTTCTATCGAAAAATTTACAAATTTAGCCTGCTGTCAAAATAATTTTAAACGTATGCTGGCTCGCTACCGCTCACCAGTAAAAAAATAACACCTGGATGGGGATAAACGTCTTAAAACAGTAGACTGAATGGGGCCAAATGGATACAAACCAGAGAAAGAGAGAACATGAGAGAAACAAAGCAGGTCACCCCCCCTTAAGGGGAGGCAGATCGTTTTCCTGGACCCCCTTCTCCCTAATGTTTAGCCCCACTAGTTTTGAGATTATAAAACGTTCGGCCCATTAGTTTGGCGATTTTAACACCTTGCGCCCCATTTCGTTGTCAATTTTAAGACCTTTCGTGCCATTTAGGTGTCGATTTTTTCCTGGCGAGCGATAGCTAGCCTGCAATTTAAATAGGAACCGGCCTTCGGCCGGGCCATTTTTCTACCGAAAAATGTACAAATTTATCTTGAAAGGGGGTCTAGGGGGTGTTTTTGTAAGCTTGATGGAGGTCTAGGGAGGAAACTAAAAATATATATGAATAAATTAATTAATAGACCCAACAAACGGCCAGCCTCCCCTTAAGCCTTTACTCCCTCCAGGGCAGACTTCCAACTTCCACTCTCGCTGATTTGTTTACACTCTCACTCTCACTCTCTCTATACGCGGTGTGAAGGAGAGAAACTGGATGGTGCCAGAAGCAAAGTTTGGCATTGTTAGTTAAGGGAAGGTTTTTAGTTGAGGCCCTAGACTTCCATCAAGCTTAAAATTACTCCCCCTAGGCCCCCTTTCAAGATAAATGTGTAAATTTTTCGGTAGAAAAATTTCCCGGCCGAAGGCCGGTTCCCCACAGGCTCGCTATCGCTCGCCAGGAAAAAATCGACACCTATATAGCGCGAATAGTCTTAAAATTGACAGAAATGGGGTGAGGGTTCTTAAAATCGCCAAACTAATGGGGCAAGCGTCTTAACATCTCAAAAGCAATGGGGCTAGACATGTTAAAGATACTCAACACGGCTTTCGTAAAAAACGTTCCTGTTTAACAAACCTCTTAGACTTCTACGATATCCTCAACCTCTACGATGAGAGTAAAGCTGTAGATATTATATACCTTGATTTTCAAAAGGCCTTTGACAAAGTTCCCCACAAACGTTTACTGCTAAAACTAAAAGTGCATGGAATACAAGACGGTGTGTTGAAATGGATAGAAAATTGGTTCCGCAACAAAGAGTAGCCATAAACGGTAAGGCATCTAAATGGACCAATGTAAGTAGCGGGGTACCCCAGGGATCGGTACTAGGACCAATTCTCTTTGTAATTTACATCAACGACATAGATGAGGGTCTCACCTGTACAATCTCAAAATTTGCTGACGATACAGCAAATAGCGTACTCTCAAAACATAAAGTTGACGATATGCAACACAATCTAGATAAATTGTCATGTTGGGCCCAAATTTGGCAAATGAGTTTCAATGCGGATAAATGTAAAGTACTACATATCGGATACCTAAATGAGAAAGCAAACTATTCGATGAATGGCACTCCGCTTAAGAATGTAAACAGAGAAACCGATTTGGGAGTAACAATATCGAGTAACCTAAAACCGAGCCAACAATGTTCAGAAGTTGTTAAGAAGGCAAACAAAATAATTGGCTTGATAGGCAGGTCATTTGAGCATAAATCCAAAGAAGTTATCCTAACCCTTTACAATTCCTTAGTCCGCCCTCTTCTGGAATACTGCGTTCAATCCTGGTGCCCTTATTACCAAAAAGATATAAACAAGCTAGAACGAGTTCAACGTAGAGTTACCAAAATGATACCTAGCCTAAAGAACAAACCATACGAAGAGCGTCTTAGAGAATTAAATCTATTTTCTTTAACCCAGCGCAGATTAAGAGGTGACTTAATTCAAGTGTTCAAAATCATCAAAGGCATCGACAATATGAACTGTAGTAAGTACTTCACTATCGACCAATCTAATTACACACGGGGAAACGGTTGCAAAATGATTGGTAAATCTTTTAACTCGCACGAATCTAAGAATTTCTTCTTTAATCGAGTTGTCAACTTGTGGAATGGGCTTCCCCGAAACGTTATAGACTGCATCACCGTTGATTCATTTAAACTCCGCCTAGACAAATATCTCGCATCAAACCCGCGACTGACTGCGTTTGTAAATGAATAACTTTATTTTATCCCCCCCTCAGTTACTAACCCATCTGTCCTCTACTAACTTCCTAATCCTGCCACGGACATTAGTTCCAGGGCAGTAATTCCCTGTCCAATGTTCCCTTACCCACTCTAAACCACTGTTTGGACACTTGATCCTCAGTGTTTTGGAGGACAAGCAACCTAGAAGGGTCACTAGATCTGTTGTTGCTTGATTTCCTTTGTACTCCTTTGTACTCCTTTGAGGGAGAAAGGGATCCAGAAAAAAATCCTCCAGGTGGAAATCTCCCCTTACTCGCTTTTTCTGGACCCCCTTCCCCCTCATGTTTAGCATATTAGTGTTGAGGTTTTAAGACGTTCGTTCCGTTAGTTTGGCGTTAGTCATTGTTAGTTAGGTAAAAAGTGAAATTGACTTGATTCAGATTCAGATTAATTTATTTCCATTCAATAATACAATGGCTGTTTACAAAGATGCAGTATGTGTTGCTTAGGAACGTGGAGGTATGGTGTGAGCAGAAATTGGATGGGGTAAGAAGGAAAATTGTAACATTGCTAATTGTGCAAAACCTGAAATTGACCACTTGCGAGTTTCGGTCTATAAGGAAGTTGGAATTATACCTGTATATATCAATATGTAATAGAATGATTTGCTAATATACAGTTATAATGCATATATAAACACTTAACATAAAATTGAGCACACTTTTTAGCCATCAACAACTCGGTTTTTTTTTCTTCATTTCTGCTAAATAGTGATGTTTACGGCACCAACTTCCTTATAGCTTGAAACTCGCAAGTGGTCAGTTAGCGTTGTGCATTGCGTAGATGAAAGATTTGTGGTTATTTTCAGTCAGTCAGTCAGTCGCCAACCCTTACTTCCACAAGGGTTAGGGAGGATCAGCAAGAGACACAAGGGATTTTTTTCTGGACCCCTTTCTTCCTCATGTTTAGCCACATTGCTTTTGAGATTTTAAGACGTTCGCCCTAGTAGTTTGGACATTTTAAGACATTTTGCCCCATTTCTGTCAATTTTAAGTCCTTTCGTGCCATTAAGGTGTCAATTTTTTCCTGGCGATAGCGAGCCTGTAATTTAAGAGCAACCGGCCTCCGGCCGGGACATTTTTCTACCGAAAAATGTACAAATTTATCTTGAAAGGGGGTCTAGGGGCTGTAATGTTAAGCTTGATGGAAGTCTAGCGAACTAACTAAAAACCTCCCCTTAAGGAAAAAGAGGGTAGGGAGGATCAGCAAGAGACACTAGGAAGGAAAAAGAGGTGACAGGGGAAGAACCGTACACATGCAACAGTTCGCCCACATAAAGCAAGCCACACACCCAAGCATTCAGAAGCACCAATCACACTCATCAACCCCCGACACATATCAATGGCTTCACCTCAGCTTATAATGTTGCATGAGTTGAATGACAGCAATGCACTATCCTCGGAAATAAACACATACTCTACAAAGGACAGACGAACAATCCTGCATCCTTAAGGGGGGAGGGGGGGTCACTGTCTTTTTTTTATCTTTCTCTCTTTGTCTCTCTTTCCCTGGTTTGTATCTATTCAGCCCCATTCAGCCAACTGTTTTAAGACGTTTATCCCCATCCAGGTGTCGATTTCTTCCTGGCGTGCGATAGCGAGCCAGCATTGTATGGAGAAATCCGGCTTCGCCGGACACATTTTTCTATTGAAAAATGTAAAAATTTAGCTTGCTGTCAAAACAAAAATATATATATATATGCTGCCTCGCTACCGCTCACCAGGAAAATATTGACACCTGGATGGGGGTAAACGTCTTAAAACAGTAGGCTGAATTGGATCGAATATATAAAAGCCAAAGAGAGAGGGAGAGAAAGAGAAAACAAGCGAGGTGGGCTCCCTTAAAATCAATCATCACTACAAGGCGCACCTACTCCCGATAGTACAATACACACAATTAACTGTTTCTTAAGGGGGCCACCTCACTTTTTTTCTCTTTCTCTCCCTCTCGCTTTGGCTTGTATCCATTCGGCCCCATTCAGCCTACTGTTTTAAGACGTTTACCACATCCAGGTGTCACTATTTTCCTGGCGAGCGGTAGCGAGCCAGCAAATATATATTTTTGTGTTGACAGCAAGCTAAGTTTGTACATTTTTCGATAGAAAAATGTCTCCGGCGAAGCCGGATTTCTTCATACAATGCTGCTATAAGTCTAACCATTGTTTATATGTATATGTTGAGCCACTGCATATAACTTCACTAGGGAGCTTATTCAGAGAGAGAGAGCGAGAGAGAGAGAGATTAACATAAATTTACGATTCCACTGATCATACAAAGAGAGAGAGAGAGAGTGTGTGAGCGCGAGAGCGAGAGAGAGTGCGAAAGAAAAAAAAAGAAAGAGAGCGAGAGAGAGAGGAACGGGTAGAGGGGGCGAGGGGGGCTGCATACAGACAGGTAAACATACTCTGAATAATGAAAAATCCTTTGTGCCCCCGCTCCGTGCTGATATTGGAAGGGCGGGCACACACAACAAGGGGTACACATTTATTTGTTATGGTACACACGTGGTCGTCAACAATATACTGGCCGTCCATTGGAAATGTATGCAGTATGGTATATATAGGTATTTTTGAGATACCTTTTATATAGTGGATTATTTTCTTATATATAAAGGTGTATTTATGTGGTCAGTACACTTCCATCTACCTATCTATCTATATATATATATATCTATATGCCTGTCTATCTATCTATCAATCTATCTATCTATCCATCTCTGTATGTATGTATGTATGCTATGAAACGAGGTGAAGAACAACGAGTATGTATGTATATTTGTATGTATGTATGTAGCCTGTGTATGTATGTATGTAGGCTATGAAACGAAGTGAAGAACAACGAGTATGCAGGCCCTATGTATATGTATATGTATGAATGTATGTATGTATGTATGTATGTATGCAAAGCCAAAAAGTTAATTAAGCAAAGTAAAAAGACCCTAGAGTTACATATTGCGAATCAAAGTAAAACAAACCCGAAAGAATTCTATAGTTATATCAGAAAGAAAAAAGTAGTTACTTCAACTGTTGGACCGTTAGTCGATGAAAATGGAGAATACACCAAAGACGAAGTACAAATGAGTAATGCCCTCAATACCTTCTTTGCATCAGTTTTTACAACAGAAGACCTCAGTGATACACCATCGCCGATTCAGATTGATAATTCAGATGTTCTAAGCAATATCACCGTTACAGAGAGAGAAGTATTGAATTGTTTAGATAAACTCAAGGTAAATAAAACGCCTGGACCTGATACAATCTCTCCTAAAGTTCTAAAGGAAGCTAAGGATGAGCTCTGCAAACCACTGACATTACTATTCAATAAATCCTTGCAGTCTGGAACTATGCCTGATCAGTGGAAGATAGCCAACGTAACACCAATATTAAAAAAAGGCAGCAAATCCCTACCCAGTAACTATCGTCCAATTAGCTTAACCTCAGTTGTATGTAAAATGCTAGAAACGGTCATAAGAGACAGACTCGTAAATCACTTAGAGGAAAATAACATACTTAAAGATACTCAACACGGCTTTCGTAAAAAACGTTCCTGTTTAACAAACCTCTTAGACTTCTTCCACGATATCCTCAACCTCTACGATGAGAGTAAAGCTGTAGATATTATATACCTTGATTTTCAAGAGGCCTTTGACAAAGTTCCCCACAAACGTTTACTAAAACTAAAAGCGCATGGAATACAAGACGGTGTGTTGAAATGGATAGAAAATTGGCTCAGCGACAGAAAGCAAAGAGTAGTCATAAACGGTAAGGCATCTAAATGGACCAATGTAAGTAGCGGGGTACCCCAGGGGTCGGTACTAGGACCAATTATCTTTCTAATTTACATCTACGACATAGATGAGGGTCTCACCTGTACAATCTCAAAATTTGCTGACGATACAAAAATTGCAAATAGCGTACTCTCAAAAGATAAAGTTGACGATATGCAACACAATCTAGATAAATTGTCACATTGGGCCCAAATTTGGCAAACGAGTTTCAATGCCGATAAATGTATAGTACTACATATCGGATACCTAAATGAGAAAGCAAACTATTCGATGAATGGCACTCAGCTTAAGAATGTAAACAGAGAAACCGATCTGGGAGTAACAATATCGAGTAACCTAAAACCGAGTCAACAATGTTCAGAAGTTGTTAAGAAGGCAAACAAAATAATTGGCTTTATAGGCAGGTCATTTGAGCATAAATCCAAAGACGTTATCCTAACCCTTTACAATTCCTTAGTCCGCCCTCTTCTGGAATACTGCGTTCAATGCTGGTGCCCTTATTACCAAAAAGACATAAACAAGCTAGAACGAGTTCAACGTAGAGTTACCAAAATGATACCTAGCCTAAAGCACAAACCATACGAAGAGCGTCTTAGAGAATTAAATCTATTTCCTTTAACCCAGCGCAGATTAAGAGGTGACTTAATTCAAGTGTTCAAAATCATCAAAGGCATCGACAATATGAACTGTAGTAAGTATTTCACTATCGACCAATGTAATTACACGCGGGGAAACGGTTGCAAAATTATTGGTAAATCTTTTAACTCACGCGAATCTAAGAATTTCTTCTTCAATCGAGTTGTCAACTTGTGGAATGGGCTTCCCCGAGACGTTATAGACTGCAGCACCGTTGATTCATTTAAACTCCGCCTAGACAAATATCTCGCATCAAACCCGCGACTGACTGCGTTTGTAAATGAATAACTTTATGTTATCCTCCCCTCAGTTACTAACCCATATGTCCCCTACTAACTTCCTAGTCCTGCCACGGACATTAGTTCCAGGGCAGTAGTTCCCTTTCCAATGTTCCCTTACCCACTCTAAACCACTGTTTGGACACTTGATCCTCAGTGTTTTGGAGAACAAGCAGCCTAGAAGGGTCACTAGACCTGTTGTTGCTTGATTTCCTTTGTACTCCTTTGTATGTATGACTGTATGTACGTATGCTATGAAGCGAGGTGGGTGGAACAACGAGTGTGTGAGGGAGACGTTTATAGTATGGATAACCGGGTTAGTGTTCATTTATACACAACCCACTTCTCAATTTATATATAGGAAGAAATCTAAGGGGGTGACATGATATTTTCCTCTGGCTTGTATCCATTCGGCCCCATTCAGCCTACTGTTTTAAGACGTTTATCCCCATCCAGGTGTCAATTTCTTCCTGGCGAGCGTTAGCGAACCAGAATTGTATGGAGAAATCCGGCTTCGCCGGAGACCTTCTTCTATTGAAAAATGTACAAATTTACCCTTCTGTCAAAGGCATGTTTTTAAATATTCTGGCTCGCCAGGAATTAATCGACACCTGGAGTAGGATAAAAATCTAAAAAGCATTAAGCTGAATGGGGCCGAATAGATGCAACCCAGAGAAGGAGGGAAAGAGAGAGAGAGAGAGAGAAACAAAAACGAGGTGGGCCTCCTTAATATCAATAACCAGACCAGACCAGATGGCTGGAGTAAAGTGGGAAAGAAGAGTATTTGGACAGAGGAAGAACAAGCTGAGAAGTGAGAACAGTAGAAGACTGAAAGTTCTGGGGCTCAACCAAGTTGCTTCATTTTGGGTGGCTTGTGTATTTTTATACACAACCTACTGCTCACTTGATACACTGTATAGGGGGGTAGTTTAACCCTCTCACGTCCTGACACAATTTTTGAGCCTATTAGGGATACTTTAAAGCCTTTGTTACCGTCCGTGGTATTTATAAACCTTTAGTTTATTTACTTCAAACTCTGCAGTTGTCTTTGAGTTAGCTGTGGGCAGAAAACTAATTTTGGAGAGGTAATTATAAGAGTGAGAGTAATCTATTTCTTATTGCTAATCTGGCAACCTCTGCGTCATAAGGATGTGAGAGGGTTAAGAGGGGGGGGGGGTTGCTATTCTGGTCCCCCTTCTTCCTTATGTTTATAAGGAGAAGTTTAGGGGAGATGGGCTGGTTTTTTGGTCTATCAATTAATTTATTCATATATATTTTTAGTTTCCTCGCTAGACCTCCCTCAAACTTAGAACAATGTCCTGGCCGAAAGCTGATTCTTCTTATAACTTCAGGCTCGCTCTTGCTCGCCAGGAAAAAATCGACACCTAAATGGCACGATTGGTCTTAAAATTGACAACGAAATGGAGCTAAATATATTTAATTCGACAAACTAATGGGCCGAACGTCTTAAAAATCTCAAAACAAATGGGGCTCAACATGAGTGAAAAGAAGGTCCAGAAAAAACAACCTATCTCCCCTGGTGGCTTGTTGATTTGTATACACAACCCACTTCTCCCTCTATTATGTGAACGGGAATTAAGGACCATTTTTACGAGGGGCAAATAATATGATCTTGAACGAAATGAGTCGGGTTTTTTTTTTTCAATAATTAACCCCTTCGGTACCGGCGACGTCTGTCTTTTTTGGATTATATTCTATACTCGGTTTAATTTCATCTGACGGTAAATTGAATCTCATAGCAATTGATTTCTCGATAGTTAATGAAATAATGTGGAACTACTATGTCTCTGCATCACATTTAGACCAAGTTTATACAATTATCACCATATTTCACTTAAGGGGAGATCTCCACTTGAGGGATTTTTTCTTGACCCCTTTCTCCCTCATGTTTAGCCCCATTGCTTTTGATATTATAAAACGTTTGCCCCATTAGTTTAGCGATTTTAAGAACTTTCCCCCCATATTAAGACCTTTTGTGCAATTCAGGTGTCGATATTATCCTGGCGAGCGAGCCTGTAATTTAAGAGGAACCGGCCTTCGGCCGGGAAATTTTTCTACCAAAAAATTTACAAATTTATCTTGAAAGGGACTCAAGGGGGTGTAATTTTAAGCTTGATGGAGGTCTAGGGAACAAACTAAATACCTCCCCTTAAGACCAGGTTTATATAATTACCGCCATATTTAACTTTAATATCTTCAATATAACTGAAAAATCTTTATGGAAACTTTGCAATTTACAGCCAGTTCAAAAGAAACAGACTATAGTGATGATCCCCTTCAGCACTATGACGCCTATCTAATCACCCATAACAAAGCCACTCCAACAGCTTCCTCTCTCCAACACCCCTTCTCCCCTCTTTACACTCTTCAGAAAAAATAGGAAAAGTAGAAAGTAGCTACGAGGTGCCGTTGTAAAGGCTTACCCCTCAATACCTTCATCTGACCTGATCCTATCTACTTTTGATACTGGCTAACATTAGAGGATTTTATGCCGTTTAAGAGGGAGGTGATCGCTTTTTTGGACCTCTTTCTCCCTCATTCTTCGCATAACAGTTTTGACATTTTAAGACGTTCGTTCCATTAGTTTGACGATTTTATGACCTTTCGCCCCATTTCTTTATCAATATCAAGACTTTGCGTGCCATGTAGGTGTCGATTTTGTCCTGGCGAGCGATAGCGAGCCTGTAATTTTAAAAGGAGCCGGCCTTCGGCCGGGAAATTTTTCTACCGAAAAATGTACAAATTTATCTTGACGGGGGGCCTAGGGGGTGTTTTTCTAAGCTTGATGGAGGTCTAGGGAAAAAACAAAAACAAAAACAAATAATAATAATAATAATAATAATAATGTAACGTAGACCAAAAAACTAGCCCCTTGACCCCTTCAGCAGGATGACGTAATTTTCATCTTAATCTGGCTACCATTAGACGATGATCTTTAGCTTACAATCCACCTCTAGGACTCAAAGGGGTCAATACGATCTCATTAAACCCTCTGAATAACACATTAGGTCCTTCTGGAACTGTATAATATCCTCTCATTTTAGCCGGAATCAAAGGTAACCATACGACATCGGGCTGAAGGGGTTAAGGGAGCCCACCTCGCTTTTTTTTTTGTCTTCTCTTTATCTCTCTTTGGCTTGTATCCATTCGGCCCCATTCAGCCTACTGTTTTAAGACGTTTACCCCCATCCAGGTGTCAATATTTTCCTGGCGAGCGGTAGCGAGCCAGCATATATATATTTTTGTTTTGACAGCAAGCTAAATTTGTAGATTTTTCGATAGAAAAAATTTCTCCGGCGAAGCCGGATTTCTCCATACAATGCTGGCTCGCTATTGCTCGCCAGGAAGAAATCGACACCTGGATGGGGATAAACGTCTTAAAACAGTTGGCTGAATGGGGCCGAATGGATACAAGTCAGGGAAAGAGAGAAAAGGAGAGAAAAAAAAACTGTGACCCCCGTTAAGTAGGATCGATGTTATGCAGAGGGTTTATTGAAATTGTATCTACCCTTTCAGTCCTAGAGGTACATTGAAAGCTCACGATAAACGTCTAATGGTAACCCAAAAAGATGATAACTATTACGGCATCGTGTTAAAGGGGTTAAAACAGGTTAATTAAGATAGTTCAAAGCCTGTTCATTGCTGGAGGCCATTCTTAAACTGAATTAACCCGTACAGTACCGGTGACGTCTTTTTAGCATATTCTGGCAACTATAAGACGATTTTATTCAGCTTAGTACGAACGTCTAGTAATAATAGGAAGGCTTCAAACAATCTCAACCAACCCTTTTGACTACCAGTGATCCTTCCTAAGCTGCATAATGTCGTCTAAATATAGCTAGAATAAAGTATAACACACGTCGCTGGTACTCAAAGGGTTAAGATATTTCAAAGCCTGTTCATTGCTGGAGTCCCTCCTTAAACTGAATTAAATCGTCTTATACTAGCCAGCATCAAATGAAAATGACGGCGCTGGTACTGAAAAGGTTGCTGTTC
Organism: Paralithodes platypus; assembly: GCA_032716605.1. Lineage (NCBI taxonomy): Eukaryota > Metazoa > Arthropoda > Malacostraca > Decapoda > Lithodidae > Paralithodes > Paralithodes platypus. Next base: position 53,920,077 of record CM064579.1, on the reverse strand, counting down.
GCCGCCTCCTGTACATAAAATCGTGTTCGGGCATTGTACAGTTGCCAAGAAAAATGGATGGAGGGCAAATACTATGTCGAGTTGGCTATATTTAATCCTTTTAGTACCGGTGACGTCTTTTTTGTATTTGACTTCAGCTACATTTAGTCGATGTTACCAAGCTTAGGAAGTATAATTATATGGTAGCTGAAACGATTAATTATGACGGTCTGTAACCTTATTAGGGGTAGATGTCCTTCCTAGGCTGAATACAATCGTAGCCTTTCAATGGGCAGAACCCGGTTGCACCCAGAAGACTCGATTACCCGGCGACCCTGGAAAAAGTGGGTGTCAGTGCATAGCGACAGAGTGATCAATGTGGGGGGGGGGGGGGGGGGGTGAGGGGGGAGAAGGATGGGTGGGGGTGGAGGGGGAGGGGGCTTTGGGGGGAGTGAGAGGGGAAGGAAGGTGTGAAGGGGGACGGAAAGGATGAGAGGAGAAGGATGGGTGGTGGGGTGGGGGAGGGTGTAAGAGGGCCGACAAAGGGTGAGGAAGGAAGGGGGATGAACAGGGTGAGAGGAGAAGCATGGGTGATGGGGATAGATCGATGGGGTGAAGAGGGTTTAAACTTGCTTAGGCCTGCATTACGAGATTCACAATTATTCATACTAAGCTTAATCAGTTTGTTGGCTTTTCGTTGGAGAACAAGATAACTTAACCTGTCTTATTCATTATTTGTTCTAATGAAAGTGTTGTGAGCAGTTTATATATTTGTGTTTATTATTTGGCTTGTAGACAACTTTTCGTTTCTGTCTTCCATCATTTTGACGCTCGATCTGAGCGACTCCTTAAGAATTTTACGGCATTCTTAAATATTTCTGAGTATATGTTCCAGATATCATTTGTATCACTTACATGGTTTATGAAGTTCCAATCTGCTTTGTCAACAGTTTATAGAAATTGGCTTTCTTGAAATGTGGTACCATTTCATGACACTCCTTGATTTATTGTTAAGGGTCTTAATGTTGAATGTGATTGAACGATGATCCCTTGTACTAAACTCATCTCCTTCTCACACTTGGTCTACTAAGACGTGTTTAGTCGCAATGATTATATCAAGAACATTGTTGCCTTGTGTTGGATATTGAACAAATTAAAATAGTGAACTTTGTAGTAGATTAGGTCTGATCCTGTATTAGATGTCCGCGGTGGTACCGGCATTGAAGTACCGGCAAATTGAAGACTCCAAAGTGTACAAAATCTTTGTTATTGCTTGTTTCTGCAAGTTGATCTTAGATATTTCTATCAGTGTTCAGTGATTGTCCAGGTGGTCGATATATTTATCCAATGGTTATTTTTCTTGTAGATTATTATTCAAATGAACATAGATTATATCAATGTTGTCTGTAGATGGCCTTGTTATTAAAATTAGGTGAAGATCTTTCTTTATATACGGTAAAACGCCTCTCCTATTTTTGTTTATCCAGCTACAATCAAACATTGTATATCCAGGAATGTTGTATTCAGCTAAGAAGTCTCTTTGTTTGATGCTTAGTCTTGATTTGGTAAAGCCCCTTTCACACATTCACTAATTTCGCTCCAAATATGCCAACCAAAGAAAGTGGTAGTAACTCTTGGTAAAATTAGCCATTCAGCCTTTGTACCTATTTGTTAGCATTTGTACGAATAACTACCGATAGGTACGAATAGGTAAGATTGAGGTACGAATAGGTAAGATTGAGGTACGAATAGGTAAGATTGAGGTACGAATAGGTAAGATTGAGGTACAAATAGGTAAGATTATGGTACGAATAACTACCGATAAGTACGAATAGGTAAGATTGAGGTACGAATAGGTAAGATTGAGGTACGAATCTGATACAAATTACGACGCACGCGCTGTTAACAAATTTGAAATTTAAGTTTTATTTTCTGCCTACCAATCATTACTAATCGCTACTAATTGCTAGGCATTACTACTAATCGCTAGTAATCGCTAATAATACGTGGGATCATGGCCAGCAGGTTATGTTTTATCAATTATAGTTCCACAAAGTTTCATAATTAACTTATAAAGAAGTATATCGTGCTAAAGATATAATAATTTATTTAATATAATTTATTATTTATTTAATGTCATACAAATAATGTTGTTTAGTCGTTCTTAGAATGCAATAATTATTTGTCATGTTCAATGTTTGGTGTTGTCTGGTGTCACGTTTATGTTTGGTGTTGTCTGGTGTCACGTTTATGTTTGGTGTTGTCTGGTGTCACGTTTATGTTTGGTGTTGTCTGGTGTCACGTTTATGTTTAGTGTTGTCTGGTGTCACGTTTATGTTTGGTGTTGTCTGGTGTCACGTTTATGTTTGGTGTTGTCTGGTGTCACGTTTATGTTTGGTGTTGTCTGGTGTCACGTTTATGTTTGGTGTTGTCTGGTGTCACGTTTATGTTTGGTGTTGTCTGGTGTCACGTTTATGTTTGGTGTTGTCTGGTGTCACGTTTATGTTTGGTGTTGTCTGGTGCCACGTTTATGTTTGGTGTTGTCTGGTGTCACGTTTATGTTTGGTGTTGTCTGGTGTCACGTTTATGTTTGGTGTTGTCTGGTGTCATGTTTATGTTTGGTGTTGTCTGGTGTCACGTTTATGTTTGGTGTTGTCTGGTGTCACGTTTATGTTTGGTGTTGTCTGGTGTCACGTTTATGTTTGGTGTTGTCTGGTGTCATGTTTATGTTTGGTGTTGTCTGGTGTCACGTTTATGTTTGGTGTTGTCTGGTGTCACGTTTATGTTTGGTGTTGTCTGGTGTCACGTTTATGTTTGGTGTTGTCTGGTGTCACGTTTATGTTTGGTGTTGTCTGGTGTCATGTTTGGTGTTGTCTGGTGTCACGTTTATGTTTGGTGTTGTCTGGTGTCACGTTTATGTTTGGTGTTGTCTGGTGTCATGTTCAATGTTTGGTGTTGTCTGGTGTCACGTTTATGTTTGGTGTTGTCTGGTGTCACGTTTATGTTTGGCGTTGTCTGGTGTCACGTTTATGTTTGGCGTTGTCTGGTGTTGTCTGGTGTCACGTTTATGTTTGGTGTTGTCTGGTGTCACGTTCAATGTTTGGTGTTGTCTGGTGTCACGTTTATGTTTGGTGTTGTCTGGTGTCACGTTTATGTTTGGTGTTTGTCTGGTGTCACGTTCAATGTTTGGTGTTGTCTGGTGTCACGTTTATGTTTGGTGTTGTCTGGTGTCACGTTTATGTTTGGTGTTGTCTGGTGTCACGTTTATGTTTGGTGTTGTCTGGTGTCACGTTTATGTTTGGTGTTGTCTGGTGTCACGTTTTATGTTTGGTGTTGTCTGGTGTCACGTTTATGTTTGGTGTTGTCTGGTGTCACGTTTATGTTTGGTGTTGTCTGGTGTCACGTTTATGTTTGGTGTTGTCTGGTGTCACGTTTATGTTTGGTATTGTCTGGTGTCACGTTTTATGTTTGGTGTTGTCTGGTGTCACGTTTATGTTTGGTGTTGTCTGGTGTCACGTTTATGTTTGGTGTTGTCTGGTGTCACGTTTATGTTTGGTGTTGTCTGGTGTCATATTTATGTTTGGTGTTGTCTGGTGTCACGTTTATATTCTACTTTATTATGGTATATTATTTACTCACGTGTATGTACAATCGGGGGTATTAAGGGGAGATTTCCACTAGAGGGATTTTTTTCTTGATCTCTTTCTCCCTCATGGTTAGCCCCCATTGCTTTTGAGATTTTAAGACGTTTGCCCCATTATTTTGACGATTTTAAGAACTTTCAACCCATTTCTGTCAATTTTAAGACCGTTCGTGCCATTTAGGTGTCGATTTTATCCTGGCGAGCGATAGCGAGCCTGTAATTTAAAAGGACCGGCTTTCAGCCGGGACATTTTTCTACCGAAAAATTTACAAATTAATCTTGAAAAGGGGTCAATGGGGCGTATTTTAAAGCTTGATGGAGGTCTAGGGAATAAACTGAATACCTCCCCTTAAGTGTTGTCATAGATTCCAGTGGTTTTCGCTCAAAAAGTGTTATTGGTATCTTTATAGTTACTGGGAAAAGTGCTTATCCCTCAGAGTATTAGTCAGTGTCCGAAACTTTGTGAAATATCTAACCTCGACCGTACAGTCACTTAGAACATTTCGTGGACCCCATATGTTTTTCTTCATGCTATTATATCTATCTGAATTTATTATTGCATGAAGCTTGTTTTGCAATAAATACTATACATGGTTTTGTATTTGATGCATAGACAATTATATTCATAAATTTGTTTCTATTGATATATACTTCCATAATTAGAAACAGGTGAGGTCCACGAATTGTTATGAGTGACTGTACACCCATTATGTGCAACACTATTTATAACACTTATTATTACAGATTCCGACCCCAACACAACCTTGCTGTTTTAAGACTTTTATCCCCATCCAGGTGTGGATTTTTTCTTGGCGAGCGGTAGCGAGCCAGCATATTGTTATTACATATTTTTGACAGCAGGCTAACTTTGTACATTCTTCGATAGAAAAATTTCTCTGGCGTAGCCGGATTTCTTCATACAATGCTGGCTCGCTATCGCTCGCCAGGAAGAGGAATCGACCAGGAAATTTTTCTACCGAAACATTTACAAATTTATATCGAAGGAGGGTCTGGTGGATGTTTTTTTAAGTTTGATAGAGGTTTAGAGAGCAAACTAAACCCCCTCCTTAAACCATTGAGCCGAACCAGTAAATTATGCTGCACAATACCGTCTGAGCTTCCTTACGGGGAGTGACCTGCTAATTTTCTCTCTTTTGTTTTCTCTTTCCCAGGGTTGTATCCACTACCAACAACAACACCATCACCTTATGACCTACTACACATCAGCAAAGGGCAGTGTACCTTGCAGGACAACATCATATACAGTAGAGGTAATTTATATTATTGATATTTACTGTTCTGTGTTTGTAATTATGGTAACCCATCGCAGAGTTGGGTATGCCGTTTTGATTTTGGCCAAAGCGGTACTTCTACTTTATTGATATATATTGCTCTGTCTTTAGAGTGATTTACATAGATTTATATTATTTCTATATTATTTTAAGTACCGTATATAGAGAGTATATATGTATATTACTTTTTGGATATTTATAAGAACTTTTATTTCACGTTTCATTACCCGTACCTATTCATAGGAAAATTCGCATATCCTACATATTTGTGCATGCCATTATAATATTAATAAGAGGTAAACAATGTTTTTAAATGCAGATTTACATAAGGTATTTTACCACAGAGAATCGCCACGCATAACGACTAATTTGCTACGAATAGCTACTTTTAGATATGCATAGCTACTAATAGCGACATAGAGCTACTAATAGCTGTGTAAATCTACTAATGATCGACGAATGCCCATCGCTGCTACGCACTGACAAAAATATGTTAAACAGAACAAAACTTTTATTGAGCAATGCCAAATGCCCATGCATGTAAAGGCGCATACCGACGCTTCTCCAAGCATAGTGGCGAATAACTTGTGGAATATATGCTGAATACATGAAGAATATATCCCGCATAGCCATGTGCCGCTATTCCGCGACCAATTTGATAATGTGTGAAAGGGGCTTAATACCTATTATTTCAAAGTTTGCTGTGAACGCATTTTCTTCAAGGTTTGAAAACTTGTTATGGATGCTATGATAACTTGCAAAAAATACTTTAATTACCTGGAAACTGTCTCTATAATGAGGAGACGGGCTTGTTTGATTATCAGAAAACATTATGTTAACTCTTTGAGCTGCGCCCAACCAACTATGTTTTTGTTAATGGAAAGAATGAACTGCATCACTACTATCTCGTCTAAGACACGCAAATCATACTTGGTTCAAATGGAGCCTGTCTCAAGGAAACAGATGTGGTTGCTGGAAGAAGTGATCCTAAGTATTGATGAACTCAACTCATTCTTAGGAGCAAAGAGTGTGCAGCCGATTATTGAGGCTGAAGGCCTTCTCAAAGAATTTCTGTTCAGCTGATTGTCTGGGGCAGACGCTTGAAATTATGATTTTGTTCAATTTACTCTTGAACGTCTGCATCATCTTCTGGCACTTCTCTATAAGTTCTTTGGATCGAATGTTCATCGCATCATTTGTACGTACATTGATAAGTCATAGGGTATTTGTACGTACATTGATAAGGCATAGGGTATTTGTACGTACATTGATAAGGCATAGGGTATTTGTACGTACATTGATAAGTCATAGGGTATTTGTACGTACATTGATAAGTCATAGGGTATTTGTACGTACATTGATAAGGCATAGGGTATTTGTACGTACATTGATAAGTCATAGGGTATTTGTACGTACATTGATAAGTCATAGGGTATTTGTACGTATTGATAAGTCATAGGGTATTTGTACGTACATTGATAAGTCATAGGGTATTTGTACGTACATTGATAAGGCATAGGGTATTTGTACGTACATTGATAAGTCATAGGGTATTTGTACGTACATTGATAAGTCATAGGGTATTTGTACGTACATTGATAAGGCATAGGGTATTATTATCAGCATCGTTTGTCATTTCGTCCAGAGCTGCAGCAACATCATCCAGAAACGTTTTCTGGATTTGGGTGCCCTTCCAAAGAACTCGACCAATTGGCTCCAAACTAGGGAGTCACCCACTAGCCTACCTTTGCTAGGCTCATCCTCAACATTGGCCAAGATCTGGAACTATTGAAATTTATTACCGGGAGAATTGTTTCCTTCTGTGGGTGCCTACCATTGTCTATGACACGGTAATCGTTTTGAGTTGGGGAAGGGGATAGGTATTGTCAGCAGTCGTCTGGATTGTCTGGGTGTTAGCAATGGTCTGAGTTGGCGCTACATCAGACCTTGGTGAGACAGGGGGTTCAATCCTGATTTCGGTGTCCGAGTATCTTGTGGCTGGAAAAAAAAACTTAGTTTACAATGTTAGCACTGAAATACATCTAATAGGTGAGTAGCCATTCCTAGTTTTGTCTATATCTCTGTTTGTTGAATATAGCAGTGATGGAGGATAGGATGGGGTTGAGAGGATGGATGAGGTGAGGGGAACAAGGTTTGTGATCAATGTGTCTGAAGGGGTGAGGAAACATGAACGGGTAAAGGGGGAGGGTAGGCTGATGGGGCATAGACAGCGTGATATGAGAGAGAGAGAGAGAGAGAGAGAGGAGAGAGAGAGAGAAGAGAGAGAGAGAGAGAGAGAGAGAGAGAGAGAGAGAGAGAGAGAGAGAGAGAGAGAGAGAGAGATAGAGAGAGAGCTAGAGAGAGAGAGAGAGAGAGAGAGAGAGAGAGAGAGAGAGAGAGAGAGAGAGAGAGAGAGAGAGAGAGAAGAGAGAGAGAGAGAGGAGAGAGAGAGAAGAGAGAGAGAGGAGAGAGAGAGAGAGAGCTAGAGAGAGAGAGAGAGAGAGAGAGAGAGAGAGAGAGAGAGAGGAGAGAGAGAGAGGAAGAGAGAGAGAGAGACAGGGAGAAGGAGAGAGAGAGAGAGAGAGAGAGAGAGAGAGAGAGAGAGAGAGAGAGAGAGAGAGAGAGAGAGAGAGAGAGAGTCATGACGAAAACCGGAGACAGTAATTACAAATATGATAGTTGGTGGGAAAGGGGCTTAAAGGGAACAGATAAATGGAATATATATATATATATATATATATATACTTCTTTGACTTTCCATGGAATGACTTTTGCTTCCATGGCCGGGGACCCTCGGAGAGTGCTGAACGCATTACCGAGGTAATACTTTCGGGCATGGAAGCATACATTCCATCTCGGTCTAATGCAAACAAATCTGTGTTTACTCACGCTTGTTCTACTGTTGTCCGCAACAAGGAAGAAGCATTCAAACTGTACCGACGCCTTAAGACTCAAGAATCTCATTCTTCCTATGTTTCTGCCCGGAATCAAGCCAAATCTGTTATTCGACTTGCCAAACACTTTCATCAATAATAAATGCACTGAACTATCCAACTCTACCTCTTTCCAAGCTTTCTGGCATGCAGCCAAAAACCTCTCCAACAATTTTTCTTCCGCGTCTTTCCCTCCCCTTTTCCACTCTGATGGCACAACCATCACTTCTTCCTCTGACAAAGCTGAACTCTTCGCTCAAACTTTTGCTAGAAACTCCACCTTGGATGATTCCGGTGCTATTCCTCCCTCTCCACCCCCCTCTCTCCTACTTATGCCTAATATCCTAATGTCTTCTAAAGATGTATTTTCTACCCTCTCTGGGCTTAATACTAAGAAGGCGTACAGTCCGGACAGTGTTCCTCCTGTTGTACTAAAAAACTGTGCTTCCGTGCTGACCCCCTGCCTAGGCAAACTTTTTCGTCTCTGTCTCTCTTCTAACGTCTTCCCCTCATGCTGGAAGTATGCTCTCATTCAACCTGTCCCAAAGAAGGGTGACCGCTCTCAACCCTCCAACTAACGTCCAATTGCTCTCATATCTTGTACCTCTAAAGCTTTTGAAACTATTCTTGCTTCCAAATTTCTTAAGCATTTCTCTTCTCATAATCTACTCTCAGATCGCCAGTATGGCTTCCTTAAGGGTTGCTCTACTGGTGATCTTCTGTCATATTTTACTAACTCTTGGTCATCCTCCTTTCGGGACTTCGGTGAGACCTTTTCTATTGAGCTAGACATATCAAAGGCCTTCGATAGAGTCTGGCACAAATCTTTAATTTCTAAACTACCCTCCTTTGGTTTCTATCCCTCCATCTGTGCCTTTGTCTCTAATTTCCCTTCCGGCCGTTCCATAGCTGCGGTTGTGGATGGTCATCGCTCACTTCCTCTTCCTATCAACTTCGGTGTTCCTCAGGGCTCTGTCCTATCTCCTATTCTCTTTCTAATTTTCATAAATGATCTTCTTAGCTGTACCTCCAGTCCCATCCATTCATATGCAGACGACTCTACCTTACACTACTCAATTAGTTTTCCAGAACGCCCCAGCTAGCAATCCCTCAAAGACACGCGTAATGAAGCCATACAACACTTATCTTCTGATCTAACTACTATTTCCAATTGGGGCAGAGAAAACTTTGTTGCCTTTAATGCTTCCAAAACTCAATTTATCCATCTATCTAACCATCCGGAACTCTCAGTGGACTATCCCTTATTCTTCAACAATACAAAAATCAATCCTTCATCTTCTCTCAATATTCTTGGTGTTTCTTTTTCTTCTGCTCTCACTTGGAAGGACCATATTACCAGTCTTGCTAAAACTGCCTCCAGAAGCTGGGTGGTCTCAACTGCCTCAAGGGGTTCCTTACCCCTGCACAGCTTCTTGCTTTGTACAGGGGCACAGTGCATCCTTGTATTGAGCATTATTCACATGTGTGGGGAGGATCCTCTCACACCGCACTCCTAGACAAAGTAGAAAGGAAGGCCTTTCGTATCATTAATTCCCGTCCACTCACCGACTCTCTGCAAACTCTCTCTCTTCGCCGCAATGTTGCATCTCTCTGGCTATGCTATCGCTACTACAATAATCAGTGCTCCTCAGAGCTATGTCAGTGTATACCACCTCCTCTACGTAGGGTACGTGGTACCCGTCTTGCAACACAATCCCACCCCTACTCTGTGCAACTCTCCAACCCAAGAATGAAACATTACTCTCAGACTTTCTTCAATTCAACAGCTGAGCTCTGGAACTCTCTCCCAGAATCAGTCTTTCCCTCCTCCTATGACTTAAATTGCTTCAAACTCCGTGTGTCCAGGCATTTTGGCTCGAACGTTCCTTGATATTGTTCCTGTCACTCTTTCAACTAAGGGGGAGGCACTCGCTACAGGCAGTTCTGCCTTTTGTCTCCCTCACTCACATAGAACAAAACAAAATATATATACAGTACATATACACACCTTGCTCTCTCTCTCTCTCTCTCTCTCTATATATATATATATATATATATATATATATATATATATATCGTGTGGGTGTGTGTGTTTGTGTGTGTAGTATATTTTAGAAACATATAATCAAGAGCTCCATTGTCTCCTTGTTCTTTATGCTTCCAGACCCTTCCTCCTGTTTCTCACCCCCTCCCACACATACCTCATTCACATCCATTATAATTCAGGAGTCTGACATTGTTTGTATCATTCCAGGCGTGTTTTAGTTTCCCCTCCTAGGTTCTTCACATATTCTATGATCGTGTGTAAATATATCATGTGTTGTTCTTGTCATATCATATTTTTTTGTTTTCTATGTAGTTGCTTGTTTCTTATATATCTTTCACCGGTCGTTTACATATTATATGATTGTTTTTTAATGTGTCTTGTTTTTATAGTTTCTTTTTTGTTTATTTAGTTAATTGTTTCTTCTATATCCTTCTCCGGGCCTGTAAATATTCTATGATTGTTTGTTATTGTTTCATGTATATTTATTTTCCCTTTGTCTCTATAGTTACTTGTTTCTTCTATATTCTTCTTCCCATGATAATCCATGTTATTTAACGAACCATTACTTAAGAAATATTTGTAATGATAAATATACGGGCTCTTATTAACCCTTTCAGTACCGGTTCCGTCCTTTTCACTTTACTTTGGCTACTATTAGACGATTTTATTCAGTTTGAAGAGGGCCTCCAGCAGTTAACAGGCTTCCAACTATCTCGCATAACTCAATACCGCAGATCCTTCTTAAGGGAAGATCTCCACTTGAGGGATTTTTTTCTTGACCCCTTTTTCCCTCATGTTTAGCTCCATTGCTTTTGATATTATAAAATGTTTGCTCCATTAGTTTAGCGATTTTAAGAACTTTCACCCCATATTAAGACCTTTCGTGCCATTCAGGTGTCGATTTTATCCTGGCGAGCGATAGCGAGCCTGTAATTTAAGAGGAATCGGCCTTCGGCCGGGACATTTTTCTACCGAAAAATGTACAAATTTACATTGAAAGGGACTCAAGGGGGTGTAATTTTAAGCTTGATGGAGGTCTAGGGAACAAACTAAATACCTCCCCTTAAGCTGCACACAATGGTATACATAGAGCTAGAACAAAACTAAAAAGACGTCGCCGGTACGGAAGGGGTTAGGAGTAATTTTGAACAGTGCTTAAGGGAGCCCACCTCGCTTTTTTTCTCTTTCTCTCCCTCTCTCTTTGGCTTGTATCCATTCGGCCCCATTCAGCCTACTGTTTTAAGACGTCTACCCCCATCCAGGTGTCAATATTTTCCTGACGAGCGGTAGCGAGCCAGCATATATATATTTTTGTTTTGACAGGAAGTGAAATTTGTACATTTTTTCGATAGAAAAATTTCTCCGGCGAAGCCGGATTTCTCCATACAATGTTGGCTCGCTATCGCTCGCCAGGAAAATATTGACACCTGGATGGGAGTAGAGGTATTAAAAGAGTAGGTTGAATGGGGCCGATCAATGGGGTCTGGCATCAATCCTTATTGTCGAAGATGTCACACTACGGCCTTGCATCATTAGTTCCACTAATTTCTTCTTATCTTCATAACAGAAAAATACGTGTAATGGTATATGGCCTTTATTCTCAATTTCACTCAATAAATGCTGGTGTTCCCCAGGGATCAGTTTTGGCCCCAACTCTGTTCCTCATTCATATCAATGATCTCATATCTACCAGTCATAATCCAATACATTCCTACGCAGATTACTCAACACTCCACAGTTCCTTCACATTTACCAATTCTTTCACCCAACCCGATCTTATAAATTCAAAAATAAACACTGCAATTTCTCTGAACCAGGACCTTTCTAGAATTAATGAATGGGGACAAAAGAATCTAGTTTCCTTTAATGCACAGAAAACCAAGTATATTCAATTTTCTAACCGACAGAATCTCACCGACTCCCATATATTTTGTATTGATGTAAATATTCCCACTTCCCCTAGTATTGACATTTTCGGTATAACATTAACTACTAACTTGAGCTGGACACATTATGTTAGAAGCATTGCTAAATGCCTCTAAAAAACTGGGACTCCTGTACAGAGTTCGAGAATTCTTCACTGACGAGCAGTTGGCCGTAATATATAAAAGTCATGTGCGTTCTCAGATGGATTACTGTTCACCTCTGTGGAGTGGAAGTGGAGTGGTTGCATTGAGGCAGTTGGACAAAATTCAAAATAAAGCTATTAGATTAATCAATAACCCTGCAATCACACAGGACCTTCCTACATTATCCATACGAAGAAACGTTGCATCCCTTGCATTATTCTACAGATATTTTCACAGCAATTGTTCCGAAGAACTTGCTTCAATTGTGCCGCCTCTCCACATCTTTCCCCGTAGAACTAGGGCAGCTGAGAGCGCCCATGAATTTACACTTTCTCCTCCACAATGCAGAACTTCTGCTTATCAAAATTCATTTATCCCCAGAACTACTACTCTTTGGAATTCACTTCCCTCGAGTTGCTTTCGACAAACTTACAATCTACAACAGTTTAAATCCAGTTGTTACAAACATTTTATGAATGGAGGATGCCTTTAGGCACATGGACCTTTTTGTTTTATCTGTGTTTTTCCTTCCTCCGTTCATTGTCTCTTTAAAAAAAAAAAAAAAAAAAAAGGAAAAAATCGACACCTGGATGGGGATAAACGTCTTAAAACAGTTGGCTGAATGGGGCTGAATGGATACAAGTCAGGGAAAGAGAGAAAAGGAGAGATAGATAAACAAAAGGGTGACTCCCTTAATTTACTCAGATATTGCCACGGATATCGAATGGTGAATTGCAATTAGGTCTATTGATAATTTATATCTGACTTCCATTAATTAGGTTATTAAAAATGTACCATTAAGGATTGGGCATGTAGTGTGTGTGTGTGTGTGTGTGTGTGTGAGAGAGAGAGAGAGAGAGAGTGAGTGAGTGAGTGAGTGAGAGAGAGAGAGAGTACGTGTGTGTGAGTGTGTGTATGTTTATGATAAGGATAGAGCACTAAAAGCAGTCTGTGTGTAGGTGTGTGTGTGAGAGAAAGAGAGTGTGTGTGTATGTGTGTGAGAGAGAGAGAGAATATGTGTGTGAGAGAGAGAGAGAGAGTGTGTGTGTGTTAAGGATAGGGCATCACAAGCAGTATGTATGTGTGTGTGTCTGTGTGTGTGAGAGAGAGAGAGAGAGAGAGTGTGTGTGTGAGTGTGTATGTGCACTCACGTGTACGGGCTTAACAATATAAAGCTGTATTCAGAATTTAATATTCCCGTTGCTAGAATAAAATGAAACAAATTAAATATATATTTAACCCCTTCTGTACCAGGAACGTCCTTTTAACGTTATGCTGGCTACTACTAGACGATTGTGTTCAGTTTAAAAAGGGCCTCGAGCCATTAACAGGCTTCGAGCTATCTCACTTATCCCATTTTACTACCTCAAATCCTTCTTAACCCCTTCTGTACCGGCGACCTCTGTTGTACTTTATTCTAGCTATATTTATATGATTTTATGCAGCTTAGGAAGGGTCTGTGGTGGTTAAAAGGGTTAATTAAGATAGTTCGAAGGCTTATAATTGGTAGAGATCCTTTCTCAACTGAATAAAATCGTCTACTAGTTGCAAGACTATAGTGAAAAATACGTCGCCGGTACAGAAGGGGTTAATCAGCACAAAACCGTCTAAATATCTCAAGAATATAATTACAAAAACTTCGCCGGTACAGAAGGGGTTAATGACGTCATCCAGGTGTTAATTATTATATATAATTGTATAGCAGTGGCCGAGGGATTTTCTAACTGTATAGCGAGGACAAATAATGATACACTAGCGAACTCTCCCGATAAATGGCTTGACCCTCAAACATGTTATTGGCCACTTGCGAGTTTCAGGCTATAAGGAAGTTGGACCTGTAAACATCGATAATAAACACAAATATATTAATTATGTAGGATTCTGTTGGATAGATAGTGTGTTGAATTTGGTGTTATGTATTTATAAATTTACTAAAACCGTATTATAGCTGGTTATTCTGCTAAATATCGATGTCTACAGCTCCAACTTCCTTATAGAACGAAACTCGCAAGTGGTCAATTATTGGGATTCAACAGATAACCTTTTCAGTACATGGACGCATTTGTCTTCTGGGTATACTTTATAATTTCTATGTGTATGCATGAGACAAACAGGCAGGTTGCTTGTAACGAGTGTCTCCCTAGAGCCAAAAGAGTGACAAAACCAAATTCAAGAGACTGTGGGGTCGAAATGCCTGGACACACGAAGTTTAACGCAGCTTAAGGCATAGGATGAAGGAAAGATTGATTGAGGGAGAGAGTTCCAGAGTTCACTTATTGAGTAAAACAAAGACTGAGAACATTTGCCAATTCTTGGGTTGGAGAGCTGGGTTGAATTGGAGTGGGACTGTGTTGAAAGGTACTCGCACTCGCCACAAGGGAAGGGGTATGCACTGAGAAAGCTCTGAAGAACACTGATTGTTGTAATATCGATTGTAGAGTGAAAGAGCTGCAACATTGTGGCGTATAGAAAGAGATTCTAGGGAACGATGGGACGAAATGCTTTGGACTGTACTCTTTTGACAGATGAATAGATATATGGATAGATATATAGATGAATTGATATATAGATAGATTAATAGATAGAGCGAAGAGAAAGAAAATGTAAACAATAACAATATATTCTACTAACATGGAAACAATACTCAATACATGGGCACACTGTACAGAGCAAGAAGCTGTGCCGGGGTGATGAATCCACTGAGACGGTTGAGCACACTTAACTTCTGGGAAGCTGTTCTAGCAAGAGTGGTAATATGAAGTTGTTATAATCATAAACGCATTTGCTAATTTATCCCACCATACATAAATGTTGAGCGATTTTATATGTCATTGAAATAAGATTAAAATTCTACAACTTTAAGGGGGGTCACCGTTTTTTGTTCTTTCTCTCCTTTTCTCTCTTTCCCTGGCTTGTATCCATTCGGCCCCATTCAGTCTACTGTTTTATTTATTTATTAATATATTTTTTTTAGTTTCCTCGCTAGACCTACATCAAGCTTAGAAAAACACCCCCTCGACCAACTTTCAAGATAAATGTGTACATTTTTTTTAGAAAAATGTCCCGGCTGAAGACTGGTTCCTTCTAAAATTAGAAGCTCGCTATCGCTCGCCAGGAAAAAATCGGCACCGAAAGGACACGAAGGGTCTTAATATTGACAAGAGATGTCTCAAAAAGGTCTCAAAATCGCCAAATTAACGGAATGAACGTCTTAAAACCTCAAAACTAATATGCTAAACATGAGGGAGATGGTGGCCCAGAAAAAGCGAGTACTATCCCCTTAAGGAAATTGGATGTTTAACCTTTTCAGTATTCGATGACGCTTTTCGTCGTTTAATTCTGGGTATCATTAGACGATTTTATATAGCTTACAGAGGACCTGTGGAAGTCAAGAGGGTAAAGACGGTTTCAATTAACCCTTTGACTTCCGTAC
>CM064579.1:53888153-53904581 GCA_032716605.1 Paralithodes platypus | reverse complement strand
TTATTGGCTTATTTATTTACCTTTCTATTGTTTTTTTAGCTTTCTCTCCAGACCTCCATCAAGCTTAAATTTGTACATTTTTCGGTGGAAAAATTTCACGGCAAAATTTCACGGCCGTAGGCCGATTCTTCCTGAAATTACAGGTTCGCTATCGCTCGCCAGGAAAAAATCGACACCTAAATGGTACGAAATGTCCTAATATTGACATAGAAATGGGGTGAAAGGTCTTAAAAACGCCAAAATAATGGGCCTAACGCCTTATAATCTCAAAATCCATGGGTTAAACATGAGGGAGAAGGGAGTCCAGGAAAAACAACTCCCCCCCCCCCCCCCCCGTTAAGTTAGGCGTAATTATGACACACAGCGGGCGCCACCTGTCCGGGAATAGGGGAACTGTTCGGCTTCTGTACTTTTGTTAGTAAATAAAGTTTAAGGGGGGATGGTTCACTTTTTGGGCGATTTTTGCATGTATTCATTATTTTTCTAGTTTCCTCCCTAGACCTCCATAAAAAAAAAAAAAAAAAAAAAAAAAAAAAAAAACATCCATTAGATCCCCCTTCTAGATTAATGTGTACATTTTTCGGTAGAAAAATGTCCCGGCCAATGGGTTCTTCAAACATTACAGGCTCACTATTGTTCGCCAGGGTAAAAATCGACACCTAAATAGCACGAAAGTTCTAAATATTGACGAAGAAATGGGGCGAAAGGTCTTAAAATCGACTAACTAATGGGGTAAACATCTTAACAACTGAAAACTAATGGGGCTGAACCTGAGGGAGAAAGTGGTCCATAAAACCGGCCCATGTTCCCTTAAGTTAACCCCTTGAGCACCGTCGACATCCTTTCCATTCCATTTTGGGCTACTATTAATCGATTTTATTCAGTTTAGGAAGGACCTCTAGCAATAATATGGCTTCCAACAATCCCGACCGACCCTTTTCACTACCACAGATCCTTCCTAAGCTGCATGATATCGTCTACATACAGCTAGAAGGGACTATAACACACGTCGCTGGGTACTGAAAGGGTTAAAGTTGAGGGGGAGGAAAGAAAGAGCGAAGTAGAAGAGTTAACCCCTTCTGTATCGGCGACGTCTCTTTAGTATTTTGTTTTCTAGCGCTACCGGTATGTAGATGATTTTGTGCAGCTTAAGAAGGATCTGAAAATACAGAAAATATAAGCGTCATCGTATCTTGAAAGGGTAAACATGCTTGCACTTTGTACAGTCGCGCTAATAAGTCATGGCCCAGCTGTCAGTACGTTTGGTTTGCTCTGTACTGTATTAACCCCTTCAGACTCATATGACGCAGAGGTTGCCAGATTAGCAATAAGAAATAGAGTTCTCTCACTCTTATAATTACCTCTCCAAAATTAGTTTTCTGCCCACAGCTAACTCAAAGACAACTGCAGAGGTTGAAGTAACTAAACTAAAGGTTTGTAAATACCCCTGATGGTAATAAAGGCTTTAAAGTATCCCTAATAGGCTCAAAATTGCGTCATATGTCGGAGAGGGTTAATGTCTGTCAGATGTTGGACAGGGTGAGTAAGTGTAGGAACATGTTTGTATATTTCACTCGATATGAAGAAATGAAGTTTAGATATTGCTGGTACCAATTATTGATCAAAACATACTTGGTGCCTAGACATTACTTATTAGCGCGACTGTACACTCGGATGCCATAGTCTCTAACCCACTCATAACAATTTTGGATGAAGTTTGCTTTTCAAAATGTAGATGTGAGTTGCCTAGGTTCGAGTCCTTGGAGTGCCACATTGTATTTGTTGATTTCATTAATTGAGTTTAGAAGTGAAGTTGGTTGGTGGAAAAAACATAATAATATATAGTTTTGTAATTGCCGACTTGCGAGTTTCGTTCTATAAGGAAGTTGGAGCTGTAGACACGATAATTAGCATAATTTACAGCTAAAATACGGTCGTAGTACACATATAAATACGGTCGTAGTACACATATAAATACGGTCGTAGTACACATATAAATACGGTCGTAGTACACATATAAATACGGTCGTAGTACACATAAATACGGTCGTAGTACACATATAAATACGGTAGTAGTACATTTATAAATACATAAAACCCAATTCAACATACTATTTATCCATCAGAAACGTACATTATTATGGCATTTCTATTTAACATCGATGTTCACGGCTCCAACTTCCTTATAGCCTGTAACTCGCAAGTGGTCAATTGATGTATAGAGAATGATGTTCATAAATTCGTTTGCAGAGACCCGACTTCCATAATTAGAAATACGTGAGATCCTAGACTATTTATGATTGGGCTGCAGAGACTATGGCATCCGAGTGTACCGCTGTTGTTTATGATTGGGCTGTAGAGACTATGGCATCCCCGAGTGTACCGCTGTTGTTTATGATTGTGCTGTAGAGACTATGGCATCCGAGTGTACCGCTGTTGTTTATGATTGGGTTGTAGAGACTATGGCATCCGAGTGTACCGCTGTTGTTTATGATTGGGCTGTAGAGACTATGGCATCCCCGAGTGTACCGCTTTTGTTTATGATTGGGCTGTAGAGACTATGGCATCCCCGAGTGTACCGCTTTTGTTTATGATTGGGCTGTAGAGACTATGACATCCGAGTGTACCGCTTTTGTTTATGATTGGGCTGTAGAGACTATGGCATCCGAGTGTACCGCTTTTGTTTATGATTGGGCTGTAGAGACTATGGCATCCGAGTGTACCGCTGTTGTTTATGATTGGGCTGTAGAGACTATGGCATCCGAGTGTACCGCTTTTGTTTATGATTGGGCTGTAGAGACTATGGCATCCGAGTGTACTGCTTTTGTTTATGATTGGGCTGTAGAGACTGGCATCCGAGTGTACCGCTTTTGTTTATGATTGGGCTGTAGAGACTATGGCATCCGAGTGTACCGCTTTTGTTTATGATTGGGCTGTAGAGACTATGGCATCCGAGTGTACCGCTGTTGTTTATGATTGGGCTGTAGAGACTATGGCATCCGAGTGTACCGCTTTTGTTTATGATTGGGCTGTAGAGACTATGGCATCCGAGTGTACCGCTGTTGTTTATGATTGGGCTGTAGAGACTATGGCATCCGAGTGTACCGCTTTTGTTTATGATTGGGCTGTAGAGACTATGGCATCCGAGTGTACCGCTTTTGTTTATGATTGGGCTGTAGAGACTATGGCATCCGAGTGTACCGTACCGCTTTTGTTTATGATTGGGCTGTAGAGACTATGGCATCTGAGTGTACCGCTGTTATTTATGATTGGGCTGTAGAGACTATGGCATCCGAGTGTACCGCTTTTGTTTATGATTGGGCTGTAGAGACTATGGCATCCGAGTGTACTGCTTTTGTTTATGATTGGCCTGTAGAGACTATGGCATCCCCGAGTGTACCGCTTTTGTTTATGATTGGGCTGTAGAGACTATGGCATCCGAGTGTACCGCTGTTGTTTATGATTGGGCTGTAGAGACTATGGCATCCGAGTGTACCGCTTTTGTTTATGATTAGGCTGTAGAGACTATGGCATCCGAGTGTACCGCTTTTGTTTATGATTGGGCTGTAAAGACTATGGCATCCGAGTGTACCACTTTTGTGTATGATTGGGCTGTAGAGACTATGGCATCCGAGTGTACCGCTTTTGTTTATGATTGGGCTGTAGAGACTATGGCATCCGAGTGTACCGCTTTTGTTTATGATTGGGCTGTAGAGACTATGGCATCCGAGTGTACCGCTGTTGTTTATGATTGGGCTGTAGAGACTATGGCATCCGAGTGTACCGCTTTTGTTTATGATTGGGCTGTAGAGACTATGGCATCCGAGTGTACCGCTTTTGTTTATGATTGGGCTGTAGAGACTATGGCATCCGAGTGTACCGCTTTTGTTTATGATTGGGCTGTAGAGACTATGGCATCCGAGTGTACCGCTGTTGTTTATGATTGGGCTGTAGAGACTATGGCATCCGAGTATACCGCTTTTGTTTATGATTGGGCTGTAGAGACTATGGCATCCGAGTGTACCGCTTTTGTTTATGATTGGGCTGTAGAGATTATGGCATCCGAGTGTACCGCTTTTGTTTATGATTGGACTGTAGAGACTATGGCATCCGAGTGTACCGCTTTTGTTTATGATTGGGCTGTAGAGACTATGGCATCCGAGTGTACCGCTGTTGTTTATGATTGGGCTGTAGACTATGGCATCCGAGTGTACCGCTGTTGTTTATGATTGGGCTGTAGAGACTATGGCATCCGAGTGTACCGCTTTTGTTTATGATTGGGCTGTAGAGACTATGGCATCCGAGTGTACCGCTGTTGTTTATGATTGGGCTGTAGAGACTATGGCATCCGAGTGTACCGCTTTTGTTTATGATTGGGCTGTAGAGACTATGGCATCCGAGTGTACCGCTGTTGTTTATGATTGGGCTGTAGAGACTATGGCATCCGAGTGTACCGCTGTTGTTTATGATTGGGCTGTAGAGACTATGGCATCCGAGTGTACCGCTGTTGTTTATGATTGGGCTGTAGAGACTATGGCATCCGAGTGTACCGCTGTTGTTTATGATTGGGCTGTAGAGACTATGGCATCCGAGTGTACCGCTGTTGTTTATGATTGGGCTGTAGAGACTATGGCATCCGAGTGTACCGCTTTTGTTTATGATTGGACTGTAGAGACTATGGCATCCGAGTGTACGGCTTTTGTTTATGATTGGGCTGTAGAGACTATGGCATCCGAGTGTACCGCTTTTGTTAATGATTGGGATGTAGAGACTATGGTATCCGAGTGTACCGCTTTTGTTTATGATTGGGCTGTAGAGACTATGGCATCCGAGTGTACCGCTTTTGTTTATGATTGGGCTGTAGAGACTATGGCATCCGAGTGTACCGCTTTTGTTTATGATTGGGCTGTAGAGACTATGGCATCCCCGAGTGTACCGCTGTTGTTTATGATTGGGCTGTAGAGACTATGGCATCCGAGTGTACCGCTTTTGTTTATGATTGGGCTGTAGAGACTATGGCATCCGAGTGTACCGCTTTTGTTTATGATTGGGCTGTAGAGACTATGGCATCCGAGTGTACCGCTGTTGTTTATGATTGGGCTGTAGAGACTATGGCATCCGATTGTACCGCTTTTGTTTATGATTGGGCTTTAGAGACTATGGCATCCGAGTGTACCGCTTTTGTTTATGATTGGGCTGTAGAGACTATGGCATCCGAGTGTACCGCTGTTGTTTATGATTGGGCTGTAGAGACTATGGCATCCGAGTGTACCGCTGTTGTTTATGATTGGGCTGTAGAGACTATGGCATCCAAGTGTACCGCTTTTGTTTATGATTGGGCTGTAGAGACTATGGCATCCGAGTGTACCGCTGTTGTTTATGATTGGGCTGTAGAGACTATGGCATCCGAGTGTACCACTTTTGTTTATGATTGGGCTGTAGAGACTATGGCATCCGAGTGTACCGCTTTTGTTTATGATTGGGCTGTAGAGACTATGGCATCCGAGTGTACCGCTTTTGTTTATGATTAGGCTGTAGAGACTATGGCATCCGAGTGTACCGCTTTTGTTGATGATTGGGCTGTAGAGACTATGGCATCCGAGTGTACCGCTGTTGTTTATGATTGGGCTGTAGAGACTATGGCATCCGAGTGTACCGCTGTTGTTTATGATTGGGCTGTAGAGACTATGGCATCCGAGTGTACCGCTTTTGTTTATGATTTGGCTGTAGAGACTATGGCATCCGAGTGTACCGCTTTTGTTTATGATTGGGCTTTAGAGACTATGGCATCCGAGTGTACCGCTTTTGTTTATGATTGGGCTGTAGAGACTATGTCATCCGAGTGTACCGCTTTTGTTTATGATTGGGCTGTAGAGACTATGGCATCCGAGTGTACCGCTGTTGTTTATGATTGGGCTGTAGAGACTATGGCATCCGAGTGTACCGCTGTTGTTTATGATTGGGCTGTAGAGACTATGGCATCCAAGTGTACCGCTGTTGTTTATGATTGGGCTGTAGAGACAATGGCATCCGAGTGTACCGCTGTTGTTTATGATTGGGCTGTAGAGACTATGGCATCCGAGTGTACCGCTGTTGTTTATGATTGGGCTGTAGAGACTATGGCATCCGAGTGTACCGCTGTTGTTTATGATTGGGCTGTAGAGACTATGGCATCCGAGTGTACCGCTTTTGTTTATGATTGGGCTGTAGAGACTATGGCATCCGAGTGTACCGCTTTTGTTTATGATTGGGCTGTAGAGACTATGGCATCCGAGTGTACCACTTTTGTTTATGATTGGGCTGTAGAGACTATGGCATCCGAGTGTACCGCTGTTGTTTATGATTGGGCTGTAGAGACTATGGCATCCGAGTGTACCGCTGTTGTTTATGATTGGGCTGTAGAGACTATGGCATCCGTGTGTACCGCTGTTGTTTATGATTGGGCTGTAGAGACTATGGCATCCGAGTGTACCGCTTTTGTTTATGATTGGGCTGTAGAGACTATGGCATCCGAGTGTACCGCTTTTGTTTATGATTGGGCTGTAGAGACTATGGCATCCGAGTGTACCGCTTTTGTTTATGATTGGGCTGTAGAGACTATGGCATCCGAGTGTACCGCTTTTGTTTATGATTGGGCTGTAAAGACTATGGCATCCGAGTGTACCACTTTTGTGTATGATTGGGCTGTAGAGACTATGGCATCCGAGTGTACCGCTTTTGTTTATGATTGGGCTGTAGAGACTATGGCATCCGAGTGTACCGCTTTTGTTTATGATTGGGCTGTAGAGACTATGGCATCCGAGTGTACCGCTGTTGTTTATGATTGGGCTGTAGAGACTATGGCATCCGAGTGTACCGCTTTTGTTTATGATTGGGCTGTAGAGACTATGGCATCCGAGTGTACCGCTTTTGTTTATGATTGGGCTGTAGAGACTATGGCATCCGAGTGTACCGCTTTTGTTTATGATTGGGCTGTAGAGACTATGGCATCCGAGTGTACCGCTGTTGTTTATGATTGGGCTGTAGAGACTATGGCATCCGAGTGTACCGCTTTTGTTTATGATTGGGCTGTAGAGACTATGGCATCCGAGTGTACCGCTTTTGTTTATGATTGGGCTGTAGAGATTATGGCATCCGAGTGTACCGCTTTTGTTTATGATTGGACTGTAGAGACTATGGCATCCGAGTGTACCGCTTTTGTTTATGATTGGGCTGTAGAGACTATGGCATCCGAGTGTACCGCTGTTGTTTATGATTGGGCTGTAGAGACTGGCATCCGAGTGTACCGCTGTTGTTTATGATTGGGCTGTAGAGACTATGGCATTCCCGAGTGTACCGCTTTTGTTTATGATTGGGCTGTAGAGACTATGGCATCCGAGTGTACCGCTGTTGCTTATGATTGGGCTGTAGAGACTATGGCATCCGAGTGTACCGCTTTTGTTTATGATTGGGCTGTAGAGACTATGGCATCCGAGTGTACCGTACCGCTGTTGTTTATGATTGGGCTGTAGAGACTATGGCATCCGAGTGTACCGCTGTTGTTTATGATTGGGCTGTAGAGACTATGGCATCCGAGTGTACCGCTGTTGTTTATGATTGGGCTGTAGAGACTATGGCATCCGAGTGTACCGCTGTTGTTTATGATTGGGCTGTAGAGACTATGGCATCCGAGTGTACCGCTGTTGTTTATGATTGGGCTGTAGAGACTATGGCATCCGAGTGTACCGCTTTTGTTTATGATTGGACTGTAGAGACTATGGCATCCGAGTGTACGGCTTTTGTTTATGATTGGGCTGTAGAGACTATGGCATCCGAGTGTACCGCTTTTGTTAATGATTGGGATGTAGAGACTATGGTATCCGAGTGTACCGCTTTTGTTTATGATTGGGCTGTAGAGACTATGGCATCCGAGTGTACCGCTTTTGTTTATGATTGGGCTGTAGAGACTATGGCATCCGAGTGTACCGCTTTTGTTTATGATTGGGCTGTAGAGACTATGGCATCCCTGTGTACCGCTGTTGTTTATGATTGGGCTGTAGAGACTATGGCATCCGAGTGTACCGCTTTTGTTTATGATTGGGCTGTAGAGACTATGGCATCCGAGTGTACCGCTTTTGTTTATGATTGGGCTGTAGAGACTATGGCATCCGAGTGTACCGCTGTTGTTTATGATTGGGCTGTAGAGACTATGGCATCCGATTGTACCGCTTTTGTTTATGATTGGGCTTTAGAGACTATGGCATCCGAGTGTACCGCTTTTGTTTATGATTGGGCTGTAGAGACTATGGCATCCGAGTGTACCGCTGTTGTTTATGATTGGGCTGTAGAGACTATGGCATCCGAGTGTACCGCTGTTGTTTATGATTGGGCTGTAGAGACTATGGCATCCGAGTGTACCGCTGTTGTTTATGATTGGGCTGTAGAGACTATGGCATCCGAGTGTACCGCTGTTGTTTATGATTGGGCTGTAGAGACTATGGCATCCGAGTGTACCGCTGTTGTTTATGATTGGGCTGTAGAGACTATGGCATCCAAGTGTACCGCTTTTGTTTATGATTGGGCTGTAGAGACTATGGCATCCGAGTGTACCGCTGTTGTTTATGATTGGGCTGTAGAAACTATGGCATCCGAGTGTACCACTTTTGTTTATGATTGGGCTGTAGAGACTATGGCATCCGAGTGTACCGCTTTTGTTTATGATTGGGCTGTAGAGACTATGGCATCCGAGTGTACCGCTTTTGTTTATGATTAGGCTGTAGAGACTATGGCATCCGAGTGTACCGCTTTTGTTGATGATTGGGCTGTAGAGACTATGGCATCCGAGTGTACCGCTGTTGTTTATGATTGGGCTGTAGAGACTATGGCATCCGAGTGTACCGCTGTTGTTTATGATTGGGCTGTAGAGACTATGGCATCCGAGTGTACCGCTTTTGTTTATGATTTGGCTGTAGAGACTATGGCATCCGAGTGTACCGCTTTTGTTTATGATTGGGCTTTAGAGACTATGGCATCCGAGTGTACCGCTTTTGTTTATGATTGGGCTGTAGAGACTATGGCATCCGAGTGTACCGCTGTTGTTTATGATTGGGCTGTAGAGACTATGGCATCCGAGTGTACCGCTGTTGTTTATGATTGGGCTGTAGAGACTATGGCATCCAAGTGTACCGCTGTTGTTTATGATTGGGCTGTAGAGACAATGGCATCCGAGTGTACCGCTGTTGTTTATGATTGGGCTGTAGAGACTATGGCATCCGAGTGTACCGCTGTTGTTTATGATTGGGCTGTAGAGACTATGGCATCCGAGTGTACCGCTGTTGTTTATGATTGGGCTGTAGAGGCTATGGCATCCGAGTGTACCGCTTTTGTTTATGATTGGGCTGTAGAGACTATGGCATCCGAGTGTACCGCTTTTGTTTATGATTGGGCTGTAGAGACTATGGCATCCGAGTGTACCACTTTTGTTTATGATTGGGCTGTAGAGACTATGGCATCCGAGTGTACCGCTGTTGTTTATGATTGGGCTGTAGAGACTATGGCATCCGAGTGTACCGCTGTTGTTTATGATTGGGCTGTAGAGACTATGGCATCCGTGTGTACCGCTGTTGTTTATGATTGGGCTGTAGAGACTATGGCATCCGAGTGTACCGCTTTTGTTTATGATTGGGCTGTAGAGACTATGGCATCCGAGTGTACCGCTGTTGTTTATGATTGGGCTGTAGAGACTATGGCATCCGAGTGTACCGCTGTTGTTTATGATTGGGCTGTAGAGACTATGGCATCCAAGTGTACCGCTGTTGTTTATGATTGGGCTGTAGAGACAATGGCATCCGAGTGTACCGCTGTTGTTTATGATTGGGCTGTAGAGACTATGGCATCCGAGTGTACCGCTGTTGTTTATGATTGGGCTGTAGAGACTATGGCATCCGAGTGTACCGCTTTTGTTTATGATTGGGCTGTAGAGACTATGGCATCCGAGTGTACCGCTTTTGTTTATAATTGGGCTGTAGAGACTATGGCATCCGAGTGTACCGCTGTTGTTTATGATTGGGCTGTAGAGACTATGGCATCCGAGTGTACCTCTTTTGTTTATGATTGGGCTGTAGAGACTATGGCATCCCCGAGTGTACCGCTTTTGTTTATGATTGGGCTATAGAGACTATGGCATCCGAGTGTACCGCTTTTGTTTATGATTGGGCTGTAGAGACTATGGCATCCGAGTGTACCGCTGTTGTTTATGATTGGGCTGTAGAGACTATGGCATCCGAGTGTACCGCTGTTGTTTATGATTGGGCTGTAGAGACTATGGCATCCGAGTGTACCGCTGTTGTTTATGATTGGGCTGTAGAGACTATGGCATCCGAGTGTACCGCTGTTGTTTATGATTGGGCTGTAGAGACTATGGCATCCGAGTGTACCGCTGTTGTTTATGATTGGGCTCTAGAGACTATGGCATCCGAGTGTACCGCTGTTGTTTATGATTGGGCTTCTAGAGACTATGGCATCCGAGTGTACCGCTGTTGTTTATGATTGGGCTTCTAGAGACTATGGCATCCGAGTGTACCGCTGTTGTTTATGATTGGGCTGTAGAGACTATGGCATCCGAGTGTACCGCTTTTGTTTTTGATTGGGCTGTAGAAACTATGGCATCCCCGTGTGTACCACTGATGTTTATGATTGGGCTGTAGAGACTATGGCATCCGAGTGTACCGCTGTTGTTTATGATCGGGCTGTAGAGACTATGGCATCCGAGTGTACCGCTGTTGTTTATGATTGGGCTGTAGAGACTATGGCATCCGAGTGTACCGCTTTTGTTTATGATTGGGCTGTAGAGGCTATGGCATCCAAGTGTACCGCTGTTGTTTATGATTGGGCTGTAGAGACTATGGCATCCCCGAGTGTACCGCTTTTGTTTATGATTGGGCTGTAGAGACTATGGCATCCGAGTGTACCGCTGTTGTTTATGATTGGGCTGTAGAGACTATGGCATCCGAGTGTACCGCTTTTGTTTATGATTGGGCTGTAGAGACTATGGCAGCCGAGTGTACCGCTTTTGTTTATGATTGGGCTGTAGAGGCTATGGCATCCAAGTGTACCGCTGTTGTTTATGATTGGGCTGTAGAGACTATGGCATCCGAGTGTACCGCTGTTGTTTATGATTGGGCTGTAGAGACTATGGCATCCCCGAGTGTACCGCTTTTGTTTATGATTGGGCTGTAGAGACTATGGCATCCGAGTGTACCGCTTTTGTTTATGATTTGGCTGTAGAGACTATGGCATCCGAGTGTACCGCTTTTGTTTATGATTGGGCTTTAGAGACTATGGCATCCGAGTGTACCGCTTTTGTTTATGATTGGGCTGTAGAGACTATGGCATCCGAGTGTACCGCTGTTGTTTATGATTGGGCTGTAGAGACTATGGCATCCCCGAGTGTACCGCTGTTGTTTATGATTGGGCTGTAGAGACTATGGCATCCCCGAGTGTACCGCTTTTGTTTATGATTGGGCTCTAGAGACTATGGCATCCGAGTGTACCGCTTTTGTTTATGATTGGGCTGTAGAGACTATGGCATCCGAGTGTACCGCTGTTGTTTATGATTGGGCTGTAGAGACTATGGCATCCGAGTGTACCGCTTTTGTTTATGATTGGGCTGTGGAGACTATGGCATCCGAGTGTACTGCTTTTGTTTATGATTGGGCTGTAGAGACTATGGCATCCCCGAGTGTACCGCTTTTGTTTGTGATTGGGCTGTAGAGACTATGGCATCCGAGTGTACCGCTGTTGTTTATGATTGGGCTGTAGAGACTATGGCATCCCCGAGTGTACCGCTGTTGTTTGTGATTGGGCTGTAGAGACTATGGCATCCCCGAGTGTACCGCTGTTATTTATGATTGGGCTGTAGAGACTATGGTATCCGAGTGTACCGCTGTTGTTTATGATTGGGCTGTAGAGACTATGGCATCCGAGTGTACCGCTGTTGTTTATGATTGGGCTGTAGAGACTATGGTATCCGAGTGTACCGCTCTTGTTTATGATTGGGCTGTAGAGACTATGGCATCCGAGTGTACCGCTGTTGTTTATGATTGGGCTGTAGAGACTATGGCATCCGAGTGTACCGCTGTTGTTTATGATTGGGCTGTAGAGACTATGGCATCCCGGAGTGTACCGCTGTTGTTTATGATTGGGCTGTAGAGACTATGGCATCCCCGAGTGTACCGCTGTTATTTATGATTGGGCTGTAGAGACTATGGTATCCGAGTGTACCGCTTTTGTTTATGATTGGGCTGTAGAGACTATGGCATCCGAGTGTACCGCTGTTGTTTATAATTGGGCTGTAGAGACTATGGCATCTGAGTGTACCGCTGTTGTTTATGATTGGGCTGTAGAGACTGGCATCCCCGAGTGTACCGCTGTTGTTTATGATTGGGCTGTAGAGACTATGGTATCCGAGTGTACCGCTGTTGTTTATGATTGGGCTCTAGAGACTATGGCATCCGAGTGTACCGCTGTTGTTTATGATTGGGCTTCTAGAGACTATGGCATCCGAGTGTACCGCTGTTGTTTATGATCGGGCTGTAGAGACTATGGCATCCGAGTGTACCGCTGTTGTTTATGATTGGGCTGTAGAGACTATGGCATCCGAGTGTACCGCTGTTGTTTATGATTGGGCTGTAGAGACTATGGCATCCGAGTGTACCGCTTTTGTTTATGATTGGGCTGTAGAGGCTATGGCATCCAAGTGTACCGCTGTTGTTTATGATTGGGCTGTAGAGACTATGGCATCCCCGAGTGTACCGCTTTTGTTTATGATTGGGCTGTAGAGACTATGGCATCCGAGTGTACCGCTGTTGTTTATGATTGGGCTGTAGAGACTATGGCATCCGAGTGTACCGCTTTTGTTTATGATTGGGCTGTAGAGACTATGGCATCCGAGTGTACCGCTTTTGTTTATGATTGGGCTGTAGAGGCTATGGCATCCAAGTGTACCGCTGTTGTTTATGATTGGGCTGTAGAGACTATGGCATCCGAGTGTACCGCTGTTGTTTATGATTGGGCTGTAGAGACTATGGCATCCCCGAGTGTACCGCTTTTGTTTATGATTGGGCTGTAGAGACTATGGCATCCGAGTGTACCGCTTTTGTTTATGATTTGGCTGTAGAGACTATGGCATCCGAGTGTACCGCTTTTGTTTATGATTGGGCTTTAGAGACTATGGCATCCGAGTGTACCGCTTTTGTTTATGATTGGGCTGTAGAGACTATGGCATCCGAGTGTACCGCTTTTGTTTATGATTGGGCTGTAGAGACTATGGCATCCGAGTGTACCGCTGTTGTTTATGATTGGGCTGTAGAGACTATGGCATCCCCTAGTGTACCGCTGTTGTTTATGATTGGGCTGTAGAGACTATGGCATCCCCGAGTGTACCGCTTTTGTTTATGATTGGGCTCTAGAGACTATGGCATCCGAGTGTACCGCTTTTGTTTATGATTGGGCTGTAGAGACTATGGCATCCGAGTGTACCGCTGTTGTTTATGATTGGGCTGTAGAGACTATGGCATCCGAGTGTACCGCTGTTGTTTATGATTGGGCTGTGGAGACTATGGAATCCGAGTGTACTGCTTTTGTTTATGATTGGGCTGTAGAGACTATGGCATCCCCGAGTGTACCGCTTTTGTTTATGATTGGGCTGTAGAGACTATGGCATCCGAGTGTACCGCTGTTGTTTATGATTGGGCTGTAGAGACTATGGCATCCCCGAGTGTACCGCTGTTGTTTGTGATTGGGCTGTAGAGACTATGGCATCCCCGAGTGTACCGCTGTTATTTATGATTGGGCTGTAGAGACTATGGTATCCGAGTGTACCGCTGTTGTTTATGATTGGGCTGTAGAGACTATGGCATCCGAGTGTACCGCTGTTGTTTATGATTGGGCTGTAGAGACTATGGTATCCGAGTGTACCGCTCTTGTTTATGATTGGGCTGTAGAGACTATGGCATCCGAGTGTACCGCTGTTGTTTATGATTGGGCTGTAGAGACTATGGCATCCGAGTGTACCGCTGTTGTTTATGATTGGGCTGTAGAGACTATGGCATCCCGGAGTGTACCGCTGTTGTTTATGATTGGGCTGTAGAGACTATGGCATCCGAGTGTACCGCTGTTGTTTATGATTGGGCTGTAGAGACTATGGCATCCCCGAGTGTACCGCTGTTGTTTATGATTGGGCTGTAGAGACTATGGTATCCGAGTGTACCGCTTTTGTTTATGATTGGGCTGTAGAGACTATGGCATCCGAGTGTACCGCTGTTGTTTATAATTGGGCTGTAGAGACTATGGCATCTGAGTGTACCGCTGTTGTTTATGATTGGGCTGTAGAGACTGGCATCCCTGAGTGTACCGCTGTTGTTTATGATTGGGCTGTAGAGACTATGGCATCCGAGTGTACCGCTGTTGTTTATGATTGGGCTGTAGAGACTATGGTATCCGAGTGTACCGCTGTTGTTTATGATTGGGCTGTAGAGACTATGGCATCCCCGAGTGTACCGCTGTTGTTTATGATTGGGCTGTAGAGACTATGGCATCCGAGTGTACCACTGTTGTTTATGATTGGGTTGTAGAGACTATGGCATCCGAGTGTACCGCTGTTGGTTATAATTGGGCTGTAGAGACTATGGCATCCCCGAGTGTACCGCTTTTGTTTATGATTGGGCTGTAGAGACTATGGCATCCGAGTGTACCGCTGTTGTTTATGATTGGGCTGTAGAGACTATGGCATCCGAGTGTACCGCTGTTGTTTATGATTGGGCTGTAGAGACTATGGTATCCGAGTGTACCGCTGTTGTTTATGATTGGGCTGTAGAGACTATGGCATCCGAGTGTACCGCTGTTGTTTATGATTGGGCTGTAGAGACTATGGCATCCGAGTGTACCACTGTTGTTTATGATTGGGCTGTAGAGACTATGGCATCCGAGTGTACCGCTGTTGTTTATGATTGGGCTGTAGAGACTATGGTATCCGAGTGTACCGCTGTTATTTATGATTGGGCTGTAGAGACTATGGCATCCGAGTGTACCGCTGTTGGTTATGATTGGGCTGTAGAGACTATGGTATCCGAGTGTACTGCTGTTGTTTATGATTGGGCTGTAGAGACTGGCATCCGAGTGTACCGCTGTTGTTTATGATTGGGCTGTAGAGACTATGGCATCCGAGTGTACCGCTGTTGTTTATGATTGGGCTGTAGAGACTATGGCATGCGAGTGTACCGCTTTTGTTTCACGCTACTTGTCCTATTATACGAACTAAAATTTCACTTTGTATCTCTGCACTCACACATATATAAAAATATCAAGGGGGTCACCGGCTCTTTTTTTTTTTTTCTCTCCTTTTCTCTCTTTCCCTGTCTTGTATCCATTCGGCCCCATTCAGCCAACTGTTTTAAGACGTTTATTCCCATCCAGGTGTCGATTTCTTCCTGGCGAGCGATAGCGAGCCAGCATTGTATGGAAATCCGGCTTCGCCGGAGACATTTTTCTACCGAAAAATGTACACATTTAGTTTGCTGTCAAAAAATAAATATACTGTATATGTGTATATGCTGGCTCGCTACCGCTCGCCAGGAAAATATTGACACCTGGATGGGGGTAATCGTCTTAAAACAGTAGGATGCTTGGGGCCGAAGGGGTACAAACCAAAGAGAGAGGGAGAGAAAGAGCAAAAAAGCGAGGTGGGGTCCCTTAAGTAAATACAAAACAAAAAATGTAAAAACTCTCGTATCGATGTCAGTCCGGCTATTTTTGTACTGCATGGCTCGCAAAATATTTTTACTTGGCTCTCGTAAGCGGGGATCCGATTTTTAATGGGCGAAATTCAGAGGCTTATAAACACCAGCCCTGGACATGAGGAAAAACAAAACACGCTAAATAAAAATGCCGTGGAAAAAGCCGTTCACGTGAAAAGGTACGCTCTGAAAAAATGTGTGAGCACATTATTGAACATGTAGACGATGGGCCTCCTTTTTATAACATATCTTCATTTTATTAATTAAGTGTGTGTGAGATTTTATGTTTTGTTTTGGTTTGTTTTTCTGATGTGTTGTGGTGTCCCTGTTCGGGCTCTGTTGCAAGTCAGCCACCCCCATTAAAAAAAAAAAAAAAAAAAAATACATACATACATACATACATACATAAATTTTATAAAGACGTACCGGTACTTCAAACCAAGCCGTTTTATAAAAAGTTGGGTATTTTTATATATTTTGTGTTTGTTTATTTTGATTTCTATGTTAATGGAGGAGATAAAAGGCAAACCTGCCTCTAACAAGTGTCTCCCCCAAAGTTGAAAGAGTGACAGAGAGCCAAATTCAAGGTACGTTAGAGTCAAAATGTCTGGACACATGGAGCTTGAAGTATTTTAAGTCATTGGATGAGGGAAAG
>CM064579.1:53833153-53883153 GCA_032716605.1 Paralithodes platypus | reverse complement strand
GGTTGATATGGTCCACTGGTTGAGGTCTACTGGTTGAAATGGTCCACTGGTTGAGGTCTACTGGTTGATATGGTCCATTGGTTGAGGTCTACTGGTTGAAATGGTCTACCGGTTGAGATCTACTGGTTGATATGGTCCACTGGTTGAGGTCTACTGGTTTATATGGTCCACTGGTTGAGATCTACTGGTTGAAATGGTCCACTGGTTGAAATGGTCCACCGGTTGAGATCCACTGGTTGATATTGTCTACTGGTTGAGATCCACTGGTTGATATGGTCTACTGGTTGATATGGTCTACTGGTTGATATGGTTCACTGGTTGATATGGTCCACTGGTTGATATGGTCCACTGGTTGATATGGTCCACTGGTTGATATGGTCTACTGGTTGATATATGGTCCACTGGTTGATATGGTCCACTGGTTGATATGGTCCACTGGTTGATATGGTCCACAGGTTGATATGGTCTACTGGTTGATATGGTCCACTGGTTGATATGGTCTACTGGTTGATATGGTCCACTGGTTGATATGGTCCACTGGTTGATATGGTCTGCTTGATATGGTCCACTGGTTGATATGGTCTACTGGTTGATATGGTCCACTGGTTGATATGGTCCACTGGTTGATATGGTCCACTGGTTGATATGGTCTACTGGTTGATATGGTCTACTGGTTGATATGGTCTACTGGTTGATATGGTCCACTGGTTGATATGGTCCACTGGTTGATATGGTCCACTGGTTGAGGTCTACTGGTTGATATGGTCCTCTGCTTGATATGGTCTACTGGTTGATATGGTCCACTGGTTGAGATCCACTGGTTGATATGATCCACTGGTTGATATGGTCTACTGGTTGATATGGTCCACTGGTTGAGATCCACTGGTTGATATGGTCCACTGGTTGATATGGTCTACTGGTTGATATGGTCTACTGGTTGATATGGTCCACTGGTTGATATGGTCTACTGGTTGATATGGTCCACTGGTTGATATGGTCTACTGGTTGATATGGTCCACTGGTTGAGATCCACTGGTTGATATGGTCCACTGGTTGATATGGTCTACTGGTTGATATGGTCTACTGGTTGATATGGTCCACTGGTTGATATGGTCTACTGGTTGACATGGTCCACTGGTTGATATGGTCCACTGGTTGATATGGTCTACTGGTTGATATGGTCCACTGGTTGATATGGTCCACTGGTTGATATGGTCCAATGATTGATATGGTCCACTGGTTGATATGGTTCACTGGTTGATATGGTCCACTGGTTGAAATTTATTGATTGATATGGTCCACTGGTTGATATGGTCTACTGGTTGAGATCCACTGGTTGATATGGTCCACTGGTTGATATGGTCTACTGGTTGATATGGTCCACTGGTTGATATGGTCTACTGGTTGATATGGTCCACTGGTTGATATGGTCCACTGGTTGATATGGTCCACTGGTTGATATGGTCCACTGGTTGATATGGTCCACTGGTTGATATGGTCCACTGGTTGATATGGTCTACTGGTTGGTATGGTCCACTGGTTGATATGGTCCACTAGTTGATATGGTCCACTGGTTGATATGGTCTACTGGTTGATATGGTCTACTGGTTGATATGGTCCACTGGTTGATATGGTCCACTGGTTGATATGGTCCACTGGTTGATATGGTCTACTGGTTGATATGGTCCACTGGTTGATATGGTCCACTGGTTGATATGGTCCACTGGTTGATGTGGTCCACTGGTTGATATGGTCCACTGGTTGAGATCCACTGGTTGATATGGTCTACTGGTTGATATGGTACACTGGTTGATATGGTCCACTGGTTGATATGGTCTACTGGTTGATATGGTACACTGGTTGATATGGTCCACTGGTTGATATGGTCTACTGTTTGATATGGTCCACTGGTTGATATGGTCCACTGGTTGAGATCCACTGGTTGATATGGTCTACTGGTTGATATGGTCTACTGGTTGATATGGTCTACTGGTTGATATGGTCCACTGGTTGATATGGTCCACTGGTTGAGATCCACTGGTTGATATGGTCCACTGGTTGAGGTCTAATGGTTGATATGGTCCACTGGTTGAGGTCTAATGGTTGATATGGTCCACTGGTTGATATGGTCTACTGGTTGATATGGTTCACTGGTTGATATGGTCCACTGGTTGAGATTTATTGGTTGATATGGTCCACTGGTTGATATGGTACACTGGTTGAAATCTACTGGTTGATATGGTACACTGGTTGAGATTTACTGGTTGAGGTGTTGAAGGGAACCAGAAAATATAATAGTCTGTGCTTCAAAAGACGGACCCAGGTGATTATATTACACCAGGTATCGTTTTCTGTTGGGTCCAGTAGTCAACAAGAGTGGCAATAAAGTCAAGAAGAAGAAGAAGAAAAAGAAGAGAAGGAACAAATACGACCAGAAGACGAAGACGAAGAAGACGAAGAAAAAGACGACAAAGAAGAAGAAGAAGAAGAAGAAGAAGAAGAAGAAACAGAAGCAGAAGAAGAAGAAGAAGAAGAAGAAGAAGAAGAAGAAGAAGAAGAAGGAGATAATATACAGTAGATGGGTAAGGAGGAGATGGAAAAGAGATCTGGACATTTCGCAATATAAAAAAACAAATCCGTTCATTCTAGGTTGGGCAGAAATCGTAACCTCTAACCTCTGTAACTCAAAAAGGGCTAGAGCAAATGAGCTGTCAACTTCCACACCTATTCCCTAGCCAAGTCTTCCTATATGGTATAAATATTAGCTCGATTACTCTAGTCCTTTCTGAGTTACGAGAGGTTTTAGGTTACGATTTCTTGCCAACCTAAAATGAACGGACTATACCAATTTATCTCGTTTCCCAGTATATAAACCCTTTGATCCTCGAAGGGTTAATTACTCAGCTACTACGAAGATTTTGAAGCGAAATATGGTGTTAATTATGAAAATATATACTAATGTTACCTAAAATAAGCTAACCTAATTTGTGGTGCTAAATTGCAGCCACTTACAGCCTCTCTCTCTCTCTCTCTCTCTCTCTCTCTCTCTCTCTCTCTCTCTCTCTCTCTCTCTCTCTCTCTCTCTCTCTCTCTCTCTCTCTCTCTCTCTCTCTCTCTCTCTCTCTCTCTCTCTCTCTCTCGCTCTCTCTCTCTCTCTCCCTCTTCTCTCTCTCTCTCTCTCTCTCTCTCTCTCTCTCTATCTCTATCTCTCTATCTATCTATCTATCTATCTCTCTCATCCTCCAGACGCGAAGATATAATCTCGGAGCAGTTTTTCTCTCTGCACAAGAACTTTATGAGGTGACTTTTCATTTCTCCGTGCCATGTCAGCTTTTTATTCCTTAGCTTCCAAATATTCTTGTGTACAGTCCCGCTAATAAATAATGTCTCGGCACCAATTATGTTTTGATCAATAATTGGTATCAGCAATATCTAAGCTTCATTTCTTCATATCGAGTGAAATATATAAACATGTTCCTACACTTAACCACCCTATTCAACATCTGACAGACATTAATACAGCACCGAGCAAGCCAAACGTAATGACAGCTGGGACATGACTTATTAGCGCGATCGTACGTGCCTTAGATTTCAATTTAATGTACAGTCGAGGTTAATAAGTGTTGTCAGATATTTCACAAAGTTTCGGAGACTGACTAATACTCTGAGGGATAATCACTTTTCCCAGTAACTATAAAGATACCAATAACACTTGTTGAGCGAAGACCACTGGAATCTATGACAACACTTAAGGGGACTTAAGGGGAAGGCGGGTGCCCAACCCCGAAAAGGGTTGAAATAGGGGAGCTATCCCCCCGCCAAAGGCGGCTTTCTAGGGCCTTTCCTAGCTGATGCTTGAGAGGATTGGGTTCTAGTCATGTGGTGATGGGCTGGTCTATCAGAGTGAGAACTGAGCAATCTCTGCCATACCCATAGCTTGCTCTGACTGTTCCTTTTGCTTATATATTTTCTAGATCTCAAGTGGCGGCGTCTCTTCCGTGGATTGACCTCCCAATCTACCAAGATTGGAAGCCAAAGCGTCACATTTTTCCCTTGCCCCTCAACTTTCTCTTCATAATTGCTGAGTGGCACAGGGCCCTGGGTGGGGCTTTGGTTTCCCGGGCGTTTCCGCACCCTCCTCAGCTCCCCGCCATGGAGTGGCTTCGGTCACCCAGGCTTTGTTGTGGTCGGCGGGTAGGGTTCTGTGGGGGCGCTCGGTTATGGCCTTGGCCTTGCTCGGGGCCTTGGGGCTGTTCGACCAGGCAGCATGGGGAACAACAACAACAACAACACTTAAGGGG
Organism: Paralithodes platypus; assembly: GCA_032716605.1. Classification (NCBI taxonomy): domain Eukaryota; kingdom Metazoa; phylum Arthropoda; class Malacostraca; order Decapoda; family Lithodidae; genus Paralithodes; species Paralithodes platypus. The sequence continues at coordinate 53,878,852 of CM064579.1, read as the reverse complement.
AGATTTCCACTTGAGGGATGTTTTTCTTTACCCCTTTCTCCCTAATGTTTAGCCCCATTGCTTTTGAGATTTTAAGACGTTCGCCCCATTAGTTTGGCGATTTTAAGAACTTTCACCCCATTTATGTCACTTTTAAGACCTTTAGTGCCATTTGGGTGTCGATTTTTTCCTGGCGAGCGATAGCGAGCCTGTAATTTAAGAGGAACCGGCCTACGGCCGGGACATTTTTCTACCGAAAAATTTACACATTTATCTTGAAAGGGGGTCTAGGCGGAGTAATTTTAAGCTTGATGGAAGTCTAGGGAATCAACTATAAACCTCCCCTTAATACCCCCAATGGTACACTCGGATACCATAGTCTCTGGCCCTCTCATAAGTAGTCGTGGACGTCATCTATATCTATAATTGTGGAAGTATATATTTCTGGAGACGAGTTTAATATCATTGTCTAAACATTAAGGGAGCCCACCTCGCTTTTTGTTTACTCTTTCTCTCCCTCTCTCTTTGGCTTGTATCCATTCGATCCCATTCAGCCTACTGTTTTAAGACGTTTACCCCCATCCAGGTGTCAATATTTTCCTGGCGAGCGGTAGCGAGCCAGCATATATATATTTTTGTTTTGACAGCAAGCAAAATTTGTACATTTTTCGATAGAACAATGGCTCCGGCGAAGCCGGATTTCTCCATACAATGCTGGCTCGCTATCGCTCGCCAGAAAGAAATTGACACCTGGATGGGGATAGACGTCTTAAAACAGTTGGCTGAATGGGGCCAAATGGATACAAGCCAGGGAAAGAGAGAAAAGGAGAGAAAGAGAAAAAAAGCAGGTTGGAGAAACGATGTGCCGTTGTACAGGCTTACCCCTCAATACCTTTATCATCACCATATACAGACTAATAACACACACAGCAAAGCCACTCCAACAGCTTCCTCGCTCTCCAACACCCCTTCTTCCTTTTCAACACTTCGGAAAGTAGATACGAGGTGCCGTTTCAAAGGCTCGTGCTCTACGTTACTTGCTTTAACTTTTCCCCAGCTCCTCCCACATCATGGCGGAAACTTCTGAGGGGTGTACCTCAACCCCTTATCTCTCTCTCCCCCCCCCATACCTGTGACCTTCTGACCCTCAACCAACGTACCTGGGACATAGCAGCACAAGTCATGACCATCTCGACTTAACCAAGGTAGAGTCAGCAATTCGAAGGGCTCAGGTAGAGTTACATGTGAGGCTTGAGTCCGAGAATTACCCTCTCATTCACCGAGTATTACATGCCATGGCTGTAGACCTAATTGAGAGTTCTTTTCCCTACCTAAGAACTATTGTCTCTCCCACCATGGTGTCTGAGATACATAGCAAGATCTCTACAATAGTTAGGGTTTTGCGAGACACCATCACCTAAACTGCACTCTGCATATAAAGTTCTTACACCATATGTGCCAGAACCATGGTCGAGGGCATATGCTTGTAAAAAGACCAATAAATCCAATCATCAGGGTTCTTTGAACACTCTTAAAATGAGTAAAGACAGTTGGGAAAGATAGTACGGCCATGGTCACACTTCTTCCCTACGTTAGTCTGATGAATAGTTACTCTGTCATGACTTAAGTGACTGTTCATTAAAGACGCCACATCCAAGAGTACTGAAACAGAAATTCATCACCGACTATTATAACGGTCAGGATAGTCGAGCAGCCATAGTGCGGGACATGTCCTCACACATGCTCGCGTTAGTCCGATAGTACGCCCCCTGTGTCATGACATAAGGAACTACTATTAAAGGCCCCAAACCAAATAGTCCATTTGTAACCCCCCATCCCATTGACCACACGACAGGACCACCTAAGCGGCTCGACGGAACCAGAAGAAAGGACTCAGCAACAAACACCTCGATCATCAGTGTTCAGTGTTACTTCAAGACTCTACCCAGTGTTAGAATAGAAGTGATAGTGGATTCTTTTAAGTTTGTCGTGGATCTTGTCCATGCTCGGTGTTATATTATTGTGTTATATTCCATGTAAACAGTGTATTACGTATCTCAAGTGTATTTATCTCGTTGTATCAATTAATCATTAATAAGAAAACTCATATGTGTATGCAGTGTTATATTTATCCTTTACGACTTTTGTGCATGTGTAGTCTGACTTTAGTTTCTCCAGTCGAGTAAGACCCTACCATTGTCCAATCAACCCCAGTAAAAACCCTGGTATAACTCTTAGGGAGGATATGTGGTAGCTAAAAGGTTTAATGGAGATAATCCGTAGCCTTTTTTATGGGTCGACATCCTTCCTAAGCTGAATAAATTCGTCTAATATTTACCAGAATATAATGAAAAGGATGTCACCGGTATGGACTAACAAATATACAATGTTTTAACTAACTAATTCTAACTAACTAACTAACTGATTAATGTTAACTAACTAACTAATTAATTATAACTAACTAATATACAATGTTACTCACGTTACTCTCTGTGAAGGGAAAGGGACTCTGTTTCTTTTCAACTGACGGTAAATTGAAAAGTTACTACCAAGATTTCTCAGTAATTTTGAAGATTTTGTAGTGAAATAGGGGGCTCATTATATAAACTAGGTCTAAATATGATGGAGAGACATTGTGGTTTCATATTTGTCCATCAAGTATTGAGAACTTTGCTGCTAAGGGATTCAATTTACCGTCAGATGAAATGAAACGGAGTATCAAGATTTCTCAGTAATTTTGAAGACTTTGTAGTGAAATAGGGGGCTCATTATATTAACTTGGTCTTAATATGATGGAGAGACATTAAGGTTTCATATTTATCCATCAAGTATCGAAAAAATTGCTGCTAAGGGATTCAATTTACCGTCAGATGAAATGAAATCGAGTGTAGTAGGAATCATCATTGAGGGATCTCTTGACATGCAAATCAGCCTTCTCGGAAAAAGTTAAAGTTTCGACTGATGTCCATTTTTCGTATTCGTTTTGTATCAATCTTTCTCTAAATAGGAGCAAGATAGATGGATAGATAGATAGAGAGAGAGAGAGACAGATTTACATAGATACACTGGCCACACAGACCTTACGATCCAAACGAGGTGGTCAGGACTTAATTCTAGTAGAGATGGCATATCCGTTAGAAAAGGAAAGTTGAAGGAAAGGATAGAAAAGAAGAAGGCTCTCTCCCCACCCTCCGTTCCCTCCGGCAATTGCCGTACATGAAAAAGTTGGAAGTGATTAACCTTGCTGGGCTTCGAAATCCCCAGAAGGAATTTACAGGAAAGATTGGAAAAAAAAAATGGAAAAAAAAATCATGCAACCCTTCGCCTTAGCAGCATGTAAACTTTGGGGTTAATTGGAATCATCCAACCCATCACCCTTAGTAGTATGTACATATTTAGTGATGTTTATTATTCTTATTTTTTATTTGTGTATTATTATTTTTTTCTTTTCTAACGCTCTCTTCAGCTGAACAAATAATAACGGTGACAATTACTGCCTACTCCATACCAATTTTTCTGTGGTATGAGTCTAGATTTTTCTTAAATGTATCTATAGAGGAGCTGTCTATTACTTTATTTGGAAGTTTGTTCCACTCATCAATTACACTGTGAGTGAAGATTTTTTTTTTTTTGTATCTAGATTCGCTCTCCGACCTAATAATTTTAAATTGTTTCCTCTTGTAGATGTGTCTTCGGCTTTTTTGAATAACTTATCTAGATTAATGTTACTGAATCCTTTTAGAATTTTAAAAGACTATCAATTGGCCTCTCATCCTTCGTTTCTTAAGTGAAAATAGATCAAGTTCTCTCAGTCTTTCATCATATGCTTTATTTCTCAATGAAGGGATTAGCTTAGTGGCTCGCCTTTGCACAGATTCCAATTTGTTAACATCCTTTATGAGGTGCGGTCTCACCATACTTTTGTATAAGGGCAAAACTGTCTTTGCTGTGATAGTGGAAGTTTCTTCTGATGAAACCTAGTGCCCTGTTTGCTTTGTTTGCAGCCGCTGTGCATTGATTGGAAGATTTTAAGTTTTCGTTTATCAGCACTCCCAAGTCTTTTGTTTGTGTTACATTTTTTATCTTTTCTTCATTCATGTAGTATTCATATTTATTGTTTTTAGAACCTATTTGCAATATCTCACATTTATTTACATTAAACGGCATTTTCCACTTCTCGACCATTCTGTGACTTTATTTAAATCAGCTTGAAGGTTTATTCTATCACTTTCGGAAATGATTGCATTACCTATCTTCGTGTCATCCGCGAATTTGGAAATTAAATTATTTATGCCATTATCTAGAATTCTATATCATTGATATATATTATGAAACAACACTGGTCCCAATACTGAGCCTTGGGGGACTCCACTAGTTACTTGGTTCCATGTTGATTCCACGCCGTTGATAACTACTCTTTGCTTTCTTTCACTTAGCCAGTTTTTAATCCAATCATACGTTTTGCCCTGTATTCCTATGTCTCTTATTTTCTGTAATAATTTATCGTGCGGGACCTTGTCGAAGGCTTTTTGAAAGTCTAGATACACTATGTCGAGGCTTTTGGTGAAGTCATTTAGTTTGTATAGGCTGTTATAAAATTATATTAAATTAGTTAGGCATGATCTCTTTGCTCTGAATCCGTGTTGACTATTGTTAATGCGGTTATTGTTCTCAAGGAATAATACGATTTTATCCCTTATGATTGATTCACACATTTTTCCAATTACGGAAGTTAAGCTAATCGGCCTATAGTTATTTGGTAGTGTTTTGTCACCATTTTTAAATATCGGTGTTATATTAGCGGTCTTCCAGTCGGTGGGTACATGTCCTTGTTTAAGTGACATATTTAGTATTATGGTTAGTGCCCCTGCAACTTCTTCTTTGACTAATTTAAGAATTTTAGGGATAAACATGTCCGGCCCAGGTGATTTATTGACATGAAGTGAGTTATTGACATGAGAGAGAGAGAGAGAGAGAGAGAGAGAGAGAGAGAGAGAGAGAGAGAGAGAGAGAGAGGGAGAGAGAGAGAGAGAGAGAGAGAGAGATCGAGAAGAGAGAGAGAGGAGAGAGAGAGAGAGAGAGAGAGAGAGAGAGAGAGAGAGAGAGAGAGAGAGAGAGAGAGAGAGAGAATATTACACATAGTTACACAGACCTTGAGGTCCCAACTAGATGGTCCGGCCTTAATACTACTAGACAGGGACAGTTTATAGTGGAAGAATATGACAGTAAAGTAGAAGAAAGAGAGAGAGAGAGAGTTATGGTTTACTGTTCAAATAATATGTCTTTGGAAGTGATGAAATGGCCAAAACAATGCTATTTCTTGTTAATGTTCTTGTATTTCTTCTCATTATCATTCAAGTGTTCAAACAAAATTGCTCCGGTTTGACACCCTGATATAAATTGCTCCGGTTTGACACCCTGATATAAATTGCTCCGGTTTGACACCCTGATATAAATTGCTCCGGTTTGACACCCTGATATAAATTGTTCCGGTTTGACACCCTGATATAAATTGCTCCGGTTTGACACCTTGATATAAATTGCTCCAGTTTGACACCCTGATATAAATTGCTCCGGTTTGACACCCTGATATAAATTGCTCCGGTTTGACACCCTGATATAAATTGCTCCGGTTTGACACCCTGATATAAATTGCTCCGGTTTGACACCCTGATATCAATTGCTCCGGTTTGACACCCTGATATAAATTGCTCCGGTTTGACACCCTGATATAAATTGCTCCGGTTTGACACCCTGATATAAATTGCTCCGGTTTGACACCCTGATATAAATTGCTCCGGTTTTGACAACACCTGATATAAATTGCTCCGGTTTGACACCCTGATATAAATTGCTCCGGTTTGACACCCTGATATAAATTGCTCCGGTTTGACACCCTGATATAAATTGCTCCGGTTTGACACCCTGATATAAATTGCTCCGGTTTGACACCCTGATATAAATTTATCCTTGAATATTGTGATGTTGGAGACTATCATGCAAATGTTGGATCAAACGTTACTTTTTGTTGCATTATTATTGTATTAATATTGTGTTAATAGTTGGGATTGAAATATTCTCTCTCTATCTCTTGCTCTCGTTCTCACGCTCTCTCTCTCTCTCTCTCTCTCTCTCTCTCTCTCTCTCTCTCTCTCTCTCCCCCTCGTCTCCCGCTCAATCTCTCTCTATCTTGATTTGATTTCCAATGAGAGAGCTTCTCAAATTCTCTCTCGCTCCACTCTCCTCGGTCCCCCACATCCCGTCATCGCAATTCTCGGCCCCTCTCTCTCTCCTCCTCTCTCCATCTCTCTGCTCTGATTATGATTCAAGAGAGAGAGAGAGAGAGAGAGAGAGCAAATCAAATCAAATCTCTCTCTCTCTCTCTCTCTCTCTCTCTCTCTCTCTCTCTCTCTCTCTCTCTCTCTCTCTCTCTCTCTCTCTCTCTCCCATGATAAATTTAGAAGTTTGCCCATATTTTTCAACTCTCACAGAATCGGCCAGAAAAAGTAAAATTACTTTTTTACTCAAGGGATCATTACGACTCCAACTTTAAAGGGGGTACTACTTGTGTTTTGGTTTATGTTTTCATGTATTTAGATTTCTTTAGTTTCCTCGCTGGACCTCCATCAAACTTTAAACAAAAAAACACACCCCCTACACCGCCTGTCAAGATAAATGTGTACATTTTTCCGGTTCCCTCCAAACGTACTGTACAGGGTCGCTATCGCTCGCCAGGAAATAATCGACACCTAAATGGCACGTTAGGTCTTAATATTGACAAAGAAATGGGGCGAAAGGTCTCAAAATCACCCAACTAATGGAACGAACGTCTTAAAATCTCAAAACGAATATGCTAAACACGAGGGAGAAGGGGGTCCATGAAAAGCGACCATCTCCCCCTTAAAGTGGTACAGACTCAACTCCCGGGTGCCACTTTTGGGGGGTTATTATTTTATGTTATTATATATATTTTTGGGGGTTATTATTTTATGTTATTATATATATTTTTGGGGGTTATTATTTTATGTTATTTTATATATTTTGGGGGTTATTATTTTATGTTATTATATATATTTTTTGGGGTTATTATTTTATGTTATTATATATATTTTTGGGGGTTATTATTTTATGTTATTATATATATTTTTTGTTTTATCTTTCTCTCCTTTTCTCTCTTTCCCTGGCTTGTATCCATTCGGTCCCATTCAGCCAATTGTTTTAAGACGTTTATTCCCATCCAGGTGCATTGTATGGAGAAATCCGGCTTCGCCAGAGATATTTTTCTATCGAAAAATTTACAAATTTAGCTTGCTGTCAAAACAAAAATAAATAAATGCTGGCTCGCTACCGCTCGCCAGGAAAATATTGACACCTGGATGGGGGTAAGCGTCTTAAAACAGTAGGCTGAATGGGGCCGAATGGATACAAACCAAAGAGAGAGGGAGAGAGAGAGAAAAAAAGCGAGGTGGGCTCCCTTAATGGTAATATTTTAGTCGTAGTCGTATATTATAAGCTAAATTAAATCGTCTAATGGTGACCAGAATAAACTATAATCGTCTAATGGTGACCAGAATAAACTATAATCGTCTAATGGTGACCAGAATAAACTATAATTACGGCATCGTCTTGAAAGGTTAATATTTAATAACCAAACAACAACAATTGCTGAAAAAAAAAACTTGCCGGAAAAATACTCCTGTAAATCCTCTTTAATGGGGCCCACCTCGCCTTTCTTTTCTCTTTCTCTCCCTCTCTCTTTGGTTTGTATCCATTCGGCCCCATTCAGCCTACTGTTTTAAGACGTTTACCCCCATCCAGGTGTCAATATTTTCCTGGCGAGCGGTAGCGAGCCAGCATATATATAATTTGTTTTTGACAGCAAGCTAAATTTGTAAATTTTTCGATAGAAAAATTTCTCCGGCGAAGCCGGATTTCTCCATACAATGCTGGCTCGCTATCGCTCGCCAGTAAGAAATCTACACCTGGATGAGGATAAACGTCTTAAAACAGTTGGCTGAATGGGGCCGAACGGATATAAGCCAGGGAAAGAGAGAAAAGGAGAGAAATATTAAAAAAGCCGGTGACCCTCCCTTAACCCCTTGAGGGTTAGGACGCGTTTTTTACAGTTTATTTGGGCTATCATTAGACGATTTTACTCACTTTAGGAAGGAATTGTGGGAGGCAGAGGGTAAAAGATGATAATTGTTTACCCTTTTGCCTCATAGACATCCTTCCTAAATTTCATGAAATCGTCTGATGATAACCATATTAAATGGGTAGATCATTATGGACACACTACGTACCTTTTTCATACCCGTAATATTTTAGAGTGTAATGGTTTTATCTTTGTTATTTACTTATTTAGTTATGTATTATTATTATTTTTATTATTATTATTATTTTTATTTTTATTTATTTTTTTATTTTTGTGTCTATGTAAATGAAGGAGACAACAGGCAGGTTGCCTGTAACGAGTGTCTCCCCAAGAATCAAAATAGTGACAAACAAAATTCAAGGGACTCTGTGGTCAAAATGCCTGGACATACGAAGTTTAAAGAAGTTTAAGTCATAGCATGAAAGAATGATTGATTGAAGGAGAGAGTTCCAGAGTTAACTAGTTGAGTAGAAGAAAGACATAATATTTTCCAATTCTTGGGTTGGAGAGTTGGACAGAATATGGGTGAGACTGTGTTGAAAGGCGGGTGCCTCGCACTCGCTGCAAGGGAGGGGGTATGCACTGAGAGAAATCTTAAGAACACTTATTGTTGTAAAAGCGATAGAAGAATGACAGAGATGCAACTTTGCGGCGTGTAGAAAGTGATATTATGGAACTAGTAAGAGGAGTTGAGTTGATGAGGCGAAATGGTTTAGACTCCCATAGGCCTACCCCCATGTTTCTCCTCAGGATGGGAGTTATGTTATCGTCTAGCCAACCAAGTGTACAGCAGTAGACAGTGGTTTGATAGAGTGAGAGTGATTGGTTCACCAATATCGCGGGTTACTTGGTCCAGGATATCTCAACCAATACACCGCCAGGAGATTTATACTTAATAATTATAGTTATAGTTATGCTACCACTACTACTACTACTAATAATAATAATAATAATAATAATAATAATGATAATTAGATAAATATAAATAATAACAATACTGCAGCTACCAATAACAATAATGGTTAACCCCTACTGTGCCGTCGACATAATATTTAGTATATTTTGGCAACTACTAATCGATTTTATTCAGTTTAGGAAGGATCTCTTGTAATTATTAGGCTTCAAACTATCTCAATTTACCCTATTAACTACCACAGATCCTTCCTACGCTTCATAAAATCGTCTAAATATAGCTAGAATATAATACAACAGACGTCGCCGGTACAGAATGGGCTAAGTAAGATTATTTCCATCTGGGTGTTATAATTTACAATATATATATATATATATATATATATATATATATATATATATATATATATATATATATATATATATAATATATACTGTTCCCCCAGAGGGATATGAATCATGGTCTGGGAGAGTTGGGAGATCCTTCTTGAATTCTCTTATTAGTAAACTTCACCCAACTCCCCGTTCCAGTTATGAGTTGCTGGCCTGTCCGTCTCTGTCCGTGATGGTCCTTTTTCTGTCTGTCTCTGTCCGTTATTGTCCTTTGTCTTTCTGTTTCTGTCCGTGTTGGTCCGTTATTGTCCTTTGTTTTTCGGTTTCTGTCCGTGTTGGTCCGTTATTGTCCTTTTTCTGTCTGTGTTGGTCTGTTCTTGTCCTTTGTCTTTCTGTTTCTGTCCGTGTTGGTCCGTTATTGTCCTTTGTCTTTCGGTTTCTGTCCGTGTTGGTCCGTTATTGTCCTTTGTCTTTCAGTTTCTGTCCGTGTTGGTCCGTTCTTGTCCTTTGTCTGTCTGTTTCTCTCCATGATGGTCCGTTCTTGTCCTTTGTCTGTCTGTCTCTGTCCATGTTGGTCCATTCTTGTCCTTTGCCTGTCTGTGTTGTTCTGTTTTTGTCCGTTCTTGTCCTTTGTCTGTCTGTGGTGGTCCGTTCTTTTTCTTTGTTTGTTTGTTTGTGTCCGTGACTATCCTTCTGTGCTTGCCTCTGTCCGTGTCTTGGTCTGTTCTTCCCTTTTGTCTGTCCGTCTGTGTCTGTTTCTGTCCGTGCTTAGCCTTTGTTTGTACGCCTCCGTCCGTGTTGTCCATCAACACTGGTCTGGCAGCTTATTCGATCAACTTCTTAATTAATACCATCATCTAAATTAGTCTTATCTTCTGCTTGGTTTCCAGTAAAATGATAAAAAACTATTATTGAGAAACTGTTGACTTATTAAATCAAATTACGATGAAAGCTCTCTTGCAAAAAAAAAAAAAAAAAAAAAATAACCCCTTCACCACCACTACGTTGGTTGCATCATATTCGGGTTGCCATTAGACGATTTTCTTTAGTTTGTCATCTACCTATACGACTCAACTGGGTAAAAACGATCTCAATAAGCCCTCTTAACCCGGTATCACACGAGAGCTTTTATAGTCAACATTCCATGATCAAAAAATTTCTGGCAACAGTTCTGGAATATTTTGCACTTGTATCGAAAACTAGACTGATGATAGATGCATTTAGATGACATAAATATTATATATGTTGACCTCAAGCTGCCAGATCAGTGTTGAGGGAAAATGCACTCGTGTGATACCGGCTTTAGTAACATAGGCCCTTCATAAACTGCATAAAATCGTCTATTTTAGCCAGAATTAAAGATAATAGGGCGTCATGGTGTTCAAGGGGTTAACCCCTTCAAGATAAATTTGAAAAAATTTCGATAGAAAAATTTCCCAGCCGGAGGCCGGTTACTACTATAATATACCGGTAGGCTCGCAATCGCTCGCCCGGAAAGAAATTGATACCGGTACCTAAGTTGCACGAAAGGTCATAATATTGACAAAGAAATGGGGCAAAAGGTCTTAAAATCGCCAAACAAATGGAGCGAACGTCTTAAAAACTCAAAACTAATGGGGCTAAACATGAGGGAGAAGGGGTTCCCGAAAAAGCAACCATCTCCCCTTAACTGTAGTATACCAGATCAATTATGAACCTTTCAAAAAGATGTGTGTGTGTGTGTTTGTGTGTGTGTGCGTGTGGGTGTGAGAGTGTGTGTGTGTCTGCGTGTGTGTGTGTTTTTTTTTATTTGTTTTTATTAATTTTGTTTGCGTGTGTGAATTGTGTGCGTGCATATATAATGAATGTGGATTAAGTGGTCTGACATTTGCGTATATGCGAGATAATATATTTGAGTGTAGTTGATGCATGCTTTTATTTTTGTGCGTGTACGTTTATGTTGCCTGATGTGTTAAAATTTTAATGTATGTGTTTACTATGTATGATATACATGTTTTGTGCAGATAAGAGTTTTATTTAAGGGGGATCACATGCTTTTTTTCTCTTTCTCTCCTTTTCTCTCTTTCTCTGGCTTGTATCCATTCGGCTCCATTCAGCCAACTATTTTAAGACGTTTATCCCCATCCAGGTGTCGATTTCTTCCTGGCAAGCCAGCATTATATGGAGAAATCCGGCTTCGCCGGAGAAATTTTCCTATCGAAAAATTTACAAATTTAGCTTGCTGTCAAAACAAAAATATATATATGCTGTCTCGCTACCGCTCGCCAGGAAAATATTGACACCTGGATGGGGGTAAATATCTTAAAACAGTAGGCTTAATGGAGCCGAATGGATACAAGCCAGAGAGAGAGGGAGAGAGAGAGAGAAAAAGCGAGGTGGGCTCCCTTAATGCATTGTTTTATTATTTGCGTGTACGTTTACGTTGCCTGCTGTGCTAAATGTATGTGCATACTATGTATGATATACGTGTTTTGTGCACATATGAGTTATACTTAAGTATGCTGAAAGTATATATATGCAGTATATATATATATATATATATATATATATATATATATATATATATATATATATACCGGTATATATATATATATATATATATATATATATATATATATATATATATATATATATATATATATATATATATATATATATATATATACAGTATATATAATAATAATAGAAAGATAATTTGGGGTCGACAGTCAATGAGGATGAACATACACTGTACAGTTCCTACCCAAGGGGAGTAGGACGTTGGTAGGAGACTTTGTGGTCCCCAGAGACTGGTCCTTTCAGACCTAGTCTTCACGGTTTCTAAGGGAAACCTACGCTACTGGTACGTAGCATTCCAAACAAAATGTGTGTGTGTGTAATAATAATAATAATAATAATAATAATAATAATAATAATAATAAAAGGTATATATAAAGAATGTCAGCCCGATGAGCTGAAAATACACATTTTATTATTTAGTGCATGAACAATAAATAAACAGTATATATATATATGAAAATTATAAACTCAGCTTATAATGTGTGAGTGGAATACAAATTAAAACAAATACAATAAAGACAACGACTGCAGGTGTAAAATACATGTTATCTTTAATTAACCATGAGTGTAAGTGATATACATACTGTAGGTCGTCTGCTTGTGGTTTGACTTTGTGTGTGTGTGTGTGCGTGTGCGTGTGTGTGGGGTGTGGGGTGTGTGTGTGTGTGTGTGTGTGTGTGTGTGTGTGTTTATCCAGGTTATTGCAAACACTATTGAATTCTGCTGTAAGTTAAGGTGAGGTTGATGGACTGTTGAGGTTAAGGGAAGATGGGTCGTTTTTCTGGTCCCATTTCTCCCTCGTGTTAAGCCCCATTTGTTTTGACATTATAAGACGTTCGGCCCATTAGTTTGGCGATTTTAACACCTTTCGCCCCATTTCGTTGTCAATTTTAAGATCTTTCGTGCCATTTAGGTATCGATTATTTCCTGGCGAGCGATAACCAGCCTAAAATTTTAAGAGAAACCGGCCAGGAACATTTTTCTACCGAAAAATTTACAAATTTATCTTGAAGGGGGTGTTTTTCTAAGCTTGATGGAGGTCTAGCGAAAAAACTAAGAAATAAAGGAATAAATTAATTAATAGACCAAAAAAAGAAAAAAAAAGAAAAAAAAAACAGTCCGTCTTCCCTTAATATCAGTAGATCGTTAACAATTGTCCTCATTTTAAGGTACTATTATTATCTCGACTGTCCTCAATCTTTTCAATTTAAAGTAGCACTTAAGTAGTCAATTCATTACCATATATCCTTCCTAAGCTTCATAGAATCGTCTGAATGTAGCTGAAATCAAATACAAATGCCATAGAAAACTTGCGGGATTCTTCTCCGGGTTATGATGACATACCTATGAGGAAGGTCATCCATATACTGTCACCTATTATTTTACACTTATGTAATAGTTCATTTGCGACTGGGATTTTCCCTGAGGATCTTAAAGTTGCCAAAATAATACCTATTTTTAAGTCAGGAGATGTAGGTCTTTTTAAAAATCATCGACCAGTATCTGTTTTACCTGCCATAAGTAAAATATTAGAAAAAGTTATGTTTGATAGGCTCATGGATTATTGCACTACTAATGGTGTTTTGTCGGATGCCCAATATGGATTTAGGAAGGGACGTTCCACTGAATTAGCCTTATCAAAATTCAAAAGTGATATCCTCAGTTTCTTTGACAATAAAGATTATTTAATAAGCATATTTTTAGATCTGTCTAAGGCATTTGATACGGTTCACCATCAGATTTTGTTAGATAAACTCAAACATTATGGAATTAGAGATATTACACATACTTGGTTTCAGTCATACTTAAGTAATCGGAGGCAATATGTGCAATATAAGGACTGCAAATCTGAACAACAGTTTATAACATATGGAGTCCCACAGGGGTCCCATATTGGGCCCACTGCTCTTCATTTTATATATTAATGATTTTATTAACTCTAGCACTATATTTAACTTCCTGTTATTTGCCGATGATAGCACTTTGTATGCCAGACACAGGGATCTACGTTTCCTAATAGATTTAGTCAATAATGAGCTAAATAACATAGCAAGGTGGATACAAGCTAATAAGCTTACTCTTAATATTGACAAAACTAAGTATATAATTTTTAAGAGGAATAAATCTATCGCTCAAAATTTAGCACCAATTAAGATTGGAAATAATGTACTAAAGGAGGAGGAACATATAAAGTGTCTTGGTGTTGTGGTGGATAGCAGGCTGTCGTGGGGCATACATATACATGATTTGAAAAACAAACTTAATAAGCAATGTGGCATACTCTACCTTACACGACACTGCTTTAATATTAGTGCTCTAAAACAATTATATTATAGTCTTATCTATCCACAGTTGTTATATTGCCAAACAATTTGGGGTGCAACTAGTAAAACCAAATTATTAACTATTGAAAAACACAAAAAAGAATAATTAGAACTATATCACATAAATCAAGATATGCCCACACAAATGCACTTTTTAGTAAACTTGAATTATTTAAATTTAAGGATATCAATACTTATTGCAGTACGCTTTTCGTATTTAAATGTCTGCATAACCTTGATAGAACTGATTTGTTTACACCTAGTAACAATGAAAGGTACAATTTAAGGGGAGCTGATCTATTAAGAATTCCTCTCATGACTTCTAGTCAAGCTCAGACATGTATAAAATATCATGGAGTTAAGGTGTGGAACGGATTACCTCAAAATTTAAGAAATATACAGGAAATATCTCGGTTTAAGAGACAATTAAAAAATGTCTATTAACACGATATCAACAGTGACTACTAAAATAAGTATATCACCAATTATACTACCAATAATTACAACATTAGATCGACAAATGTATAACCTTTAATAATATTTACGCTGGCTGTGTGTGTATATATATGTAGAGTCACGTAAAGGGTTGAATGAGCTTGAATACTATTTTGTAATAAACATGCTTCTATTTTTGTCTGTAAAGGTGTATATAATGTATGTGTAGTTGGCATTTGTATGCATTTTTTTTTTTTTTTTTTTTTTTTTTTTTATAGAAATGGATATATTATAGTCTACAGTAAATTATTTACCATGTTCTCATATATAGGTCTAAATGAATGGTGTAAGTGTGTATTCCATGCACAACAAAGTTTATGTCCTTTACTAATTAGGCATATACTGTTAGGGAAGCGTATGTGTCTTTGTGTCGAATTGTGGGTATAATTGCGAGTATGGCCTTTGAACATCAAGTCAATAGGTGTACAATGTATGTTATATATATTCCTTTTTTGTAAATGGTATTACATGGGTAATTGTGATAATGAACAATCAGCTGTGAGCTCTGGGAAGTGAGTGTGACCTCAGGGTTAATCACCATTAATTTAATTTGTTTTATGTTATTATATTTTGCCTACATACATCCCTTTTCGAATTTAGAACAAATCTTTACAACACGTAGTTCCCGGGGCACATAGCTGTGACTAAGTGTATTATATACAATTGCATTTTGATAGATCGAGTTATAGGCAGGTGCCTTTAAGAGAGACATCTCTCAAAAGGCTCAGCCTTATTTTTTTGTATTATTATTATATATTTTTGTTTTTTAACAAATCATTTGTAAGCAAAATTGTATTGTATACTAAAAGCTAAATACAAATATTTCAATTCAATTCAATTTCAATACAAACACGTCACCGGTACTGAAAGGGTTGAGGGGGCCCACCTCGCTTTTTTTTCTCTTTCTCTCCCTCTCTCTTTGGATTGTATCCATTCAGCCCCATTCAGCCTACTGTTTTAAGACGTTTACCCCCATCCAGGTTCAATATTTTCCTGGTGACCGGTAGCAAGCCAGCAAAAAGGTGCCTCTTCAGATCCATCAAACTACAGACCAATAGCTATAACTTCCACTCTTGGCAAAGTTTTTGAAATTATATTAAATAATCACATAATTAAGCATCTGGAGAATAATAAATTAATCAGTGATAGGCAATATGGTTTTAGACGATGTCGATCAACTGCAGACATTCTTTGCCTTCTTACGCATCAAATCAACCAAGCTACAGACCAACATGGTGAAACACATACAATAGCACTGGATATATCAAAGGCATTTGATAGAGTCTGGCATCAATCCTTATTGTCGAAGATGTCACACTACGGCCTTGCATCATTAGTTCCACTAATTTCTTCTTATCTTCATAACAGAAAAATACGTGTAATGGTAGATGGCCTTTATTCTCAATTTCACTCAATAAATGCTGGTGTTCCCCAGGGATCAGTTTTGGCCCCAACTCTGTTCCTCATTCATATCAATGATCTCATATCTACCACTCATAATCCAATACATTCCTACGCAGATGACTCAACACTCCACAGTTCCTTCACATTTACCAATTCTTTCACCCAACCCGATCTTATAAATTCAAAAATAAACACTGCAATTTCTCTGAACCGGGACCTTTCTAGAATTAATGAATGGGGACAAGAGAATCTAGTTTCCTTTAATGCACAGAAAACCAAGTACATTCAATTTTCTAACCGACAGAATCTCACTGACTCCCATATATTTTTTAATGATGTAAATATTCCCACTTCCCCTAGTATTGACATTCTCGGTGTAACATTAACTACTAACTTGAGCTGGACACATTATGTTAGAAGCATTGCTAAGAATGCCTCTAAAAAACTGGGACTCCTGTACAGAGTTCGAGAATTCTTCACTGACGAGCAGTTGGCCGTAATATATAAAAGTCATGTGCGCTCTCAGATGGATTACTGTTCACCTCTGTGGGGTGGAAGTGGAGTGGTTGCATTGAGGCAGTTGGACAAATTCAAAATAAAGCTATTAGATTAATCAATAACCCTGCAATCACACAGGACCTTCCTACATTAGCCATACGAAGAAACGTTGCATCCCTTGCATTATTCTACAGATATTTTCACAGCAATTGTTCCGAGGAACTTGCTTCAATTGTGCCGCCTCTCCACATCTTTCCCCGTAGAACTAGGGCAGCTGAGAGCGCCCATGAATTTACACTTTCTCCTCCACAATGCAGAACTTCTGCTTATCAGAATTCATTTATCCCCAGAGCTACTACTCTTTGGAATTCACTTCCCTCGAATTGCTTTCCACAAACTTACAATCAACAAATGTTTAAATCCAGTTGTTACAAACATTTTATGAATGGAGGATGCCTTTAGGCACATGGACCTTTTTGTTTTATCTGTGTTTTTCCTTCCTCCGTTCATTGTCTCTTAAAAAAAAAAAAAAAAAAATATATATATATATATTTTTGTTTGGAGAGCAAGCTAAATTTGTACATTTTTCGATAGAAACATTTTTCCGGCGAGGCCGGATTTCTCCATACAATGCTGGCTCGCTATAGCTCGCCAGGAAGATATCGACTCCTGGATGGGGATAAACGTCTTAAAGCAGTTGGCTGAATGGGGCCGAATGAATACCTAGCCAGAGAAACAGAGGAAGGGAGAAAAAGAGAAAAAAGCAGGTGACCCCCCATAAGGTATTTGGGCGAACTATTAATTTCGACTGTGCCAAATGCCCTAAACCAACCTGGACGAAACAACACGACTAAATTAAATCTTCCATACTGCCATTTACGTTGCCTGATAAATTATTCCGAAATTTACATATGCGCGCCACCCTTTTGCAAAACGAATATATATCCCCCGATTTTTTTTTTTTACACCGATATTTAATTAGTTTGGATAAAAATATTGGCTGCGGCTTCCTTTATTAAACCTGGACAGCGAATTGGAGACTATGAATATTTAAAGGGAGTCACAGTGTTTTTATTTTGTATCTTTCTCTCCCTCTCTCTTTTTGGCTTGTATCGCTCGCCAGGAAAAAAATCGACACCTACATTGCATGAAAGGTCGTAATATTGGC
Source organism: Paralithodes platypus (assembly GCA_032716605.1). Taxonomy (NCBI): domain Eukaryota; kingdom Metazoa; phylum Arthropoda; class Malacostraca; order Decapoda; family Lithodidae; genus Paralithodes; species Paralithodes platypus. The sequence continues at coordinate 53,861,025 of CM064579.1, read as the reverse complement.
AAACAAATGGGGCGTTTCACTCAGTATTCTCGGGAATTTCTCTCCTAGTGATCTTTCCTGGAAAAGATCATACTCCAGTTCGTGTTAAATCAGCTTTCCAGAAGTTTGATAAGCCAATTGACCACTTGCGAGGCTATAAGGAAGTTGCAGACATGAACATCGATATTATTCAGAAATTCAGTAATAATGTACGTTTCTGATGGATAAATGGTATGTTGAATTGGGTTTTGTGTAAGTACTGTATATATGTCCTAATACCGTAGTTTAGCTGTAAATTATGTTAACTATCGTTGTCTACAGCTCCAACTTCCTTATAGAATGAAACTCGCAAGTCGGCAATTGATAAAAAGTTGAGAAATGTAAAAATACCAGAAATACCCAGCACGTTGACAAAATTAACCCCTTCTATGCCGGCGCCCTCCTTTTTAACACTATTCTGGCTACTATTAGACGATGTTATGCAGTTTAGAAAGGGCCTCGTTATCGCTCGCCAGGAAAAAAATCGACACCTAAATGACACGAAAAGTCTTAATATTGACAAAGAAATGGGTCGAAAGGTCTTAAAATCGCCAAACTAATGAGCCGAACGTCTTACAATATAAAAACTAATGGGGCTAAGCATGAGGGAGAGGGTGGTCCAGAAAAACCGACCATCTCCCCTTAATGCTGTTTTCATAATTAATTCCATATTTAGCTATACAAATATTGTCATAACCAATTCATTAAAACTGGATTAACTTTATATCTCGCCCTCTTAATTAAAAGTATAGTGCCATTTTTATTAAGCTCACACACTTGATTATTTATGTATTTTGTGTATCTATTTATTCTTTATTATATTTTATTGTACATATATATATACAGTATATATACAGTATATATATATACTGTATATATACAGTATATATACAGTATATATATATTCTGTATATACAGTATATATATATATATATATATATATATATACTGTATATACTGTATATATATACTGTATATATTTATTTATTTATTTATTTATTTATTTATCTATTTATTGTATATATCTGCGACGTATTCGGTGGCCCAACTTGAAAGCGAGATTTATGAAGAAAACAAAAACGCATAGTATCCTCAAGCATAAGAACGAAACAAAAAATATTCTACAATTCATTATAATTAGGACAAAATCGTGACTTCCAACCTAATAATGTACATTCTATGTGGTGCTTTTGTGTCAGAAGTTGCCACCACCTCAGATACCCCTCATGTCGCTATACCAGGAGCCTCCCACAATCCCAAACTCTCCCTAGGCCAACGCAGGACGGCGACAACATTGGACTAGAGCGAGAGAGGTGCAAAGAAGGAAGCAGATTGGTTGGCCGCCCCCCTCACCCCCTGGCTGCTGATTGATTGGCCACCCCCCTCACCCCCTGGCTACTGATTGGTTGGCCGCCCCCCTCACCCCCTGCCCACAGCCAAAACCAACCCAGACCATTGACACCTTGCTGGATTAGGGGAAAATTTGGCAAAGCCATCCCAACCTGCGATTGGTACAGTTTGAATGACCAAGGAAGCTACATGATCTTGGCATGGGCTATATATGGCCAGAAAACAGCCCAAAGGGCACACTGGTTTAGAAACCCGACACAGGAACAGAACCTCCTCTCCTACCTCCTCCCTGCACCCTCCTATCCAGCCACTGAAGGAGAGTGCCGAGCAGAGATGAGACGACCAGACGATAGGACGACCTGAGCAACGCTCTGACCACGAGGCCAACTGGGATACCCGAGAGAGGAAGGCAAGGACCTCAGCATCCTCTCCTCTTACCTCCTCCGCCCGTCAGTACTCCCATAAAATTATAAATAAGTGAATCGGATAGTGTAACGATATTCGATAGTCAGTCGCGCTCCTCTTGAATTCCCCATTCAATTGCCGAGTTAGACACTGCCAGGGTGGTAGCCCTACATCTCCCCTATTCATAAATAGTGGGCTCACCCTTCCCGTGCAGTTCAGCCTACCTAGACTCTAGAGAGAAACCGGGCCTACCCCGAGGATACCTGCTCTGTTAGCCCTCAAGACCTGACTATAGTCCTTCTATTTTATAAAGTCCTTTTTGGGTGTGGTCTGCCTGGGGCATGAGATAAAGGCAGAGTTGTCACATTTAGGGTAAATAGACCGTTTATGAATGGGACACTATCTCGGGTACACTCGTACTCTAGGTCATGTCAATCCATATGGCAAGGTCGCGAAAACAACGTTGCCATTTTTATATAAATCATTTGTATTTATCCTTTAATAAAAGTGTCACATTTTTAAAACCATACAGCTTTTTTTGTATTAAATCTATACAGAGTATTTATAACTCACTTTTAAAGTTGTACTAGCTTAAAATGTGAGATTTATTATTAAAAATTTAAGATTTAACAAGTCTGTCTTTACCAGATTCCTTATCTAACAACGCCCAAACGGCCTTTAAAAAATAGAAGGACTACAGCCTCGCTTCCCCCCCCCCCCACCCCCCACCCCTCCGTTCCATTCACAGGTGACAGTTCTGGCTGACTACAACATTCCTTCACGCTTACCAAGAGTTACAAGTGACTCACGGTTGTGCCTGGCAGACATGTTATATATAGACTATGTTGTGTATTGTACTCTACTGTATATGTATTATCGTAGTGTATACCTTGTGTGTTCGTGTTGTACGGTTGGTCAAATAAATCGTGTCGCCGCTGTCATTACGTTTTGCTCTCTGTGTGCTGTATTAATGTCTGTCAGATGTTAAATATGGTGTGTATAGATAGGAGTATGTTTGCATATCTCACTCAAAACGACGAATTAATTCTTAAATAGTGCTGATCCCAAATATTGATCGAAATATACTTGGTGCCGCGACATCACTTATTTGGTCGACTGTACAATAAATCTTCTTCTGTGTTGCTTGTTCATATTGCTCTCCTAGTTGATGACACCACGATGCAACTTAAAAATATAGACACTACAAACATTCATTTTTTAAGTAACACCCCGTTCTTAACATTAATCATCAATTACAAACCCCAATGCACTTGAATAAACTAATGAAAGCATGTGGTCCTCCCGGGATTCGAACTCGGGACACCACACCCAGAACATAAGCATCTAAACCAGTACACCACCAACACAGTAGTAGTAATCAGTAAAGTTGCAATTACGTCTCATTATCAAGGCAAATAAAATACCTGGTCGAAATGTTCATTCTGCAGCCAATAAAGACTGAAAAACTATTACAATTTCCCCAGAGTCAAAGCTGTTTAAGGCGGCCCACCTCGCTTTTTTGTTCTCTTTCTCTCCCTCTTTCTTTAGCTTGTATCCATTGGGCCCCATTCAGCCTACTGTTTTAAGACGTTTACCCCCATCTATGTGTCAATATTTTCCTGGCGAGCGGTAGCGAGCCAGCATTTATATTATTTTATTTCGACAGCAAGCTAATTTTGTACATTTTTTGTTAGAAAAATTTCTCCGGCGAAGGCGGATTTCTCCATACAATGTTGGCTCGCTATCGCTCGCCAGGAAGAAATCGACACTTGGATGGGGATAAACGTCTTAAAACAGTTGGCTGAATGGGGCCGAATGGATACAAGCCAGGGAAAGAGAGAAAAGGAGAGAAAGATAAAAAAAATCCGGTGACCCCCCTTAATATTGGTGCTTCATAACAGATACAACAATTACCCAGTGCAATAATGCCTCCTCCTCCTCCTCCTCCAATTAAGGGGGGGGGGGGGAGGGAGGTACTCGCTTTTGCTGAACCCCCTTCTCCCTCATGTTTAGACCCATTAATTTGGCGATTTTAAGACGTTCCTTCACTAGTTTGGCGATTGTGAGACCTTTAGCCACATTACTTTGTTATACTAAGACTTTTCGTGCCGTGTAGGTGTTGATTTTTTTCCTGGCGAGCAATAGCGAGCCTGTAATTTATTAAGGAACTGCAAGACATTTTTCTACCGAAAAATGTACAAATATATCTTCACCCCATAAGGGGTGTTTTTTTTTTAAGTTTCATGGAGGTCTAGCGAGGAAACTCAAAATTAAATAAATAAATTAATAAGTAGCCCCAAAAAACAAGCACTACCCCCTTAAATGATCCGACTACTTAACATTTCATTGGTCGCTGAACTAATTACGTTTATATTCACCGGTAAACTGGTCGGCACGGCGCGAATCATTACCTGGTGTAGCATGTGGGTGTGGGTGTGTGTGTGGGTGGGTGTGTGTGTGTGTGGGTTGGGAGTGGATGGTTAGTGTTGGGGTTGTTATTCGCGGATACAGTTTTAATTTTTGTTTATCCACGCAGTCCGATTCTTTAGTGGAAAAAGCTACGAAAGGCCAGATCCATAGAGTAGAGAAGGTCAACTCAGATTCGTGACGTAGGCGCTCTCTCTCTCTCTCTCTCTCTCTCTCTCTCTCTCTCTCTCTCTCTCTCTCTCTCTCTCTCTCTCTCTCTCTCTCTCTCTCTCTCTCTCTCTCTCTCTCTCTCTCTCTCTCTCTCTCTCTCTCTCTCTCTCTCTCTCTCTCTCTCTCTCTCTCTCTCTCTCTCTCTCTCTCTCTCTCTCTCTCTCTCTCTCTCTCTCTCTCTTTTTTCAAACTAAAACACGTCACAAAAGGTCAACTCAGGTTCGTGACGTAGGCTGGCTGGAGGGGTCTTGGTAAGGAGGCCGTAGGGAGATATCTTTTAAGGGGGGTCACCGGCTGTTTTCATCTTTCTCTCCTTTTCTCTCTTTCCCTGGTTTGTATCCATTCGGCCCCATTCAGCCAACTGTTTTAAAACGTTTATCCCTATCCAGGTGTCGATTTCTTCCTGGCGAGCAATAGTGAGCCAGCATTGTATGGAGAAATCCGGCTTCGCCGGAGACATTTTTCTATCGAAAAATGTACAAATTTAGCTTGCTGTCAAAACAAAAATATATATATATATAAGCTGGCTCGCTACCGCTCGCCAGGAAAATATTGACAGCTGGATGGGGATAAACGTCTTAAAACAGTAGACTGAATGGGGCCGAATGGATACAAGCCAAAGAGAGAGGGAGAGAAACAGAAAAAATAGCGAGGTGGGCTCCCTTAAAGAATTTGGGAAATACGTGGGTGACCAGCATAAACTCGTTAAAGGGAGAGATGGTTGCAAGGAGTTACAAGGAATAGTTAGTATTTCAGATTCCTTGCGGTCCATTTCGAGGAGATACTCGAAGTCGAAGGAGAGAGACTGTTTAGTGTAATACACTCATTGCAGAGTGTGCAAAACACTATCTGCTCTCTTTTTGAACTGCTATACTGAAGAACTGTTTACAATTTCAGAGGGAACTTTGTTCCAGGTATAACAAATCTTATATGTGAAAAAGGTTCCACAAATACTAGTCCTGAACCTTTTCAATTCAATTTCCAGCCATGGTTGCATGTTGTATTCATATTGAGGCTAAACATTTTGCTATAATCCACATTGTCAAACCCATTAAGTATTCTATATACTTCAATGAGCTGACCTCGTAGTCTGCGTGCTGGAGACCAGAATTGAACAGCATACTCCAGTAGAGGCCGTATCCGAGCGTTGTAAAGTGTGAGGACTATTTCCTTATGTCTATACTTAAATTGCCTCTTAATATAGCCCAATAATTTCTGAGCTTTCTTCTCTACTGCAATGCACTGCTTGGAAAACTTTAGGCCACTGCTAATCAGAACACAAAATCCTTTTCCAAGTCAAGAGAGAGAGAGAAATATTTTCGTATTATTCCGAATGAAAGTCTTTATTTATATATCGGTATATTATTATTATTATTATTATTAGTAGTAGTAGTAGTAGTAGTAATATAATTATTAAGTTTTTGGAAGGATGAAAATATTATTTGAAAAACTTCATACGCAATTGTTTAAAATTGTAGAGTTAGAATTTGAACCTCCGACTGTAATAAAAATGACTTAAATGAAGGTGTCAATTTCTTTGCTTACCCGCCTTCTCTCTCTCTCTCTCTCTCTCTCTCTCTCTCTCTCTCTCTCTCTCTCTCTCTCTCTCTCTCTCTCTCAATACAAGGCAACACACTTAATTGGAAAAGGAATTGGTTAAGCGAAAGAAAGCAAAGACTAATTATTAATGGAGTGGAATCAGAATGGACTCCGGTGACTAGTGGAGTCCCACAGGGTTCAGTTCTGGGCCCACTATTATTCATAATATATATTAATGATTTAGACAACGGCATTAATAACATAATTTCCAAATTCGCCGATGACACTAAAATAGGAAATGCAATAATATCAGAAAGCGATAGAAGTAGCCTGCAATCATATTTAAACAAGATATCAGAGTGGTCAGAAAATTGGCAGATGCCCTTTAACGTAAACAAATGCCTGATACTACAAATAGGCTCCCGAAACTACAAATACGAATACCATATGAATGGAGAAAAGATAAAGAGCGTATCACATATAAAAGACCTAGGAGTGCTTATCAATGAAAATCTAAAATCTACAAGCCAATGCACCGCAGCATCTAACAAAGCAAATAGAGCACTAGGTTTTATTAAAAGAAATTTTCATTGTCATAGTAAAGACATAGTTGTACCATTATATATTATAAAAGTATTGTGAGGCCACATCTGGAGTATGCTGTGCAGTTTTGGTCTCCCTACTTAATAAAAGACATAGAGAAACTAGAATCCGTTCAGCGTAGAGCAACAAAGTTAATCCCTTCCCTTAGAAATAAACCATACAATGAGAGATTAAGAGAACTCGACCTGTTTTCGCTTAAGAAACGGAGAATAAGGGGACAGCTGATAGAATGTTTTAAGATACTAAAAGGCTTTAGTAACGTAAATTCTAATAATCTATTTAAGATAGCCAAAGAAGGTTCCACAAGAGGAAACAAATTAAAATTAACAGGCAGGAAAGCGAACCTAGATATAACTAAAAATGTCTTCACCCACAGTATTATTAATGAGTGGAATAAGCTCCCTAATGAAGTTATTGACAGCGACTCGATATACACATTTAAAAAAAGGTTAGACACATATCACAGAAAAGTTGGTCTGCAGTAGAAGCTGATCACTGATAAGAGAACCTGGCGGAAATGAAAACGTTTTCAGTTGAAGAGAGCAGAAAAGAAAAGAAAAATTATGTGTGTGTGTATATGTATGTATGTATATATGTATATGTATGTAGTATGTGTATATGTATATATATGTGTATATATGTATATAATAAAAAAAAAAAAAGTGAAGGTGTGCATGCCTTTTCCTTTCCATTTCTAACTATACTATAAATTCCTTCAGGCGATTTCCAAGCCCTGCAAGGCTATTCACTTCTAACTATTTTCATGTACGGCACATTGCCGGAGGTAGCGGAGGGTGGGGAGAGAGCCTTCATCTTTGCTATCCTTTCCTTCCACTTTCTCTTAGGGTTGCTATCTCTATTAGGATTAAGTCCTGGTCACCTCGCAGGGATCGTAAGATCTGTGTGGCCAGTGTATCTATGCAAATCTATGTTAAGCTATGTAAATCTTTCTTCAAACTAAAATACGTCACGAAAGGTCGCATGTGACCTCGTAGTTAAGGGGAGACTGGCCGTTTGTTTGGTCTATTAATTAATGTATTCATGTATTTTTTTTAGTTTCCTCCCTAGACCTCCATCAAGCTTAGAAAAAAAAAACCTAGACCCCCCTTCAAGATAAATTTGTACATTTTTCGGTAGAAAAATTTCCCGGCCGATGGCCGGTTCCTCTTAAAATTACAGGCTCGCTTTCGCTCGCCAGGAAATAATCGACACCTAAATGGCACGAAAGGTATTAAAATTGACAACGAAATGGGGAGAACGGTGTTAAAATCGCCAAACTAATGGGCCGAATTTCTTATAATCTCAAGAGTAGTGGGGCTAAACATTAGGGAGAAGGGGGTCCAGAAAAAACGGTCTGCCTCCCCTTAAGGTAGCAGAAGCATTACACGGGTAATGAAAATCCCAATCAGCCCTCTGCCTTCCATACACCTTTCATAATCTGAATAAAATCGTCTAATAATGCCCTGAAAACAGAAAATAAATGCGTAATCGGATCTTGAAAGGGTTAAATTTGGTATGTGTTGTTTGGGTATGGGTATGTAGTGGAAATGGGGGTGTGAGTGATGTGTGGTGGAGAATTTGTGGTGTGTGGCTTGTGGTGATATATGGGGTGCGTGATGTGTGGTGAAGAACTTGTGGTGTGTGGTGATATATGGGGTGTGTGTTATGTGGTTTGTGGTGATATGTGGAGGCGTGATGTGTGGTAAAGAACTTGGGGTGTGTGGCTTGTGGTGTGATATATGTGGTGTGTGTGTAGTATGTGGTGATATGTGGTGGTGGGGTTGGGTTAGGCCAGCAGGGGTAATAATTCTGTATAAGGATGATGAAGAGCTGGTTCTGCTGGCTGGGCTATACGAAGAGGAGAAGAGAAGATAAGTGAAAAGAAATAAGAATAAGGAGATTATGAGAGGATAGAAACGGAGATAAGTTATAAGAAGAATAGGAGAGGAGAAGAGAAGAGAAGTGAAAAGAAAGAAGAGAAAGGGGAATATGAGAGGATAGAAACGGAGAGAAGTTATAAGAAAGAAGAATAGGAGAGGAGAATAGAAGAGAAGTAAAAAGAAAGAAGAATAGGAGAGGAGAAGAGAAGAGAAGTGAAAAGAAAGAAGAATAGGAGAGGAGAAGAAAAGAGAAGTGAAAAGAAAGAAGAATAGGAGAGGAGAATAGAAGAGAAGTGAAAAGAAAGAAGAATAGGAGAGGAGAAGAGAAGAGAAGTGAAAAGAAAGAAGAATAGGAGAGGAGAAGAGAAGAGAAGTGAAAAGAAAGAAGAATAGGAGAGGAGAAGAGAAGAGAAGTGAAAAGAAAGAAGAATAGGAGAGAAGAAGAGAAGAGAAGTGAAAAGAAAGAAGAATAGGAGAGGATAGCAACGGAGGGAAGTGAAACGAAAGAAGGATAAGAAGAATAGAAGATAAGTTAAAAGAAAGAAGAGGCAGAAGAAAAGGAGGATAGAAACGGAGAGAAATGAAAAGAAAGAAGAATAGGATAGGAGAAGAGAAGTGAATGAAAGACGAATAAGAAGAATAGGAGAAGAGAAGTGAATGAAAGACGAATAAGAAGAATAGGAGAAGAGAAGTGAATGAAAGACGAATAAAAAGAATAGGAGAAGAGAAGTGAATGAAAGACGAATAAGAAGAATAGGAGAAGAGAAGGAATGAAAGACGAATAAGAAGAATAGGAGAAGAGAATGAATGAAAGACGAATAAGAAGAATAGGAGAAGAGAAGGAATGAAATACGAATAAGAAGAATAGGAGAAGAGAAGGAATGAAAGACGAATAAGAAGAATAGGAGAAGAGAAGTGAATGAAAGACGAATAAGAAGAATAGGAGAAGAGAAGTGAATGAAAGACGAATAAGAAGAATAGGAGAAGAGAAGTGAATGAAAGACGAATAAGAAGAGTAGGTGAAGAGATGTTAAAAGAAAGAAGAGAGAGAAGAATAGGAGAGGATAATATTGGAGAGAAGATAAGAGAAGTGAAAGAAAGGATAAAAAACACCATCTGAGGAAGAGCACTTTATTGACAACGTTTCGCAGATAGCTTCATAAGGTCACTAACAAATGCTGGTACATAGGAGGCCTTAAATATTGGAGTGACCTGATGAAGCTATCTGCGAAACGTTGTCAATAAAGTGCTCTTCCTCAGATGGTGTTTTTTATCCATTCTGTCTACTTTTCAAGTACCACTCAACAAGTGAAAGAAAGAAGAATAGGAGAGGATAAAAGATAAACTGAATGCAGGGAAGAGATAGGAGAATACGAGAGAAGAAAAGATATGTTAAAAGAAAGAAGAGAAAGAAGAATAGGAGAGGATCGAAACGAAGAGAAGTTAAAAGAAAGAAGAATAAGAGAGGATGGAAGAGAAAATGAGTGAAGGGAAGAGAGAGGAGAATAAGAGAGGATAGAAACGGAGAGAAGAGAAGAGAAGTGAATAGAAAGAAGAATAGGATAGGATAGAAGAGAGAATGGGTGAAGGGGATAGAGAGGAGAATAGGAGAGGATAGAAATGGAGAGGAGAAGAGAAAAGAGGTGACAAAAAGGAAGCGAAAGAAGAATTGGAGAAGATAGAAGAGAAAAGGAGAAAAAATTGTGAAAAGAAAGAGAGAGGAGAATAGGAGAGGATAGAAACGGAGAGGAGAAGAGAAGAGATAAGAAAGAAGAGAAAGAAGAATAGGAGAGGATAGAAACGGAGAGGAGACATGAGAAAAGAGAATAAAAAGGAGAAGAAAGGAGGAAAGAATAGAAGAGCAGAAGAGAGGGAAGAAGAGAGGTTAAACTTTCAATCCAGCGTTCATTGTATTCTTGCTGTATTAATAGACAATTGTACACAGATTAGGAAGGATCTCTCTCTCTCTCTCTCTCTCTCTCTCTCTCTCTCTCTCTCTCTCTCTCTCTCTCTCTCTCTCTCTCTCTCTCTCTCTCTCTCTCTCTCTCTCTCTCTCTCTCTCTCGTAACGTACTCTTAAATTAATATATATAACATAACAGGAAGACGTAACGTAAACAAGAAACCCGAACAAACTCGTGTCTCTTACACTCCTGCTACTTATATATACTTACCGTTCATAAGAAGAGCTAAAGAGACTTGAACACAGGAGGCACAAGTTGTAATGCCTTTGAATCCGCACGAGGCTGCTCACTATCAGCTCGGGGGGGGGTGCTATTTATATCTCTTGTCTCGAGTCTGCCACCCCCATTAAACAATACTACTAATAATAATACCCCCCAAAAAAAATGGGGAAGGTGCCAATACATACTATACATACATACATTTATTTGTATTCTATTTTTATTATATTGTATCTTTATTTTAGTTTCAGTGTGATCGTTTTAGTTTAGGGGGGAGGAGGAAACTATGTGTTTATGTGTGTGTTTATGTGTGTGTGTTTGTGTGTTTATGTGTGTGTGTTTGTGTATGTGTGTGCGTATGTGTGTGTTTGTATGCGTGGGTGTGCATTTATGTAATGTGTTCATGTGTGTTTTTATGTGTGTGTGTTTATGTGTGTGCGTGTGCGTGTGCGTGTGTTTGTATGCGTGGGTGTGCATTTATGTGTGTGGGTGTGTGTTTGAATGGAGAGAGTCTGTAGCCTATTAATTGCTAAGCATCCTTCTTAAGCTGAATAATGTCGTCTAAATATAGCTAGTATACAATGCAAAAGGACATCGTCGGTACAGAAGGGGTTAAGGCCAAGTTACGAAGCTTCTGCGTTTAGATTCGATACATATTCAAAAGTATATGTAAAGTATATGTAAAGTATATGTAAGGGGGGATGGGCATATTTATTTCATCATTTATATATTTGTTGTATTATTTATTGTATTTGTTTCCTCCCAAGACCTCTATCATGCTTCCCCCCCCCCCCCCCCCCCCAAGTCCCTGCTTCAAAACAAATGTGTAAATTTTTCGATAGAAAAATATCCCGGCCAAAGGCCGGTTCCTGTTACATTACAGGCTCGCTATTACTCGCCAGGAAAAATTCGACACCTAAATGACACGAAAAGTCTTAATATTGACACAGAAATCGGGCGAAAAGTCTTAAAATCGCCAAAATATTGGGACGTCTTAAAATCTGAAAGCCAATGGGATTAAACATGAGGGAAAAGGGGGTCCAGAAACCCCCCCCCCCTTAATCGACCTTAGTCTTGGGGTTGGTTGAGAGAGTTTGAAGCCATATTATTGCTACAGGTCCTTCCTAAGCTGAATATATTCGTCAAATATTAGTCAGAACATGATGAAAGGGACGTCTCTGGTACTGAATGGATGAAATGGGTAAAGGCTATTTCAATGCAACCTCTGACTTCCCCATACCCTTCCTAATCTGAACAAAATCGTCTAATAATAGCCAGAAATATAGAAAACAAACTGCGTCTTAGGTCCTCAAAGGGTTAGATATCAAAAGGGAAGTGTTTGATATGTTTGATGTTTGATATGTTTGATATGTTTGATGTTTGGTATGTTTGATATGTTTGATGTTTGATATGTTTGGTATGTTTGATGTTTGATATGTTTGATGTTTGGTATGTTTGATGTTTGATATGTTTGATGTTTGATATGTTTGATGTTTGATATGTTTGGTATGTTTGATATGTTTGATATGTTTGATGTTTGATATGTTTGGTATGTTTGATATGTTTGGTATGTTTTATATGTTTGATATGTTTGATATGTTTGGTATGTTTGATGTTTGGTATGTTTGATATGTTTGATGTTTGGTATGTTTGATATGTTTGGTATGTTTGATGTTTGATGTTTGATATGTTTGGTATGTTTGATATGTTTGGTATGTTTGATGTTTGATATGTTTGATGTTTGGTATGTTTGATATGTTTGGTATGTTTGATGTTTGATGTTTGGTATGATTGGTATGTTTGATATGTTTGGTATGTTTGATATGTTTGGTATGTTTGATGTTTGGTATGTTTGACATGTTTGATGTTTGGTATGTTTGATATGTTTGGTATGTTTGATATGTTTGATGTTTGGTATGTTTGATATGTTTGATATGTTTGGTATGTTTGGTATGTTTGATATGTTTGATGTTTGATATGTTTGGTATGTTTGATATGTTTGATGTTTGATATGTTTGATGTTTGGTATGTTTGATATGTTTGGTATGTTTGATATGTTTGATGTTTGGTATGTTTGATATGTTTGATGTTTGGTATGTTTGATATGTTTGGTATGTTTGATGTGTTTGATATGTTTGGTATGTTTGGTATGTTTGATATGTTTGGTATGTTTGATATGTTTGGTATGTTTGATATGTTTGGTATGTTTGATATGTTTGGTATGTTTGATATGTTTGGTATGTTTGATATGTTTGATATGTTTGGTATGTTGTATATGTTTGGTATGTTTGATATGTTTGGTATGTTTGGTATGTTTGATATGTTTGATGTTTGGTATGTTTGATATGTTTGGTATGTTTGATATGTTTGGTATGTTTGATGTTTGATATGTTTGGTATGTTTGATATGTTTGGTATGTTTGGTATGTTTGATATGTTTGATATGTTTGGTATGTTTGTCATGTTTGGTATGTTTGATATGTTTGATATGTTTGTTATGTTTGGTATGTTTGATATGTTTGGTATGTTTGATATGTTTGGTATGTTTGGTATGTTTGATATGTTTGATATGTTTGTTATGTTTGATATGTTTGATGTTTGGTATGTTTGATGTTTGATATGTTTGGTATGTTTGGTATGTTTGATATGTTTGGTATGTTTGATATGTTTGGTATGTTTGATATGTTTGGTATGTTTGATATGTTTGATATGTTTTTACAACTACCATATTTAAGGGGAGATGGGTCGTTTTTCTAGATCTCCTTCTCCCTCATGTTTAGCTCCACTACTTTTCAGATTTTAAGATGTTTTCTCCGTTAGTTTGTCGATTTTAAGACCTTTCGCCCCATTTCTTTGTCAATATTAAGACCTTCCATGCTATTTAGGTGTCAATTTTTTTCCTGGCGAACTATAGTGAGCCTGAAATGTTTAAAGAATCGGCCTTCGGTCGGACATTTTTCTACCGAAAAATTTACAAATTAATCTAGATAGGAGATCTAATGGATGTTTTTTTTTTTTTAAGTTTGATAAAGATCTACGGAGGAAACTAGAAAAGAAAAAAATAATAATATATATATGATAAAATTGACCTAAAAATATACCCTTCCCCCTTGATGTGAAAAATGTTTAACTCATACAGGACCAGTGACATCATTGTCATTATACTCTGGCAACTATTGGACGATTTTATTCAGGTCAGGGTGGACGTCTAGCCATTAAAAGGTTACAGTCTATCACAATTAATCCTTTTAGCTACCGTATAGCCTTCATTAAGCTCATAAAATCGTCTAAATGCAGCTGAAATCAAACCAAAAAGACGTCGCCGGGACTGTAAGGGTTAGCCAAACAGTATAGCACTATACTGTTTTGCTATATTATATATAACTGTAATAATTATTCAGAAATATTTTAAGGGAGCCCACCTCGCTTTTTTTTTTATTATTTGTGTCCGTCTCTCTTTGGCTTTTATCCATTCGGCCCCATTCAGCCTACTGTTTTAAGACGTTTACCCCCATCCAGGTGTCAATATTTTCCTGGCGAGCGGTAGTGAGCCAGCATATATGAATTTTTGTTTTGACAGCAAGCTAAATTTGTACATTTTTCGATAGAAACATTTCTCCGGCAAAGCCGGATTTCTCTCCATACAATGTTGGCTCGCTATCGCTCGCCAGGAAGAAATCGACACCTGGATGGGGATAAATGTCTTAAAACAGTTGACTGAATGGGGCCGAATGGATACAAGCCAGGGAAAGAGAGAAAGGGAGATAAAGATAAAAATAACCCTGGTGACCCCCCTTAAACATTCCGAAAGAAATTATATTTTCCTTGAGATTACAGACCTACAAACATATATTTTTGTTAAGCCTACCCTTGGGCACAAATGTAATTAAAAGCTAATTAAGTAGCAACAAAAATATTCCTAAAAATACACGTTGGTTAGCGTTAATTAATTACGACTGTAGTATATATTGTACGTATATTTGTCTGTTTTTTTATGTATTTTGTTATGTATGTGTGTATATTTTGGTTACCGATAATACTGTATATATATATACAGTATATATATATATATATATACCGGTATATATATTTTTGTTATATATATATATATTTATATATACCGGTATACAGTATATATATATTTTTTTTTTATTTTATTTTTTTTTATAAATGAAAGCTACAGTAATTGTAAACAAAACAGCTTTATATATTTTTAATTATTACCCGTACAAATTAACACTACTGAAATATCACCGACAATAGTGCATAAGATTGGGTATGCGTGTGTGTGTGTGTGTGTGTACTGTGTGTGCGGAAGGAAGGAAGGGTGAGGGAGGAATATTTGAAAGCAGATATATGAAGAATTTTTTTTAGCAGCCACGTATTTATTATTTGATGTCAACTACATATAGACGATTTTATGAAGCTTAAGAAGGATATATGGTAGCTAAAAGGATTAATTGAGATAGCCTGTAGCATTTTCATGGGTAGACGTCCTATCTAAGCTGAATAAAATCGTCTAATAGTTACCAGAATATAATGAAAAGGACGACACCGATACAGAATGGGTTAATGTTTAATTGATATTCGTATTCTTACTTGGTATTCTATTAATATATATATATATATATACAGGGTGTTTCATAAATACCTTCCATAAATTTCAGAATGAATAGACCTAGCAATAATAAATATACTTTACTATGTGACGGTTTTGGAAATTTCTCATATTTACCGGGATATTACACATTTTAGTTTAAATAGGAAAGTCTAGGGGATGAAAACGATCAGTAGATTACCATCACCTAAATTACTTTATTTTGTCATAAATTTTTGAACATCAATGTATTTTACAGTATTTACAATAGGTGCTCGAAGTTTCTCCCACCCTCGTTGATACAGGCTTGGGCTCGGCGCATAAGAGACTGTCGCACTCTTTCAAATTTCCCTGGTGTGTTTCTTATTTCTCTGCATGCCTCTTGAACTCGTTGCCACAGTTGCTGACGGGTGTTGATTTGTGTAGCATACACCCTGCTCTTCAAGTGTCCCCAAAGATAAAAGTCAAGTGGAGTTAGGTCCGGTGATCTAGGTGGCCAGGCGATGGGACCACCACGGCCTATCCACTTATCAGGGTACATAACATTAAGGAAATCCCTCGTACCTCGTGCAAAGTGAGCTGGAGCCCCATCCTGCATGAACCACATTTGTCTACGTGTTCTGAGAGGCACATCTTCAAGTAGTATGGGTAAGTCATCCTGAAGAAATCTGGTGTACACATTGCCTGTAAGTCGTTGTGGTAACATAAAAGGTCCGATTAGATGGTCACCAAGAATACCGGCCCAAACATCAACGAGGGTGGGAGAAACTTCGAGCAACTATTGTAAATACTGTAAAATACATTGATGTTCAAACATTTATGACAAAATAAAGTAATTTAGGTGATGGTAATCTACTGATCGTTTTCATCCCCTAGACTTTCCTATTTAAACTAAAATGTGTAATATCCCGGTAAATATGAGAAATTTCCAAAACCGTCACATAGTACAGTATATGTATTATTGCTAGGTCTATTCATTCTGAAATTTATGAAAGGTATTTATGAAACACCCTGTATATATTGCGTTTTTGCCTATATGTTTAACGTTAACGTTGATAAATTGATACCCGGTATTATTTGAGAACTGTATGACAGTGACGAGAGAAACAATGCGACCTCCACCAAAAGAAAATAATAATTTGGAAGAAAAAAAAAAATATATATATATATATATATATATATATATATATATAACTTCCAATCAACCCGCATCGCAACTTCCGACTTGTGCTGAATTGCTATTAATGAATTCCATTAATGAGAGATTAGCCTTCCATTATACTGTCAGTCAAGAGGCGGTCACGTCAGTACGGCCACACTCCAATTCGGCCTCAACCAATGAACACGTTTACCGCCGGAACGTACTCAGCCAAAAACGTTCATAATCAAAACGTCCACAATGAAAACGTTTACAGCCTGCCACCAAAACATTCATAACCAAAACGTCCAAAACCAATATGTCTGCATTCAAAACGTCCACAATCAAAACGTCCACTACCAAAACGTTCACAATCAAAACGTCCACAACCTAAACGTCCACAACCAAAACTTCCACAACCAAAACGTCCACAATCAAAACGTCCACAACCAAAACGTTCATAATCAAAACTTCCACAACAACAACGTTCACAACCAAAACGTCCACAACCGAAACGTCCACAACCAAAACGTCCACAACCGAAACGTCCACAACCAAAACATCCACAACCAAAACGTCCACAACCAAAACGTCCACAACCCAAACTTCCACAACCCAAACGTCCACAACCCAAACGTCCACAACCAAAACATCCACAACCAAAACGTCCACAACTAAAACGTCCACAACCAAAATGTCCACAATCAAAACATCCACAACCAAAACGTCCACAACCAAAACATCCACAACCAAAACGTCCACTGACCAAAACGTTCACAGACCCAATAGCAACAGTCTTCTAACCTAACTTAAGCTAACCTACCATAGCATAACCGACCTAAGCTAAGATATCCTAACCTAAACCTGATCATATTTAATCCCTAGTAGGCTGTTCAGAAGTGTGGCCGTTGTGGGATATGGCCTTTCTGGTGGTGACCGTTTCGGAGTTGGGATCGTTTTGATATGTCCAATACTCTATGAATATATATAAAAGCTCCACCAAGTATTGGAATATATAATTTATGTTTCCATCTCTTTGTAGTTTGTATTATTTTAGATGATCTTTAGACAAGGTTATTACTATTGTTTTGGGTTTGTATCTTTTAATGTATAGAAGTTATCTTAGTTAGACTATTGTATCTTTTATATTTTAAAGGTACTATTAACCCACTCTGTACTGGTGACGTCCGTCTTATTATAGGCTGACAAATATTAGACGATTGTATTCATCTTAGGCAGGACGTCTACCCATAATTCTTTTAGCTACCATACATCGTTCCTAAGCTTCATAAAACCGTCTAAATGTAGCTGAAATCCAATAAGAAATACGTCGCCGGTACAGAAGGGAAAAGCCTAGCACTTAGTGGGCTCAGCTCATTTTAATTGTTGTTTGTAAATAACATGTGTGTATTTCTTGGAGCTAAATATATAAATAAATACATAAATTAATATATGTATATATATATATATATATATATATATATATATATATATATATATATATATAAATAAAGAGTGATCCTGGCTATCTCAACCAGTGCCAAATAACCAGGTCAAACTACGCCAGTGCCAGCTTATAATGCTAACTAATCCAACCAAACTTAAGGGGATATCTTGCTCTCGTGCTTAGCCCCATTATTTTTTAAATTTGAATACCTTCTCCTCATAAGTTTGGCAAATTTAAGACTTTTCGCCTCATTTCTCTGTCAGTTGTAAGACCTTTCGTGCCATATAGGAGTCAAATTTATTACTTGCGAACAATAGCGAGCCTGTAATTTAGGAGGAACCAGCCTTCGGCCTGAATATTTTTCTACCGAAAAATGTACAAATTTATCTTGAGGTGTCTTTATTTGTTTAACTTGTTAGACGTCTAGGGGGGAAATTAAATAAAAAGTTAACCTAACCTGAGCGTATTGGCAGAGTTGCAATGGTATAAAGCGGTTCACATTCTTCAACAAGATTCCAAAGATTTATTGACTTATTTATTTATTTTTTTATTTTTTTACATGCTTATCACTGTCAAGATTTTATGAATTAATTTATTGTATGTATGTTTGTACTCAGGCACATACTCCATAGTTTGGGGTGGCCGATTCGAGACAGAGCCCGAACAGAAACAACAAAATAAGATAAAAAATAAACAAATATCAGACATATCTAGGTCGCCCAGGATAAGACCCAGACACCAAGGACCATGTTGGGGTCCCCACAAAACATTCCCAGGTCCCAGACCTTCAGGAGAGGTTCCGGTCACAGCAGGCAGACACGTAGCAGAACAACACCACAATGCCCGCCCACATCACTTACAGGCAGCCCCCTTCATATATACACCGGCTCCCTGGGCCAGGCGCCTGACAGACTATTATCTAGATTCTAGTCCATCTGGTGCCTAACCCCCCACTCCCTACAACCGCATTGTCACTAATTTATTCACAAGCATTCTCCATGCATTCATATTCATCACTACTTCTTTGGCCTGTTCGTCAGTCACCTCTCGATCTTCCAACGCTTTTTTCACACCATCTCTCTATCTCCTCCGGGGTCTTCCTCTTAATCTATTTCCCTTTGTTTCTGACTCATATATTTTCTATGTAAGCCTTTCATCTCCCATTCGTTCAACATGTCCCGTACCAGAATAGCACCCTTCTTTCCAATCTGGCCGATATGGATTCCTGTTGTTCCACTCTCCTACGTACCTCTTCATTCCTCAATCTATCTCTACGTGTCACTCCACACATACTTCTCAAGCAGCTCATCTCCATCACATCCAACCTTCTTTGCTCATGTCCATTCAAAGCTCCATGTCTCAATGTTGGTACAACTATCCCTTGATGCATTGCACTTTTAGCTTTCATTGTGAGATTTCTCACCTTCTACATACTTCCCATTGTTCCAAAACCATTCCTTCCCTCACATACTCTGTCTTACCTCCATTCCCTCACCTGCGTCCCTGCATATCACTCCTCCTAGATATTTAAAACACTCCACTTGTTCCAGCCTTCCCCCATCCAGTCGTACATTTAGATTTACCCTACGAGCATCTGTATCGCACACCATCACTTTACTTTTATTGACATTCACCCTCAGCTTCCTCATCTCACATACCACACCTAACTCTTTTACTACTCGCTGCAGCTTCTCCACAAACTCTGCCACCAGTGCTGTGTCATCAGCAAACAGCAACAGATTCAACCCCCAATCACCACCATTCTTTCCTATTAAACCCAGCCCTCTACCCATAGATCTAATTTGTACCTCCCTCGCCACATCATCCATATACACATTAAGGGGAGGCAGACTGTTTTTCTGGACCCCTTCTCCCTAATGTATAGCCCACTAGTTTTGAGATTATAAGACGTTCGGCCCATTAGTTTGGCTATTTTAACACCTTTCGCCCCATTTCATTGTCAATTTTAAGACCATTCGTGCCATTTAGGTGTCGATTATTTTCTGGCGAGCGATATCGAGCCTGCAATTTTAAGAGGAACCGGCCTTCGGCCGGGAAATTTTCTACCGAAAAATGTACAAATTTATCTTCAAGGGGAGCCTAGGGGGTGTTTTTCTAAGCTTGATGGAGGTCTAGGGAGGAAACTAAAAAAATATATGAATACATTAATTAATAGACCAAACTAACGGCCAGTCTCCCCTTAAGCAACCACGGTGGTGACATTACACAACCCTGTCGCAGGCCTACATTTACCTCAAACCATTCACTCAACTCATTTCCTACTCTAACACACGCTCTGCTTTCTTCACAAAATCTCTTGACTGCTCTTAACAAATTTCCTCCAATTTCGTAAATCCCTAGCACCTTCCACAATGCTTCTCTACGATTCAAATATTTGAACGAAAGGATTAAAAGAAGATTCGGTGGCAAGATTCAAGAACAAGATTTTTCAGTGTGATTCTATGACTCTCACTGCAGAACCTTCAAATGGTTATGTTGACAAGAATCACCTCGTATTTCACCGTGATGTTTAATGGTCATATAATATTTTTGGGGAAATTCTTGAAGCACCGGCAAATGTACCCGAGTCACATGTTACAGCTGTAGTCAGACTTTCTTACATATTTATCAAATGTATTATTCCTCAGGATTGTACTTTTATTATCAAAGCTATATTTATTGCACGACCAGTTTTAATCACCTCTAATTATATACTTTTGCTAGTAAATACCCTAACTCCTTCTGTTGATTGTCTAATGAACGCTAAGGGGGGATGGGCCGGTTTTCTGGACCACTTTCTCCCTCATGATGAGCCCCATTAGTTTTCAGATGTTAAGATGTTTGCCCCATTAGTTAGTCGATTATAAGATCTTTCGCCCCATTTCTTCGTCAATATTTAGACATTTCGTGCTATTTGGGTGTCGATTTTTTCCCTGGCGAACGATAGTGAGCCTGTAATGCTGGAAGAACCTACTGTAATGCTAGAATTTTTTCTACTGAAAAATGTACAAATTAATCTAGAAGGGGGATCTAATGGATGTGTTGTTTTTGTTTTTTTTTGTTTTTGTTTTATGGAGGTCTAGGGAGGAAACTAGAAAAATAATGAATACATGCAAAAATCGCCCAAAAAGTGAACCATCCCCCCTTAATGGTTGAAATTGTCTACATGATTAGGTCTAATGGTCGAAATAGTCTATGTTGATTAGGTCTAATGGTCGAAATAGTCTATGTTGATTAATTTGATGTACGGTGTTGGTTTAAGTGGTCTACCAGTTGAGAGTTACTGGTTGAAATAGTCTACATGATGAGGTCTATTGGCTGAAATAATTTATGTTTATTATTTTGATGTGTTTTGTTGGTTGAAATCGTCCACTGGCTAACATATACTGGTTGAAATGGTTTACTGGATGAGGTCTGATGGTAGAAATGGCCTATGTTGTTTTGATGAATGTTGTTAGTTGAAATGGTCTACCAGTTGAGAGCTACTGGTTGAAATAGTCTACAGGATAAGGTCTAGTGGTTGAAATAGTCTATGATGATTATGTTGATGTATTTTGTTGGCTGAATTGGTCCACTGATTAAAAGCTAAGGGTTGATATGGTTTCCAGGATGAGGTCTAATGGTAGAAATGGCCTTGTTGATTTGATGAGAGTGGTTGGTTGAAATTGTCCACTGGTTGAAATGTCTACAGGATGAGGTGTACTGATCGAAATTGCCCTGTTGATTTGATGTATATGATCCCAAGGTTAAGGCCTTGGGTTTGAACAAAACATAAAAACACAAACAAATTTAAATTTCTATGAAAACATTCCACACTAATATTTGGTATTGATAAATACGCTCAATGAAATGAAATGGTCTTGCAGTTAAGAGCTACTGGTCGAAATGGTGTAGTGGACGAGGTGTAATATCGGTAGAAATGGCCCTGTTGATTTGATGTATGGTGTTGGTTGAAATTGCCCACGGGTTGAAATTGCCCACTGGTTGAAATGGTCTACTGGTCGAGCTGCCCCCCACCCTCCATTTTTCTGTATTCTCCATCTCTGGTCGACGGTTCTTTTGACGATCGGGCTTTTCTACCCCCCCCCCCCTCCCCCTTTGTCTGTTCCCCTCCTGTCTTTTATTGGATTTTTGTTTGTTTTTTATCGTTGCTCTTTTTTTATTTCAACTCGCCTTGCCTTTCTGTTCAGTTTCTGTTGTTGACCATTCCCCTCAAGAGTCTCTCTATGTTTTGGGTTTTTGATCTTGAAAAGGTCGATTATTATCCCTTTCAGTACCAGCGACGTGTATTAAATTTTAGTCTAGCTATATTTAGACTATTTTATTCAGCTTAGGAAGGACCTCTAGCACTAATGAGGCTTCAATGTATCTCAACCAATCATTTTAGCCCCTTCCATACCGGTGACATCCTTTTAGCCCCTTCCATACCGGTGACATCCTTTTAGCCCCTTCCATACCGGTGACATCCTGTTCACTTGGGTTTGGCTATTATTAGACTAGTTTATTCAGCTTAGGAAGGACGTCTACCCATTATCCACTACAGACTATATCAATTAACCCCTTTAGCTACTATGGAACCATCATAAGCTACATAAAGTCGTCTAAATGTAGCTGTAATGAAATACAAAAGACGTTACCGGTACAGAAGGGGTTAACTACCACAGATCCTTCCTAAGCTACACAATATCGTCTAAAATATAGCTAGAATACAATATAGCTCACGCATAGCTGGTACTCAAAGGGTTATGTTCTGACCATATTTATCTTACCTTTTCTGTAGTTTTACTCAAATTATTAGTTATGAATTCAAGAGTTAAGGGGAGACAGACCGTTTTTCTGGACCCCCTTCTCCCTAATGCATGAATATCCCTGGGTGTTCATGAGTTAAGGGGAGACAGACCGTTTTTCTGGACCCCCTTCTCCCTAATGCATGAATATCCCTGGGTGTTCATGAGTTAAGGGGAGACAGACCGTTTTTCTGGACCCCCTTCTCCCTAATGCATGAATATCCCTGGGTGTTCATGAGTTAAGGGGAGACAGACCGTTTTTCTGGACCCCCTTCTCCCTAATGCATGAATATCCCTGGGTGTTCATGAGTTAAGGGGAGACAGACCGTTTTTCTAGACCCCCTTCTCCCTAATGCATGAATATCCCTGGGTGTTCATGAGTTAAGGGGAGACAGACCGTTTTTCTGGACCCCCTTCTCCCTAATGCATGAATATCCCTGGGTGTTCATGAGTTAAGGGGAGACAGACCGTTTTTCTGGACCCCCTTCTCCCTAATGCATGAATATCCCTGGGTGTTCATGAGTTAAGGGGAGACAGACCGTTTTTCTGGACCCCCTTCTCCCTAATGCATGAATATCCCTGGGTGTTCATGTACTGTATTATTATTCAATGTTTGGGTTGCCCTTAATATTAGAGGTAATATATAATAGTTATCCAGGAGGACATATTTGCCGAATGGTAGCGACTCCCTCTCGTCACTTGTGTACGTTAAGGGGAGACTGGCCGTTTGTTTGGTCTATTAATTCATATATTCATATATATTTTTAGTTTCCTCGCTAGACCTCCATCAAGCTTAGAAAAACACACCCTAGACCCCCCCTTCAAGATAAATGTGTAAATTTTTCGGTAGAAAAATTTCCCGGCCGAAGGCCGGTTCCTCTGAAAATTGCAGGCTCGCTTCGCTCGCCAGGAAAAAATCGACACATAAATGGTACGAAAGGTCTTAAAGTTGACAACGAAATGGGGCGAAAGGTGTTAAAATCGCCAAACTTAATAGGCCGAACGTCTTATAATCTCAAAACTAGTGGGGCTGAAACATTAGGGAGAAGGGGGTCCAGAAAAACGGTCTGCCTCCCCTTAACCCTCTGAGGATCGATGACGCACTTCTTTTCTGTTTTCTGGCTAGGGTTAGATGATTTGATTCAGCTTAGGAAGGGCATGCGGAAGGCAGAGGGTTGATTGAGATTGTCTGTACCCTTTGACTTCCCATAGATCCTTCCTAAGCTGTATAAAATCGTCTAATGGTAGGCCAAAATATACTGCTAAAACAGTCTGTACCCTTTTGATTCCCATAGATCATTCCTAAGCTGTATAAAATCGTCTAATGGTAGGCCAAAATATACTGCTAAAACAGTCTGTACCCTTTTGATTCCCATAGATCATTCCTAAGCTGTATAAAATCGTCTAATGGTAGGCCAAAATATACTGCTAAAACGCGTCACATCCTCAAGGGGTTAAAACATTATTGTAAAATTATGGTGTATCTAATGTTCGTGACAATAACAATGGTTTTATTTATTTATTTGGGTATTTGTTTTTCTGAGGTGATGCCATTGATTTCGGGGGCTGATTTTGGTGCTTTTGAATGTTTACCTTACCTTAGGTTGTGTTCGCCACTCTCCTAGCAGCACCGAGGAGCGCGTCGCCCCTCGTTGTGGGTTGTTGTCGGCTATATTATAGTCTATTCGCTGTAAGTAGGCGAGAAATCATGACCTCTATCCTCTGTCACTAAACATCGACTAGAGTAATCGAGCTAATGTCTACCATTTGGGAAGAGTCAGTCAAGGAATAGATGTGGAAATTTACATCCCATTTGCTCTAGCCCTTTTAGAGTTACAGAGGATAGAGGTCATGATTGCTCGTCTACTTACAGCGAATAGACTACAGCTTTTTGTGGGCGAACTGTTGTGTTCTCCTGTCACCTCTTTTTCCTTTCTCGTGTCTCTTGCTGATCCTCCCTACCCCTTGTGGGAGTAAGGGCTGGCTACTGACTGACTGACTGACTGACTTATTTTGAAATATGAATTTGACTTCTGGCCTAATTATCATAATACAAGCAATTCACCACCCTCATTTACCTGGTTTTAACCCTTACAGTACCGGCGACGTCCTTTTCTTTTATTTCGGCTGCATTTAAACGATTTTATGAAGCTTACGAAGCATATATGGTAGTTAAAAGGATTCACTGAGATAGTCTGTAATCTTCTGACGGGTAGACATCCTTCCTAAGTCAACTAAAAACGTCTAATCACTGCCAGAATATAATGAAAAGGCTGTCACCGGTACTAAAAGGGTTAATTAATCGTCAATACCGAACACCCCTATTAACTTGTTCTGTACCGGCGACGTCTTTTTAATCTTATTATAGTTATATTTAGACAATTGTGTGCAGTTTGAGAAGGATCTGTGGTCGTAAAAAGGGTTAAGTGAGATAGTTCGAAGCCTGTTGATTGCTGGAGGCCCTTTTTAAACTGAAAACAATTCGTCATATAGTACGGTAGCCTGTTTAAGGGAAGATGGTCGTTTTTATTTGCTTATTGTTTTATATTTGTATTTTTATTTGTTTAGCTTCCTCCCTAGACCTCCATCAACCTGTAAAAAACACCCCCTATACCCCCCTTCAAGATAAATGTGTACTTTTTTCGGTAGACAAATTTCCTGGCCGAAGGCCGGTTACTCTTGAAATTGCAGGCTCGCTATCGTTCGCCAGGAAAAAGTCGACACCTAAATGGCACGAAAGGTCTTAATATTGACTAAGAAATGGGGTGAACCGTCTTAAAATCGCCAAACTAATAGGGCGAACGTCATATAATCTCAAAACCAATGGGGCTAAACACGAGCGAGAAGGGGGCCAGAAAAATCGGCCTATCCCCCCTTAAAAGACGTCGCCGGTACTGAAGGGGTTAACTTCTCCTCCACCACCATCACCACGCCTCTCAATAATTCTCTCTTGTCGACAAGAGTATAGTTCCTTCCCTCTCCCCTTCCCCTCTCCTTCCTTACCACTTACCCCCCCCCCCACCCCTTTACAAAACCCCTATCTACCCACTCCACTTACAGCTCTATCCTCACTTCCTCCTCCCCCTCTCCCCCCCCCCTCTTCAAACCCCCTACCTATCCACTCCACTAACAGCTCTATCCTCCATTCCACACACCCCTCCAGTAAATTTCCCTCCCTTCCACCCCTTCTTCCAACCCCCTACCCACTCCCCTAACAGCTCTATTTTCCCTTCCACTTTCCCTGTCCCCCACCCGATCTTTAAACCCCCTTCCACCTCCCCCTCCCTCTCTTGCCTTCCACACCCACCTCCAATAACCCCCCCAAACCCGATCTTTAAACCCCCTTCCACCTACCCCTCCCTCCTTCCACACCCACCTCCAGTAACAACCCCCCCCCCCACCACATCCCACCCCGCCCACCCGATCTTCAAACCCCCTAGTAGCCACCCCACTACCCCCCCCCCCACCACCCTGCCCACCCGATCTTGAAACCCCCTAGTAGCCACCATAATAACCCCCCCCCCCCCCCTGCCCACCCGATTTTCAAACCCCCTAGTAGCCACCCCACTAACCCCCCTCCCCCCCCCCCCCGGAACACAGCAGAGAGCACCTGTCACCCCTAGGTCGGGCCACCAGGGATATGGGATAAAGGGGATGGACAGAATCACAGACGGGTAGGGGTTTTCTGTTTCCGGGGGGGGGGGGGGGGGGGGGAGAGAGAGACTGGGGCAACACAACCAGTAGTCATTCGTGAGAAATCGTGGACTTGACCCGTTTCTAATTATGGAAGTATATCTCTGGAAATTTAACTTTATTCTGGGTATACTATTAGACGACTGTATTCAGTTTAAAAAGGACCTCCAGCAATTAACCCTTTCTATACGTTCCTTTTTATATTCTAGCTAAATTTAGACGTTTGTGTGCAGTTTAAGAACGATTTGTAGTAGTAGAAATGGTTAAGTGAGATAGTTGGATGTCTGTTAGTTGCTGCAGACCTTTTTTAAACTGAATACAATCGTCTAATAGTAGCCAGAATAAAGTCAAAAGGACGGCACCGGTAAAGAAGGGGTTAACAAGCTTCGAACTATCTCACTTAAGGACGGCACCGGTACAGAAGGGGTTAACAAGCTTCGAACTATCTCACTTAAGGGGAGACTGGCCGTTTGTTTGGTCTATTAATTCATTTATTCATATATTGTTTTAGTTTCCTCCCTAGACCTCCATCAAACTTAGAAAAACTCCCCCTAGACCCCCCTTCAAGATAAATGTGTACATTATTCGGTAGAAAACTGTCCCGGCCGAAGCCCGGTTCCTCTTGAAATTACAGGCTTGCTATCCCTCGCCAGAAAATAATCGACACCTAAATGGCACGAAAGGTCTTAAAATTGACAACGAAATGGGGCGAAAGGTGTTAAAATCGCCAAACTAATGGGCCGAACGTCTTATAATCTCAAAAATAGTGGGGCTAAACATGAGGGAGAAAGTGGTCCAGAAAAGCGGCCCATCCCCCCTTAACCCTTTTTACTACCTCAGACCCTTCTTAAGGGGAGGTTTCTAGTTTGTTTCCTACTCCTCCATCTTAAAATGTCACCCCCTTGACCCCCTTTCAAGATAAATTTGTACATTTTTCGGTAGAAAAATGTCTCGGCCGAAGGCCGGTTACTCTTAAATTACAGGCTCGCTATCGCTCGCCAGGATAAAATCGACACCTAAATTGCACGAAAGGTCTTAAAATTGACAGAATGGGGCGGAAATTCTTAAAATCACCAAACTAATAAGGCAAACGTCTTAAAATCTCAAAAACAATGGGGCTAACCATGAGGGAGAAAGGGGTCAAGGAAAAAATCCCCCAAGTGGAGACCCCCCCCCCCCCCCTTAAACACCACACCAAGTCGTCTAAATATAGTTATAATACAATATAAAAGACGTCTTCGACACAGTAAGGGTTAAGGAGGGATGGTTGTATTTTATGGACCCCCTTCTCCCTCATGTATTTTATGGACCCCCTTCTCCCTCATGTTTATCCACTTTAGTTTTGAGATTTTCAGACGTTCGCCCCCATTAGTTTGTAAATTTTAAGACCTTTCACCCCATTTTGTTTTGGTCAATATTACGACCTTTTGTGCCATTTAGGTGTCGATTTGTTTTCCGGGCGAGCGATAGCAAGCCTATAACTTAAGAGAAATCGGCCTTCGGTCGGGATATTTTGTTATCGAAAAATTTACAAATATATCTTGAAGGGAGATCATGGTGGATGGTGTTAATGGGAGGTTTTTAGTTTGTTTCCTAC